>JABCIY010000087.1:0-149496 GCA_014298035.1 Pseudocercospora fuligena | reverse complement strand
ACCTTATGGCAGCTCTCCCAAGCTCTGCGATGATCGCTGACAGAGTCTTTCTTTCTGCAGGAAACGTGAACAGCTCGTCGCAAGCGCAAGCGCAACCACACCACCACCACCTCGCGCAGCCCTCCCACACGCCCACTCCGGGCCATTCTCTTCCGCCTCCACCGCCAGGTAATGGGATGTCGTCGATGCCCCCGCCCTACGATCCGCTTCGGCGACGATCGCTGGGCAATGCCGGCAGTCCTCCCCAGCAAGTAGGAGGTGAGCGGGCAAGGAACAGCTGATATGACAAGTATTTGAAAGCTCACAAGTCTCGTTCTAGCACCACTCGAGCCGCCGCCGCCGCCTCCGCCGCCTTTTTCTGCACGCAACATGCCTCCTCCGTCTTCACCGCAGAATGCGCCGTCCTCGTCACTGCATCCGGGCGCTGGAGCTCCTCGAGGACCTCCTACAACTTCGCCGTTTGCGGGAGTACGCGATCTTGCAGGTAGTCATCATCGCCCCGGCATGTCTATATCTGCGATACTTGGTGGAGGAGAGGAGCGCAGACCACACGAGTCTCCACACAGCTCGCATGACGGACCGGCGCACACTCCTAAGCCAATGCAGCCACCTTCTCCGGGAAGAGCTCGATCTTATAGCAATCGTGAGGGCGGAGAACGTGGCTACAACAAGTCAAGTCCTCCACGACCTGGAGTCTTTGGCGAACCAGCAAGAATCGGATCAGAGCCGAGGCGAGACGGTATCTTTGGGTCTCCTCAATTTCGGCGCGAGCCTCAACACAGCTTCAGGGCCTTTCAGGCACCGATGCAGGAGCATGCACATCACCTAAATGGCCACGGCGCGCCTGCTCGGCCCACAAGCCAGCCTGCTGAGGTTGAACGCCCGCGTGGAATGCAAGAGCAGCGAGAACCAATCTTTGACCACAGAACTGGTGGCTTTCGATCTGCTGCGGAGCACCTGCCACCAAGAAGTGCGGAGCCACCAAGGGCAGATCTTCACAGGCACGAGCGGCCGCATTTTCCTCACAATGGAATTACATCACATCCTCAAGAGCGACCTCCATTCAGCAGTCCTCAAATGGAGCGCGAGAGGAGCAATCAAGGGCCTATGCGCTATCCCTCTGGACCTGGTTATGGAGTTCACGCAAGAGAAGAGCAGACAGCCCTGTTTAGACCGGCATATCCGCCTACCTCGCATCCAGCCCCGGAACCCGCGCGAGAGTCTATCGAAGGCAGAGCGGCAGAGATGCGGAGGCAAATTTCACGCCATTCTCCACCAGTCGGAGACTTGGGCGTGTATGACAGAGGGCGTAATGGTTTCCATGAGCGACCCGTGACTCTGGAAGAACATCAAAGACTTGAGGCCATTCAGCGGGAGCAGCAGCGCAAAGAAAGCGAGGGCTCGATGCACAAAGCAATACTGAACATCAGTCCCGAGCTGAATCGTCGCGGCCGGAATTCGCCGCTGCCACAAGCAGTCCAGGGAGCGCAGCCTAGGCACATTGGACCTGGCGGCGATAACCCGGGAATCAAAATGGAGTTTGGTCGCATGTTCTCCGGGCTTGGTTCTGGCGTGGGTACAACCCCAGCACCCAGCCATCCTATCAATGGCACCACGACACCGTCTCGCATGAGTCCAGCAGCACGCCACGTGGAAAGCGGCGATCTCGTCAGATCAGCTGCAGCCGAGATCACCGAGCAACGAGCAGCCAAGTCAGGGACGAGACTGGGGAGGAAAAGCGGACGACGTTCTCGTGACGAAAGTGACGGCGTTGAAGGACGAAACACTCCCGATCCCCAGCGTGGTACGAGCAAACGGACGAAGACTACGCACACAAATCACCATCACCACCATGTACACCCGCATCACCACCATCACCATCATCACCACGATGGAACTGAGACCGCGGGAGCTGCCAATATGCTCCGCAATCCCTCAAATCCCTTGTCGCATGCGAACCTGATGGCCAATCAAGCACACCACCACCATCATCATCATGCGCATCCTGTCGGTCATCACCACCATCACGCTCCCAAGAACACGCCCACGACAAGGAAGCCGGCCACGGTTGTGCAGAACAAGAGAGTTCTGGACGAAGCCGCCGGAAAACCTCGTAAGCATTTGGGTACGCAATTATACACAACTGAATTGTCTCCTGCCCCTGCAGCGGAAACGACGGCCGATTCAAAGATAAAGTTCAGCAGCAAGATGAAACCTATCCCGGTCTTCGCGGAGAAAGAAAACTGCACGTACACTGTCCGGGTGCCCCGATACTACCTGTCTTCAAGCCTTGCGCGAGCAGAGGAATCCTACAGTTTCGAGGAGATTTGCAAGCGGCGCCAAATCTGGGGCACAGACATATATACAGATGACTCCGACGTTATAGCTGCTGCGGTGCATTCCGGTTGGATCAGGGGCGACTTTGGCGAATACAACGAAGATCTGAACGAAGTTTTTGGCAATGACTCCGACAATGAAGGTCCAGAGGAGTCGCCACTATCTCTAGACGCGAAACCAAGAAGACCAGTCAGGGTACCAGAGGGCTTCGATGCCCATATCACAGTCCTAATCCTGCCACCTCTGGAGTCCTACGGAGCCACGAATCGACACCACCTGTGGTCTCGGGAGTGGAAGAAACACGATGGCATGTCTTACATGATTCACAGCATTGAATTTGTCGATGAAGGCGAGATGAGCCGATATGCAGAACGCAATGGTGCAGCTCGCAAGCAGAGGATTGCTGTAGAAGAGGCAGCTCGCAGGGAAGCAGCGGCTGGGCTGCTCATGTTCGCGAATGCAGCCACCTCTCGTGTCCAAGTCGGAGCATAGGATTATGCCTCGCGACTTGTAACCTTCCGTGGCGCTGATGAGACACAGAGATGAAATATGTGTGATGCAGCATCACGAAGCACTTTTATGTCAACGATGCATAGAGTATCCTGCTCAATAGACATCTGCTATAAACCACGCATGAAGCTATGAGAAAACGGCTGTCATATCAAATTGCGAGTCGCCCTCCAAGTTGCCCAGTCAGTATCTCGTTTCGCAATGATAGAGTCCTTCCACTCGGAGATCTCCTTCCGCGTGTCGACCAGCACCAAGTTGGAGCCCATGCACAATGCGCCGCCACAGCAAGCGAATAGATCACTATGACGAGATGATGATTAGCGAGTGTCAAGCTTCTGACGATCGAAGAGTCTACTCACCCAAAAGCAAATCCGATCTTCATCTCAACCAATGCCACCTTGTTCCTGACATCCTTCGTAGGTAGCTCTGCATACAGAAGCGAAAGATGAGGACGGTATTCACTCTTCGCGAAATTCTCAGCCTCCAAACCAGCTGACTTTCGACAGGAAGCCACAAGTTTCCTCAGATTCTCGTTCTCCTTGAGCGCGATGTTCATTTTCCGGAAGAATGGATCTTCGGCTTCTACTGTGTCGAGCTCGAGAAGGACTTCATTGTGTTCTTTCTTGAACTCCGATGGAAGCTGAAGACTGTCAAGCCATTCTTGAGGTTGTTTGCCTTGTAGAGCTTCTTCTGGGATGTCAGAGGTTATTGTTACGTGTGGTGGAAATGTATGTGGTTTTTCCAGGTCGAATTGTTTGGGCACTGTTTCCGAGATGAGTTCTTGTGTTGTTTTTGTGAAAGGACTAGTATCGTAGGGAACGAGCCAGAGTGAAAGACCCGGCATGTTGACAAATTTGACAAGAACAATTGATGTCCTAGCTTTGGATGTCCTGGGATGTTTCTAAGGCTGCGGTTGATCAAGGAAAGTGACATGGATGGTGAGAGGTGCTTGCTCCACAAGTCCGAGCTGAGGGGTCCTGCCACATTCGGCAGTGACACAAGCAAGTGAATGACTAATCCCGAAGCCGCAGAGTCGTAGATATCTATGTCTCCAAGGGCATTCCTGTTGTAGATGATCAAGTATGTCGCACTGTACTTGCGCGACAACGGCTCTGGAGGCATTCGTCAAGGAATTTGCTGGACTCAAGCTACGGCAGCAGCGAGCTCAAACATTCTTCCAAGCATGCCGGTCATTCAGCACACGACCTGTGTTGCGACGGCCGGAAACAAGCAGTGTCGCTGAAGCACACGGAAATGGCTCAGCGGACACGAAGGATAGTGTTGTGGAAGCTACACCGACACCGAGAACAAAAGCGCAGAGTCGCATGCTGCGCAAGTTGAAACGCATAGAAGAAGGCAAATTTGCAGCATCGGCATCACAAAGAAGCAGACACTCCAATGCCTTCCGATCGAGTACACAGGCGCACTTGTCTGTGAATGGAGCTCAAGATGATACGGCAGCTGTCCTCGAGAAAAACGACCAGCAGTCACAGGAGACGGAGTCGCAAGTGGAGAATGTGATTGAGAAGATCGATCAGTTGGAAGGACCCTCCATCGTCAAGCAGGAAGCCAAAAGGAAGCAGCGTCTGGTTGAGAAATTTGCAGAGAAGAGGAAAAGACGGCAGAGAGACAAGGCGAAAGAACTCCTAGAAGAGGCGCAGAAAAAGAAGCAGGAGGAAAAGGAGAAGAAGCTGCAGCTCATCAAGTCGAATGAGCGATGGAAAGTGGAGAAGCATGCGCTCCAGAAGAAATTTGGCGAGACCGGTTGGCAACCACGGAAACGACTATCACCCGACTCGCTAGAAGGCATTCGAGCGCTCCATGCCTCAGACCCAGCTACATACACAACAGCAGTCCTCGCTGCCAATTTCGAAGTTTCGCCAGAAAGCATTCGACGCGTTCTTAAGAGCAAGTGGAAGCCAAGTGAGGAGCAGCGCGCGGCGCGAATGGAAAGATGGGAGAAGCGAGGCGTCAAGAAATGGGAAGACATGGCGAAGCAGGGCATGAAGCCTCCTAAGAAGTGGAGAGTAATGGGTGTATCGAAACCCAAAGTCGTGACGAAAAAGTCATGGCAGGATACAAGACAAGAACCTATCCCGGCCACGCAAAAGAAGGGCAAGCGTGCTACCGCAGAAGACGATCGCGACTGGAGAAAACAATTAAGAAACGCCGAAAGCTCTCAAGACATTATGAATCTTGCAGAAAGGATTATGTAAAGCATGAGGATCTATATGCGCTTTCAGCGGACCACCTTCCGAACAGAGTGCCTGTCAAGGATACAATGGTCACTTTCAACTCTCTCATAAATATCAGCGCCGAAATTCCTGCGAGTGCTTCGCAGACTTGTGGTCGTGCAGACAGGCAAATTTTTCTAGCAAGGGCGAAGATGTCTGGATCGGAAGTATGGTCAAGATGTGTTACACAGGTTTCGCTCCTTCTTATCCCATCCTCTGAAGGATTTCTACAGCAATATTATCAAATCGCAGCATCTGCCATGAACAGAGCCGAGCTCGACGATCACATCACCCCGCTGCTGACACTCAAGACCCGTTCTGTCCCCGAGATCCCGGAGCATGACAGTAGTCCAATCCTAATTCACACATATACTCAAGTGAGCGATCCCTATCATTCATTGGACGTTCGTTGAATCGGGTACAATGACATTTCGTACATCGTGCCCATAAATGCCAGCTTCCTGATAGCTTCCGAAACTTTTCGATCTCATCAAGTCTTTACCACAACAGCTCTTACGATAATGTTGGACCTCATTACGAATGTTGCACTCTGGCAACTGATTCTCTACAGTGCCATCGCCTTCACGATCGCCTACTATGCAAGCGTACGATATCGCCCAGGCCTCAGGAAGATACCTGGTCCATTCCTCGCCTCCATCTCGGATCTGGACAGGATATGGAGCTGTGCGAAAGGCCTTCAGATGCAATATCATATCGCCCTGCATCGCAAATATGGTCCCTTCGTACGGATAGTCCCAATCATGTAATGTTCTCGGACGCGAGCTTGATTCCAGAGGTCTATGGGATCGCGAGCAAGTTCTGGAAGTCTGACTTTTACATCCCGTTCGACGTAAGAACTCCAAAGGGTATGCTGCCGACCGTATTTAGCTCGCGCGATGAGTACGAACATAGGTATGGGAGTTGTCAATAAAGCCATGCCTCCTTATGCTTCTGATTCGAACAAGCGTCTTAGGGACATGCGACGACAGATTGCTCATGCTTATGCGCTGAGCACGCTAAAAGAACTTGAGCCGATGAATGATGCCTGCAGTGAAGTCCTCCTGAGGAAGTTCGAGGAAAAGGCTGGTAAGGAGATCGACCTCGGGACTTGGGTGCAGTAAGTGGCATTAACTTCACCTCTTGAGATCATTGAGAGATTGATTTGCTGTAGCTGGTATGCATTTGACGTAATCACTTCGATCACTTATAGCAACACGTTAGGTGAGAAGGACAATACCTAAAGGGAACCCCCATATCCAACGCCTACTGACTCTCCATTGCTTCATCTAGGCATGATGGAACAAGAGCGCGATATCGAACGAATTATCGAATCAATCGAAGGACGCTTAATCTACAACAGTGTGATCGGACAAGCACCGTACCTACACAAATACCTTTTCGGCAACCCGTACGTCAGCAAGATCGCAAACCTCATACCCGCCATTGCCGTCATGAACACTTCGAAATACATCGTCGCCTTCGCAGCGAAGCAAGTTCAACGATACTACTCCGATGAGCCAAAGAACTTCGAACTCAAAGACATGTTATCAAGATTCAAGCGTTTCAAAGACGAAGAACAGCTCATCGACGATTCTCTCATGATCAGTCATTCTGCTAGCAACATTTTCGCCGGCTCAGACACGACTGCTGCCTCGCTCCGCTCAATCTTCTACCACCTATGCAAACACAAGACGGCACATGATAAGCTGCTCGCGGAAATCGATGCCGCTGATCGAATGGGCAAACTTTCTGATCCTGTTACATTCGCGGAAGCACAGGAATTACCGTACTTCCAGGCTGTTGTTCGTGAAGCGTTGAGAATGCACCCTGCTGTTGGACTGCTTCTCGAACGCTTGGTACCTAAAGGTGGAGCAGAGATTGGTGGTGTTTTCTTACCCGAAGGAACGGTCGTGGGTGCTAATCCTTGGGTCATGGCAAGGGACAAGAGTGTCTATGGAGAGGATGCGGATGTGTTCAGACTGGAAAGGTGGCTGGAGGCCGATGCACAGCAGTTGAAATTGATGGAGAGGAATGATCTTTCGGTATGTATGCTGTGAGGCGATAACTTAGGAGGTATCGAGCTGACTATCTGTCTTGTGTAGTTTGGTGGTGGCGCTAGGACATGTCTGGGTAAGAACATTAGTGTGCTGGAGATGTCAAAATTGGTTCCGCAGCTGTTGCGAAGATTCGATTTCGAGCTTGCAAGACCTGATCAAGAGTGGACGCTACATGATTACTGGGTAAGTCTGATGGGTTCAAGGCATGCATCATGTCTAAGACACTTGCTAACCTCGTACCCTTCGGTTTTTGTAGTTTGTCAAGCAGACTGGACTCATATGTAGGATTAAGCGGAGATAGTGCATCGACACGTCGTAGGTACATTTTTCTTCACTTACCATATGAATGAGGAAAGAAGGGCTTCATGACCGGATGACACGAGTACTGCCCGGGACTTGATCGACATGTCTTTCCCTGGTGGGAGATTTGTCTATCAAGTCTATTTCTATTAGCAGCACCAATCGATGAGTGTTATCTCTGCTCATCGTCATCATCCAACATCGACTGTTCCTCGCCTTCTCCCTTCCTCAGTCGCACAGCAAACATGAGCAAAGCGAAGAGCACACTCAAGCCCCCTATAAGGTAGTATGGTAATCCGACGAAAGGGCCGCCCAATCCCATGCCTCTCTTGAATAGACCCGCAAGCAGAGGGCTGCCGAACATTGTTCCGAGAGTATCAACGATCCCGATCACACTGTAAGTTCTAGCAACTTCATGTGTAGGTACAAGTGAGGTTATAAAAGACCTCAAAAGCAGCATCGCTCCGTAGCCTAAGCTGGAGACTGCAAGCGCAATACCCACAAGCACAACATTGGGTGCTGCAGCGACGCCGAGCCAGCCTATGGCTACAAGGCATTGAGAAAGCCTAGCCAGGTAGAGATCCTTCTTCTGTATGCCGAGGCCAAATCGTGTCATGACGAGCTCCGATATTTTTGGTAAGATGATGAACAGAAGAGCGACCTGGACGCCAGTCTTGACCGTCGTGAGTAGCGTTGCTTTCGAAAATGTCAGGACGTACCGCTTTGAGACGTATTGGATCAGAAGACGACCCGAAGAAGCAATCAAAACGTGGACCGTGAAAGGGAGGATCAATGCCGGTACTCGCCAGTCGCGATGGAGAAAGGCGAGTGCAGATTTGACACTAGTCAACACGGCTTTGATGCGCGTGGCAAGAGTATTCGGAGTCGATGGGTGCAGAGGGCTCAAATCTGGAGTCGTCATATGAGGGTCGTCAATTGAAGTCGGAGGATTGGCTCTTGCAAAGTAGTCCAGTGTTTCTGGTACGAAAAGATACAAAACTGCGGCAACACACATAAAGCCAGTGCCCATCAAAGCAGGTATCCATGGATTGATGGTCATCAACCATGCGGCGACTGGAGGCATGAATAAATTGGCAGATAGATTCGCAGCGCCCAGACGGAGAAAAGCCCCAGCTCTGTCACTTTCAGTAGTGACATCGCTGACCGTGACGAAGAACAAGGCAGATGCTGTTGTAGTGCCGCCTCCAAGTAAAGAGAACGCCGACTGAAACCAAGTAGCCCTAACATCCAGCGATTCCCAGAACCACGCGACAAGCTGTAACCAGACGGTCCGAGCAGCAAACTGTACAACTCCAAGCATGAGAAATGGCCAACGTCCGTAGCGATCAGCAGCCCAGCCGAAAGGTATGGCGAGGGCCAAAGCAGGAAAGCCATCGAGGAAGCCTTGAATGCCGCTCAACATGGCGAGGTCATCTTGGACCTTGTCGACTTTGCAATACATCTCATCAACGCCTCCAATAGCACCAGGCCCGACACGGCTTCGATCAAGATTGATTTTGCTTGGGTCGACATCCTCATAATACTGGTAGCAGATGACCGATTCGAGAATGCGAGTAAAGGGAGCTTCTTGCAGTTGGTCGCCAAAAGATGTGAGCAGGACAACAAGAAAGATTATAAAGAGAATTGAGGATGGCGATTTCAATAGTCGATGTCGTGGGTTGAGGTCGATGTTGTGGTAGCTCGATCTCGAGAGTAAAGGAGTGCGTTCGCTTGACGATGGCTCTTCTGTAACAGCGGTTGTGTAGTTGTATTTTGAGGCTGGTGGTCCTTCATCGCCTGGGTAGGTTGGCCCCTTTCCGCCGATCATGATTGCAACAACAAGACACAATCAAAGAGCCAGTACTCAGGACCTAGTGATGTGGAGTTCTGCTGCAATGCTTTGCGCCTCAGAGGGATTCCGTTCCCGGTCCGGACAGTCAAGGGGTGAAAGAGTATTACGTTGTGGTCACACTTATTATCCTAGCCAGCTTGATGTTCTTATCGTGTCTTGCTTCAAAGCACGAGCTTTTCCGCAGCATGTAGAGCGCAGAGTGAGGCGAGATTGTTTCGCGCAATGAGATGCTGACAGTGTCGTGCCTAATCTCTGACATCCGCAATCCAAGATAGTGTCGTATCCCTTCAGAAAGGAGTTCTCAGCGTGGCATGTTAGTCAATGAGCAAGGGCAGCTTATACAGTGGCTTCATTGAAGTCTGACGACAGCGCTTCGTAACATGGTCGCGTCGCAGCAGGAATCCTTCCGTGAACCAGGAGTGCAAAGAAGGAGGTCAGTGGAAGGATGACAAGTACGGCGTTCGGAATTGCTGTTGTTGGCGTTTGATGAACCCTGTCTTCGGAAACCTCCTTTGCGCATCTAGGCATCACAATAACAAGGTCACGATCCGTCGTATAGGTTTATTATGTGGCTGCACAGGAAAGCGAAACTTACGCAGACTTGAGTTTGCGCGTTCCAGTACCTGGCATACGATGTTGCGCAAGCAGAATGTAATGCACACGGAATTCGCGATCATTTGTTTTGCGAACTCCGTAACTTAATACGGCTCTCTTGAACTCTGTATTCCTCGGCACCACGAGACACTCATGAAATGGGATGGAACACCAATGATGATGTAAAGCACGGTGAGGCCTGCGCACGCGATTTGACTGCAGGTCATCTGAAAAGATCTTCATTCGCAAGCAAAGTATAGGGTATCACGCTCCGCCGAACTCCCAGCCAAGCAATAGAAACAATGCTCCCCATTGGGCCCGCCTGTCTCCCTATACAGGCTCCGCATCCTCGGAGTTTTGTTCTTTGCCTTTACCAAAGACTCCGGAAGCCCATTGTTTAAACTCTTGGATCTTGTCGTTAAACCACTCTCGCCAGGTACCGTTCACGGTTCCATCTTGAGTTCCATCTCCGTCATCTATCGCCGCCTCTGGAACTGGCGGGTTGAAAGAACTGCCATCAGCAGGGATGACTGGAGGTGGCAGCAATATACTAGCATCGATGTGATCTATTGGGGGAGGGTCGTCTGGTTCGGGCACAAAGGCCTCAAAATCATGCAGTCCATCTGTTTGGAACGGTAGGCGTATTGTTCCGTTATTGGGGCGCGGTTCAATCCCGAGACTGTCGCATAGGATATTGTACACTTCGGTATTCTGGAATGGCCTTAACCGGCTGCCCGGCGTGTGCGGAAATGCAGGACCTCTGGCAACGAATATAGCACGCATGAGAGGATGTTCGTGATCGTAGCCATGTAAACCGAGCGGATCATATGTCTCGCCACGATCTAATGCTGTCGCTAAGTCGAACTCATGTTTCGGAGCGATGGCCCAGCCAGCCTTTGGTACAATCCACAAGGGTGCAATGCGATCGTTTTGCGAAAAATGATAGCGCTGGGGCATATTTTTGTCGCGGAGATAGACCTCGAACTTGCCCTGATGTTCAGACGAGTGAACTTTCGCATATATTTCGTTGTAAATCTCCATGAGCTTCTCTTCAGATTGATCAAAAGGACGTAGTCCGAAAAGTGGCCAGCCGTCAGTATGTTCGATCAAAGAGGTGTCCACCAGATCCTCAAGCTGAACGACTCTTTGGTTCGAGGTGGTCGCCATGCCATGATCCGAAACGACTACGATATTGACCACGTTTGTAAGATTGCGCTCCTCAATGCCCTTGAAGATCTTTCCGAGCATACCATCCACCTCAGTGATTGTGGAACGTATATAAGTGCTATTGGGCCCATACTTGTGCCCGTCAGAGTCCACATTCGGAACGTACGCTGCAATCAGCTGCGGCCTTGGTGTCTCGAGGGAAGCTCCTTGATCTTGAGGTCCGGGAAGGTCCAGCCAGCCTAGAATACGATTGACCTTGTTGTCCAGAAGTTCAGCGCCATTGAATTTGTCAACATATGCCGGCTCCATGGGCGGGAGATGTGCTTCAGACCCAGGCCACATCTAAAAGTAAAGGGTAGAAGCATTAGTAGATGTTCTAAGCGAGGAAAAGCCGTTTGTAATCAATAACTCGATTGGCCCTTGAGAGTGAGACATGAAGCTACTGGGCGGGAACGTGCAGGATGTGGGCTTCTGCCCTTTGGTTTACTCACATGGATGGCTGTTCGGACATTTTGTGTCTCTGCGGTCTCCCAGACAGGTTCAGCATTCCAATATTCAGGCTTCATGCTCAGTTCAGGATCACCGTAAGTAAATCCTTTTTGCATATTCGGATCCCAGAAGGAATTGCCGACGATTCCATGCGACTCAGGATGGAGGCCGGTCACCAGAGTGAAGTGGTTAGGAAATGTGAGAGACGGAAAGGACGGGTTCATGTATCTGGGAGATACGCCTTGCTGAATCAAGGACTTCAAAGTCGGCGTCAATCCACGATGGAGAAAGTCTGCGCGGAAGCCATCCAGACTAATGAGGATGGTCGTCGGCGCGAAATCATGGGTACCGTTCGACAGTGTCTTGGCCACATACGCTGGCTTGGAAGGCTCCGCACCTTGCGAGGCTTTGTATGCGCCATACACGAAGCCTAGGAAGAGAATTAAGATCAAAAGGTGTATGATAGTAAATCTTCCAAAGCGTGAGAATTTGGTCTGCCATTCGCATCAGCAAGAATGAGCGATTCATGCCCTCTGCCTGTTGCCTACCTGATGTTTCTCTGGGGTTTCTTGTGGTCTGCCAGAGTCTTCATCACTAGAGACGTCTGTACTCGACGACCTGCCGCCCTCTTCCACCTTGTACATCAGCTCTCCGTCCTCTCCGCCCCGACCGCGACGCCATGAGCTCTTTCTGCGCCGTTTCGATGGCACTCGCTTCTCGTCCTTTGGCTTGCCATCTCTTCGAAACAGACCAGTCAATCCCCGCTCGTTCTTTCCGCTTCCAGTCAACAGGCGTTTCACCTCTTCCTCGGTTGAAATAGTCTCTTGATCATGTCGTCGGAAGTCGTCAGACGTGCGCAGCACTTCAGTCTCATTATCGCTGAGTTCCAGCTCCTCATCCGAGTCGCGGCGGGCTTCCTGCGAAGGCACGCTCTCGTATCTGTGTAACGACATTACAGCTCTGAAGAGCGTGCTAATGTCTCAAGTGATCTTCATGCCTTGCCATCGAATTTGTCCTTGTGCATAGAAAGGCCGTGCAGTTCATCGCTTCAAACATTCTTTCTTCACGTGATCTAGCAGCAGGGCGCAGTAACAGCAAAGCCCAGACTTCAGAGCCGCTCTTCCATTCCTATAGTATCCCTTTGCCAGCCCGGTCGGTGAAGGTTGGCGCTAAACTAAGGGATCCAGTCTCGGAGAGTTCGATTAGCCTAGCAAATGTAGTAGGGACTCGAACCGCTACAGATTAATAATTAGTACCGCTTACCGAGCGACCTCGCTTATAGTAATAATAAGAGTTAAGTAGCTATCTATTCGAGAGCCTATCTATACTACTAGTAGGGCTAACCTTAGAGTAGATTTAGATATTAGTTCTACTATAGATAGTAATTAGTAATAGCTATAATACCTATACGAGCGCCTATATATAATTAAGCTAGTAGATAGTATCGCTAACTAAGTAAAGGAATATAGAAACGTAATAATTATAGAGCTAGAGTCCTTATCTATACTACTACTAGTAAAGAACGAGTCGCTACTACTAGTAAGAGTTAAGATAGTAAGGTCTCTTTAAAGTACTATAACGCTACTAAAGAAGAAGCTTAAGAGGTCTATATCTACGCTAGATCTAGTCTCGAGTCTTCTAAGTCTTATAGAAGTTAAGAGGCTATAGGAGATTAACTTTTAAGAATTTATATAGTTATAGTTATAAGTAATATATTTAGAGACTTATATATACGCTTTATATATATTCTTAAAGCACTTTAGATATAATAGATATAGAGATATACTAAAGATAAGTAATCTTTATAAGAAGTAAATATTAGTAGAGTAGTAGGTCTATAGAGCGTCGTCGTCGCTCTAGATAGGCTATAAGATTAACGTAGTTATACTAGCTATATTCGTAGTCTTTATATAGAGCCTAACTAGATCCGTAGTCCTTATAATAGCGCTTTATATAGTAGAAGATCTACGACTTAATCTAGAGTATAGTATTAGTAAAGTTATATAGATTATAACGTTATTATTATAATAGTCTTCTATCTATTAAGTAATAGTAATCTTTACTAAGCCGGAAGCTATCTATTTACGCTTAGATAATATTACCTCGTTTTTATTAAAACTAATAAGAAGGATATATATAGTACTAATTATATATAAAGCCTACTATAAACCTATTTTAGTAGCGTAGATTTAGACTATTATTTACTTTATTTACGGCCTCTTCTACTTCTATTTATTTAGTACCTTCTATAATAAGACTCTAGCTAAGCTAGACGCGGAATAAGCGCTAGTTAATAAGGTATTCGTCTCTTATAGATATAAAGTCGTAGTATAGAAGGTATACGTTAATTATAGCTAAGTCTAGTAAGAAGTAGAATAATAGATACTATAGCTTTAAAAAATAGTATTATATAGTATAATAACTTCTTAGCTAATTATAAATATCGACTCTATCTATCTTATTATTATATAGTATAGCCTAGATAGGAATATAATATAGTTAGTTAGCGATAATCTAGTAAGAGTATATATACTTAGTAATAAAGTCGTTTATAGCCTTTAGCTAGTATCTATACCTCTAGACTCGCTAGTATAGTTAATAGCTAGTTATAAGTACTTAGATAAGGTTTCGATCTTAATATAGTATAGCGGCGATATTATAATAATATCTAACTATTAGAGTATCGAATACGAAGCGTATTAACTTATAATTAAGTACTATTACTTTATAGACGGTTTTTAGGGATAGATACTAATCCTACTTTATATAAGAGTAGATTATAATACGTAGGCTAAACTATCCTAAATATAAGATACTCGAATCGATAAGGAAGAGAAAGGAGAGAGTACGAAAGAGCTATAAAAGCTAGAATAGCCTAGAGTAGGCTAAGCCGGGCCCTCTTAAGGCTTAGTATAGCTAATATATAGTATACTATATATAGGTCTTTATAACTACCCCTCTTTTAGAGATCGTTATCCTTAAGATTCTAAGTTTCTATATATCCTTACTTTCTAGGTTTTTTTTTTATATATAATCTAGACTACTATATTTTTTAGTATAGCGTAGATTTAAGTACTAATCGTAGAAGTAAGGGATACGATTAGTTCTTCGGCTAATCTAAATTCCTTTCTATAACCTTAATAAATAAGGTAAGCTAGAAATACTATTTTTAGTAGTATAGATAGAGATACCTATACTAGCCTATTCTAGACTAGTATAGACTAACTTAGCGTAGTAAGTCCTCTCCGCCGCTATCGTATACTTCTCTTAGCCTATCTAGATCTATTTTAGCCTATTCCGTACCGATCTATACTATAGCGGCTAAGTAGTATAAGGAATAGGCTAACGCTAGTATCTATAATAGTAATCTATATATTAACTACGTCGCTCCGGCTAATATTACTATAGTTAAATAGCTCTAGATATAGCTCCGCCCTAAAATATCCTATTTTAGCCTATTCTAACCTATTTAGAACTTCTATAAAATAGCGAACCCCTAGAACGATAAGTATAAGAATATCGATAGCTCTAGGTTCTATATAAAATACTATACCTACTACCTCTATACTAATAGCGAGTACTATAAGGTAGATATACCTATCTTAGTCTATTTAGGCCTATTCTAACCTATTTTAGTTTCCCGAGTCCTATTAAGGCCGTATCGATATCTTTAATACCGCTCGCTACGCTACTATCGTTCTAAATACTAACGAAGATATCCTTAAGGCTATATAAGAGGCTACTATAAAGCTCTATAATATAATTAGATAGTATATATACCTAGCTTAGCCTATTCTAGCCTCTACTAATATATTTCTAGCGATAAGTCCTTCTTCGCTAGTAAGGATAGCCTATACTTATATATAGGCGCCTCTATACTCTCCGAGACTAGCCTACTTATAGCTAAGCGTATCCGTAATAACTATAGCTTTAAGGTATATAAGCCTATTTTAGCCTAGTTTAGTCTAGCTAACCCTATTATAGTATAAGGTAGATAATAATAAGGAGAGTACTCCTCCGATTCTAGCTAGTTCGAGTAGAAAGAAGCGCCTAATATCTACTTCTAGTATAGTAGATAGCGCTACGGATACTACTATCTTCTATAAAATAAGCTTAGTCTATCTTACCCTAGTTTAGCCTATTCTAATCTATTCTAGTATATTAAGATTCTTAGTATCGCCTTCTATACTATTAAGACTACTATCGCGGCCTAGACTAGGGCTACTACCCTTTCTCGCGCCCTTTCTAGTCTATTAGACGATATTATAGTCTCTCCTAACGAGATTAACGCTAAGGAGGACTAGTTTAGTTTATTTATATATTATATAGGCTCTATAGAGGTATTCTAGCCTATTTTAGCTCTCTTCTTAGCCCCTTTAGTATAGTATTTAGGAAGATACCCTAGTTAATAGTATATAAATATATCTAATAAGACTTCTAATCCCTTTTCTAAGTTAAAGGATATCTCTATCTATCTACGCTAGCCTATTTAGGCCTATCTTAGCCTATTAACGCCCTCGGCGTCTCTTTATACCTTACCTAATCGACCTTTTATAGACGTATATTACCGATCCGCTAATATCCTTAGTATACTCCTAGATATCTTTCTTAGAATTATATCCCTACTAGAATATTCTATAAATCTACTTTCTATCCTTATCGCGATCCTATCCCTTTATCTTCTTAACTATATAGATATCTAGATTGCCTAGGGTAGGCTCTTCTAGGTTATCCTAGGCTCTTACGGCTTTATCTACCTCCTTATATAGCTCGAGTAGTAAGATATAGAACGTTAGGTAGATTAATATCGTTTTTAGTAGCTCTAGGATATATACTATATCGCTAATAATCTTCGAGACCTAGTATAGGCTAATATACTTATAGTCTAACTTCTTCGAGGCTCTATTAGTAGCTAGATTTCGGATAGATAGATATACTATATCCCCTACTATATACTTCTTTAGTATATAGTAGCGGTTATAGTACTTCGCTTAGTCTTCCTTAGCTTTTAGTAGCCTCTACTTAAGAGAAAGCTACGTTTCGACTACTTATTTAGCGAGCTACTCTATATCGGCCGAGTTACTACTCTTCTAGACTATTTCGGGCTATTTCGCGCTTAGTAGGTCTTATATCTAATATACCTAGAATAGAGTAGTTCTAGTAGAAGAGTAACTTAAGTTATTATATATAAACTCCGCTATACTAAGTAGCTTTATTTAGTTATCCTACTCGTAGTAATAGTATATCTATAGGTATTACTCTATTATCTAGTTCTAACGCTTAGTCTAGCTATTAGTCTAAGGATAGTAGGCTATACTAAGGGCTCTACGTACCCTAAGATAGTAGTAAAAGGAGCTCTAGTACTTAGATATTAGAATTAGCCCTCTATTAGAGATAATTAACTTTAGTATTCTATATAGATATATAACTTCCCTTAGGAACGTATCTACGAGGCCTTTAGCTAAGATATCCTTCCTTACTAGAATATAATAGGCTATTTTAGAGAACCTATCTACTATTATAAGGATTAAGTCGTATATCTAGTCTAGATATATACTTAGTAGGAGATCTATAACGAAGTCTAGTATTAGATCCTTCTAGAATACCTCTAGTAGGGCTTCTATATAGAGTTTACTATACGGCTTATAGCGTCTAGGCTTCGCTCTACTATAAGCTTTATAGCTCTTAGTATAGTCCTTAATATATCGTTAGATATCTAGCTAGTCGTACGCTCTCTATACTAGCTTAATAGTTCTTTTAAATCTAAAGTAGTCTATAAGAGGGTTATCGTAGTAGGTTTAGAGTACCTTAAGTCTATATAGACCTACTAGTATATAGATACGCTTATTAAGCTATAGTATACTACTCCTATCCTTCTATCTCGTTAGCTAAAGATCTTTCTATTAATCCTCGATCGCTTTATAGATCTATTAGGCTATCGGATCTTTCTACTAGGCTACTTAAATTCTCTAGAGGATATCGGTCTTATCTTCTATCTCTATCCGTATTACTAAGACGTACTTAAAGGATCCCTCTAGCTTTACTACTATCTTTATAATATTAGTAGTAATATCCCTATCTATTATCGGGCCTCCTAGCCCTAACTAGGCCTATAAGGCTTTTAGAACCGGTTTAGAGTCTTCTTAGGCTATCTAGCGGCTAGAATAGTTAATATCTATATAGTCTAGTCTTCTACTCGCTATATCTACTATACTATTAAACTTACCTAGGATATATATAATTATAAAGTTAAATATAGAGAGCTATTCTATCTATCTTACTTAGCGCCTTAATAGAGACTTAGTAGTTATAAACTATTATAGGTTATTATAGTCTAATATTAGCTCTATCTAATACCTCGCGCCTTCGAAATAGTATTAATAGTACTTAAATATCTCGACTATAGCTAGTAGCTTAATATTATATATATCGTAGTTCCGCTCCGCTATATTTATCTTTCTTAAGAAGTATATAACTAGGAACTACTATATCTTAGCTTTAAACTCGTACTATTAGTATAGGATACCTAATACTATATACTCCGATATATTAGTTTTAATCCGTATAGGCCTTTCTAGGTCGAAGTACTTTAATATAGGCGCTAAGTAGAACGCCTCCTTTAGATCTTAGAATAACTTAAGCGCGTTAGATAGAATATAGATTTCCCGAGATTCTTCTTTCTACTACTTATAACTACTATAGGCTATATTAGGCTCTCTCTCTATTAAACGGTTTAGTAGCGCCGCGATATAGGAGAATCCCTTAATAAAGCGGTAGTAGTAGTTTATAAAGCTAATAAATACGCGGATATTATATACTAATTTAGGTACTAGCTAATCTCGTATAGTATTAACCTATTCTAGCTCTATCTCTACCTCTTATAGACTAATCTTATATCTAAGGAAGGATACCGAATCTATATAGAACTCGTATTTAGATAGTTTATAGTAGAGCTTATACCGTTCTAGGCGCTTAAGGACCGCTAAGATATATTACTTATATTTCTCTTTATTTTTAGAGAAGATTAGTATATTATCGAGGTATATAACGTAGAATACGTTAATTAGATCTAATAAAGTACTATTAATATATATCTAGAAGGTTCCTAGGATATTCGTAAGCCTAAATAGGACTACTATATACTTAAAGAGGCTATAACGGGTCCTAAAGGCCGTTTTCTACTCGTTACCGTCTTTAATATAAAGCCTATAGTAGGTATTACGTATATCGAGCTTAGTATATATATTCGAGGCCGCTAACCTATCTAGGAACTCCTAGATAAATAGGAGAGGATAGCGATTCTTAATAGTAATAGCGTTTAAGGCCTAATAGTTAATATATAAATATAGACTACTATCTTTCTTCTTCGCGAAGAGGATATCTATACTAGCTAGTAACCTCGAAGATCTAATCTAGCCCTTCTCGAAGTACTCTTCTAGATACTTTTATAGAATCTCTAGCTCTATCTCTAAGAGGTTATATAATAGATCCTATAGAGGTAACTTACTATCTATAAAGTCGATACTTAATTCGTATAGCCTATAATCCGGTAATAGTAACGTATCCTCGTTAGAGAAGATCTTCGAGTACTTCTTATACTATTCCGGAATAACCTTTATTAATAAGAGGTTATTTAGCGCTAGCGATCCTATATATAATATAGTCGAGGGATCTAATATATCTTATAGTATAGTTACCGCGGTAATAAGGGCTAACTTATACTATTTTCGGCTATTTCGTTTTCTCTATACCGCTATATAGTAGTAGAAATTAATAGTAGGATTCTATTAGGATAACTAGGGTATATCTAGGACTATATCGAAACCGTAAATTCTATCTATAGTAAAATCGTCTATATATCCTCTCGCTATACTATTTATATCTAGTACTAGAAACTTTATATAATAGTAGCCGTTAATAGATAGACTCTAACTATTAATAGTCCTATATCGAGTACTAGACTTATACTCTAGATATAAACCGAGCTCTTTAGCTAGTATATTACTAATAAAGTTACCTTAGATACTATAATTAAGTAAGCCCTTTACCTTTCTAGGCCTATCTAGCCTAATAAACTCTAGATCGAGCCTAATTAGCTCCTTATAAGGCTTTAATATCTTAGAGTCTAGCTCCGCGGATTATCTCTACTCCTTTATATATAAAACTTCTCTAGCTATAACGAGGCGTTCTATAGCGTAGGGCTATCGTTTTCTAATCTCTTCTACTTTAGAGCTAGGTATTTCGGTCGTTTATAGCCTATCTCTTAGTAGTAGTAGTAACGAATCTAGTTATCGTTAGCTTTCTAGAATAGTCTACGATCCGAATTAGGCCTCGATAGGCTATTAGGCCGCTATTAGGATCTAGATAGTTATTTATAGTCTAGCGTATCTTTATCTATATTACCGTAGATCGTATTAGAGTATAGGCGATCCTTTCCCTTCGCCCTACTATCTTCTACTAGTTTTATATACCTCTATTATTCGTATACTCTATCCTCTATCTCTATTAGAGTAGCTAGTAGTAGCTTAATAAGACTTAGTCTCTTCTAGAGGTTATCGTATAGCGCTACTATAAAAGTATATATCTATTAGGACTATCTATCCTTACTAATCTCGTCCTACTAGATCTTTATATACTCTATAAGCTCTAATAGATCTTAGAGGCCTTATTTAGTATAACGAAGTCGTATATAGGCCTATTAGGCCCTTTCTTCTATAGATCCTATCGAGTCTAGTATATATACTTTTATTTCTTCCTATATAGGTTAGATTATCCTAAGCGACTTAGTATAGCGCTTCTATTTCGACTAGTATTTATAATCGACCTATTCCTTACTAAAGTCTACTTTAGTAAGCTTAGTAACGTAGATAGTTAGGTTATCTATAGAAGATTCTTTCTACTAAGTCGGCCTATTACTACTATTCTATTCGGCTCTTATCTATAAAGATTATTAGATTACGAGTCTTAGGGATTATAGTCGAGGTTAGTATAGTATAGCCTAAGGTAGGCTAACTAATAATAGCTAGTAGTCTTCTAGCCGCTAGTTCTATAATCGTTACGTTCGCTATAATAGTTCTAGCCTTAATTTTAGCTAGTTTAGCTCGTTATTCTATCTTCTTAGCCTCTTTCTTAGCTATAAGGATCTATTACTCTAGGTTATTATTATCTAAGCTAGATTAGTTATCGACCGGCCCTCCCTAGTCCTCTATAGATCTATCCTTATTAGGCGGAGCTAGTCCTTTATCTTCGTCGCCTTCTATAGATATATTACCCCTCTTCTTAGGGATAGTATCTAGTATTAATAAGCCTTCTAGCCCGCCTCTAGATTAGGCGGTTTATTTACTAGTCTTCCTCGAGATAGGAGCTATTACTAAATGGGTCGTTATACGTTAGAAGATCGATTCGTATATAAGAGTAGGTTATAATACGTAGGCTAAACTATTCTAAGTATAAGATACTTAAATCGATAAGGAAGAGAAAGGAGAGAGTACGAAGGAGCTATAAAAGCTAGAATAGTCTAGAGTAGGCTAAGCCGGGCCCTTCTAAGGCTTAGTACGGCTAATATATAGTATACTACGTATAGGTCCTTATACTTTAATACTACTTTACTATTATTATAGAACTATATTTTATAGAATATAGCGCTCTATTATAGCTAGAATTTAGAGCTAGTATATACTATATCTATTACTACGATACTATAATATTATAGAACTCGAAATAGTAGAATATTATTAAATAAGTTATCTATATAATAATAGAAGAAGTAAGTCGAGTATAGAAGCTATAGTAAGAGCCGAAGAATAGCCTAGCTAAGCGAGCTTAGAGAGCTAATAAGATTAATTACTATCGGATCCTAAAGTTAGTTAAACTATATATAAGAGGATATCGAATTTAGTAGTTACTTATTTTCTTCTATTTTATTATTACTATTAATAATATCTACTTAAGCTATCTTCTTTATCCGATATTATTTAGTAGTAGGACTATTATTACTATTTTTACTAGTATCTATACTACTATTTCTATCTTTACTATAAGTCTAGTATACTATTTTAGCCCTCGATAGGAACGACTTTTTCTACTCTAACTTAATTAGCTAAATTAGTACTTCTACTAGATCTTTCTATTATTCTATACTATTAATAATCTTAAACCCCTATTATTTCTTTAGCGATAAGAATAAGAAGTTATATAGATATCTATACTCGTAGAGAGCGAGAATATAGAAACTAATTAGTATTAGTTTACCCTTTATTATTATAATATAGTAAGAACGCCTATAAAACCGTACTATTACTTTATCTATACTAATACTAGTTATAGATACGATATATTCCTAAAACGCCTTCCTTAATATATTAGTAAGATTAACTATCTATTTCTATAATAGAAAGCTACTATTCTTTTCGATAGACTCGCTAAACTATAGAGCGGCTTTAATCTATCGAAATTAGTAATTACTTATAAATTTAGTAATATTATAAGTAGGCTAGTATCTATTAGACTTCTAGTAATCGTCCTTATTATCTATTTATATAGCTAATATATATATTATTAGACTAATAAAAATTCTAATCTCTCTAGTAGTAACTAGCTTCTATTTCTAATCTAAAACCTATATCTCCTTATAATTATTTACGATCCTCTTAAACTTAGGTTTCTACTTAGTATACTAGTTAGTATATAATACTATTATTTAGTAGATAAGAGATAGCTATATTATATTAAACTACTTTAGTAGTAAACGCTAGGCTCTAAGATCGTTAGTCGATAGTATTTAAGGATTATAATCTATATATAAATCTTTACTATCTATATCCTTAAATATCTCTTTAATTAGTAGCTATATCTATCTCTTATATATAATACTTTCTAATAGACTATAAGAGCTAGGCTTCTAAGACTTAGATTAGACGATATCTAGCTTCTTATTTAATATCTTATAGATATACTTCTATCTACCGAGACTATTAGATATAATAGGAGCCTTAATACCCTCGTTTACTATAGGTTCTTTAGTTTCTATAGAAGTCTAGAAACTAGAAGAACGACTTTACTATTATCTCGTAGATCTATTAAAAAGATAAGAACTTAGTATCTATTATAATATTATCCTTACTATCTAGAAATATATAATTAGGGTTAATATCGTCTTTAAATAGGCCCTCGGTATCGTATATTATATTAGTATAATCGTATAGCTTATTATTAAGTAGATCTATAATATCTATAGCGAATAATAATATCTTAACGGCTTAAATAATAGTCTATACCGATAAATATAGGTATTACGAGCGATAGCGACGTAGAAACCGAGATCGGACGACTCTAGGTTCTGATAGCCAAGACACGGGCGGGGGATCGAACTCTACACCAAATTTAGGTAGGTAGCGCGATCAGACTTCCTAGCACCCGCCGCTAACCTCCTAGTTGCGTCCGCCTACGAGTTTTCAAAGGGATGCAGGTCGTGAAACAACACGCCACATGTCTCAACGGTCGCTATGAACTACAGTACGCCCGACCGCAGATGCTAGGCAAATATGGTTCGCGAGAGAATTGTCTCACCATAGTCTCGACTGCAAGCGATGAACGGTCGTTGTGAACTCTATCTTGAAAGTGACTGACAGCAGCCGGTGGCAGCGACGCCTTGTGGCAACTGAAGATGCCCATGGCGTTAGCGTTCGGATACGCACGTGGAATTGATCGAGAATCTAGGCAGGTAATGCTTGTCTGACTGACTTCACGAAGCGGCAACGAAATTTGATAGCATTATCTGAATCGTCTGCAACGCCATCGATGTAATCACTGTAGGTTGTCGAGGTTGTCATCGTAGCCTCGATGGGTCAATTCTGCCCTGGATTAGACGTGTGAGATCGCAGATCGTGTCTCTCGTGCAATAATGGTCCATTCTCCATCAAGCTGTCGAGCCAGCGTCTTGCACAAGTTCACATTGCGTCGCCGCCTGCTATGCTAAAATACACTCGCTCGAGTATAATGCACACATTAGAACAACGCCGTAAGGGCTACGACCTACAGTTTGCAGCTGTTCTGTCGCCCATCCTTTGAACCAGCCCTGCCAAAACAAAGATACACGCAACGCACAATCCCATGTCACCAATGCGGCACATAATCTCCGCACAATCACTCGCGAATATGGTATATAGTGCTGACACTCAGGACGCCGGATAGCGGGAGAAAGCTCAGGCCCGCAGAAGAGGTTCGTCAATTGCAGTAAGCAATGAAGGATGTATGCGGTAGAGAAGCGCAGTTCGGATATCATCATCTCCCGTATCCGCCTCCGTATGCCACGCCCTCCATTGGAGCTGACGGCGCAACGCCATTGAACGACGTTGGTCCTCCACCTTGTGCTGTGTTCAATGGCGGCAGTGAAAGGCCGGAAGATCCGTTCGTCTGACCTTGGGATTGTTGTTGTTGGCTGAGTTGCGATGTAAATTGACCATAGATATGAGGATTATCCGGCTGTAGACGGCGGAGATGCTGCTGCATTACTTGGACTTCGGTCTTGAGCATCTCGTTCTCCTTGTGTGCCTCGCGACCGTACTCTGTATCTCGCTGTAGTCGCTGCACTTCTGCATGCAGTTGACGCTCGTTGTGCTGTACACTTCGGATATAATCAATGGCTGGGACAGGGTATTAGAAGAGCATCATCTCAAGTTTTCATGCCTTTGCCACGAACCTTTTGTGAGAATCTCCCACTTGCTTGCTTTGGTGCCGCCGTTGGCAGGAACTGCTTTGTTGAGCTCTTCGAACAGGTCCTTCATCTCGCTTCGTCGTTTTCTCTCAGCGAGCTTGTGACTGACTCGTAACTCGGGTGTTCGGCTGTAATTGCCAACTCCCTGCGGAGGCATGTTTTCGCTCTGTAAGCTTTGAATTGTCCGATGTTGCATGGGATGATGGTGTGTGGTAGCCGCTTCTGCAACACGGTCAGTGAAAATGTCATTTTTGACCACAAATCCTCTCCTACCATCTTCGGTAAACGTACGCTGGCCAGCTGGAAGCTGAGAATCGTTCGAAAAAATGCTGCTGCGCACGGAAGAAGCTGCAAAGCTGTTTTGCCTGGACATCTGTCCCACGCTTGACTCGCCACTATCCGAACCACGTCGTTCTTCTGGTATAGGACCGTCAGGGAAAGCCCAAGCATAACCTTGAGTTGGTTTGGCGGCGGTTGGATCGGGGACACCAGGACCTCGTCCTACGGGCATGATAGGGGGCGCAATTCTGGGCGCGGTGAGTCCACCACGGCTACCAGAACGAGCACTGAGTGGTGACATTGGCGTCCTTCCATTGTTTGGATTCCGTAAACTTGCGGCTAGAGAAAGTTGAGAATTGTTCGCGCTTTCGTATGGCGATGTTGGCGCATTGATGTACAACGAGTTGAATCCCTGGTGCATGCGGCTGTCTACGCTGCTTCGTCGCGAGTCTAAATGTGGCGCCAGATCTCGACTGTCTCGATTATAACTGTCGCGGTTCAACTCGCGGCCCAGACTGTCGCGTTGATTGTAGCTGTCACGATTCGAACCATCGTTGAAGCCTTGGTTGATAGAAGGCAGTTGGGATCCGCCTGATTGGGCTGAGTTTGGCACTCGCGCCGACAGCGGGGTGCTGGGCACAGAGTGACGAGATGGTGATTCATCCGGATTCAGTAATGTATGTACTTGCAGTCCCTGACTGTTGGCCGAGTTGTCTGTCAGAGGCTGGTCAGCGAAAAGTTCGGACAGCTGCTGCAATGTTTCGGGTAGTGAAGCCCGGCAGAAACAAGGGCGCCTGCACATTGCGCAAAGGCGCCGCTCGATCTTGCACACGGCCGCCATTCACAACGCTGTGCCGAAATAGTCGTGCTGCGAAGTGGGAGGAAAGGGCTACTCACGCTTGCTCTGCGGTTGCGGCCAGGTACCTGAATCCCGTGTCGAGTCTGAGGCAGATTGCTGGTCGGGTGATATTGGCGCTGAAGGTGGGAGACCGTTGGTTAAGCTGCTAATAGATGGGAGACCTTGGCCCTGAGGATGCTGCTGCTGCTGAGCAGCAGTGTGAGATGCCGCCATGTTTCGCGACTGAGATTGAATCCGAATGGCACTGGCTGTGCGCGACAAGCGGGTTAAAGGCGAATGCCACGCGCAGACAGAAGCCCGTAGCTTTGAGGGACCAAGCACGGCAGACCAAGGAATGAGCAGCTGAGAATCTGGCACTCAATGCTCAATGGCCCAAAGATGGTGAGCGCCGGTCTTCTGACGCGGTGAATCCGTATTATTGATTCGATCGGAGAGTTGAAGTTCGCTGAAGCGGGGTCGTTATTAGTGTGCAAGGCACAAGGCATCACTTCTGGCGGTGCAGTACTCACGAGCGTCAATGATTGTGATAGAATGATGTTCACCAAGAGGAGAAACGAGCAGCGGCAAAGGTGCGTGGTTCGAATCGTACAGGACGTCAGGACGCCGCGAAAGTAAAAGGGCTGGCAGCACAAGGGCGGCAGCACAGCTTGCTCTGTTTGGGCGACAAAACCAGGTAGTCGGGAGGGTTGGAGAGCGAAGTTGATTGCCTGCGACGAGTCGATGCGCCAGGAAATGTCAGGTCAGAGCCAAAGCGCGATGGCAGCGTGGTTCGGATGCGCAGAACTGATGAGCAGTGAAGCCGGCGGGAGTCTTGCGGGCAGCGTGGCAATCGGCAGCTAGACGCGCTCTCGAGACTCTCAATGGTTTCCAGGAAGACCGTCAATAGAGTCGAGTCTGTTCTGGATGGCCACCCAGCTGCTCAGTCCTTGCGATTCAGGGAGCGTACTTCGCGTCCAGATGCGCTGATGAGTCTCTTCCTTTGTCGCCCCTTGCAGGTTTCGTGCGACAGCCGACTACCTGCTGCGGTGGAGGTAGTGCTTTTGTCGCAACGTGAGCGGCGGAGACAGGGCCTTTCGATGCCAAGGGCGATGGTGACAGCGTAACTGTTCAGGTGGACAAGGTGCTCACAGTGCTCTTGAGAAAGAGAATGGATAATACCACTGACTGACACTACCTGGGGCTGGCCCGGTCTAACCTGCAGCACAAGCCCAAAATCTTAATGCATGGATCGGCGGAGAACAGTCAAGAGGCTCTTCAGGACATGGGATCCTAACGTTCCGGCTTGGGTATGCCATGGCATCTGACAATGATCTGATTGCCGTTTCTCACAGTACACAGCTGCCCTCCTTGCTCACCTTCGACTTCGCGGTGCTACCCAATCGCTGGTTGACAAGAGCGCCATCCTTCTCGAGGCCGACCAAACAAGGTCGCACAACTAATAAAACGGCGCCCAATTTCACTACCACTACTCACTGATTGCGGTTCTCGCCGGAAGATATTCCGGCTACCATAGGCAAGCAGCACGAGAACCTGGCATAATAGCAGATGCTCTTCTAAGGGCACAGCAGTGGTAAGATCAATTGCTGAACTCGAGGACTTTTGGTCCCCACTGGGACCAGTCAGCTCGTGGCGGAGGCTCCTGAACCATTCGTTTGCTGAGGCTTTCGGTAACGGACCCGCCAAGATCCACGCCATGCACGTGAAGTCCGCAAAGGTATTTGGAAACCTGGCCTCCTGTCGTTAATGCTTGGCTTCCGACGGGTTCGTCGGTCGGCTACATCTCCTATATCTCTATTCGGGGCTGCGCTTCTGCAGCGCGAGTGTCGTCCACGGTCTTGTCGGACAGCGGCGAAATGTGGCGCAGATCTTGGGCGAAACTTGTTCCTGTCACCAGCGGCCTGTTATGGAGTCAGACATCTCGGCGCAAGATGCACAGGCGAGTCCTGCTGTGCACGCTAGCTGCATATGCCTGATCGCTGGGATCGATTCGTGTAGCCCTCACAAATGCATCACGCAATATCTGGACGCATGCCGATAGGCTTCCTCGACCACATGCCAATTTCTAGCCGACTTGACTTCTTACGCGAGGATCAAACGGTCTATTGCACTGTATGCGCACGCCTCAGCACGTGCCGTGGTACTTGATTGACGCATGCTGCATACAAGATTACTTCTGTATAAGCCTTTTTCACTGAGTCGCACTGTCCCCTGTCCAACCGTTGTGGTCGCTGAACAAGTCCTCGCGGAGCACTACTGCGCCAGGGATGCCGACACCTCTTGTGCCCTTGCGAATGGCATTGCCGACATACAATGAATGTACAGAGCAATGTAGCCACCTATCGTAGACTCAAATTCGCCTACTGGGATGCAGGTATCCGCTACCGCGGAGGCTTGTTGCGTGAATGCACTCCACGTGTAACGAAATACCCGCGACGGTGTTTTGCAAGTACGGTACGCATGATTCGGGCGACATTAGGCCCGGAGCCCTTCATTTCTTCATGCTCTATCTGCTTTTCTTATCCTTCTCCGCGCCTTTAAAGTGGCCGTTTCCAACAGCCTGAGCTGATCTCTGCCGTGGTATTCTCCAGCTTGTCTCCCAACCGTATAGGGCGCCGCTTCCGAAGACCAACGTTGACCCAATGATCATTGTCGTGTTCAACTTGTGGCCAAAAATAATCGTGCTCAGGATGAATGAAACCAGCTTGCGAATGTTCAGCACGATGGTTACTGTCACAGCTGAAGACTTGGCAGAGAGCAAGTTGACTCCTGAGATACAGACGAGTTGCGTGATCGCATTTGTGAACAAATAAAGTATGCCTTGTGGCATGCTTCCAAGCAGCGACAACAGCGCGAGGAACATTTCGTTCGTGGCTGCAGAAGTCGTGCTCCTGCCCTGCTTTACACCGAGCACGTACTGTTCCACATTCATGTGTGGCGTCTCCGCGAGGCTTCGATATTGCTCGCGCAAGAGGCCGGCAAACGGTAGGAAAAGAGGCAGAGCAATAAGATGCGAGTAGAAGAGGTTCTCCTTCCAACTGGCCTTGAACTGCGAATATGTGTCCTCTGTGTAAGCACCCATGTAGGCAGACGCGAACTGAGCGACAAGCAGTATTCCCAGGCCCTGCGCAAACTCAGAAGACGATGCGTCGCTTCCGACCGACATTTGTTTGCCCTTTTCATAGATCAGCATTCTGAGCGCTCAAAGACTTTCCAGACGCAGTGTTACCTTGCTCGCGGAGTCTGCCCATGCACTGACCAGGACACCAATAGTCAGCAATACCACGCTGAAGACTTGCAATCTGCTGTATCGTTTGCCTCTCAGAAAGCCCGCAATCATCGTTGTCACGCTGCCGAAGCTGCGGAGGATGATGTGCACTGGCACACTGATGTTGTATGCGAACGCCCAGTTGTTAAGCATGTTGATGGCATAGAACATGAAGGCGATGAAAGCCCATCGAGAAAATGGCACTTTAGGAGGGGCCAATGTATATGGTGCTCCTGGTTGAAATTGGGTGAAGTAGGCCAGGCATGTTACAAAGACGAATTGGAAGAAAGTGATGATGAGGCCTTGCAAGGAATCAGCTTGAGCAAGGCAGAATCTATTGAGTATTTAGCATACCACTCTTCGGCTCGGTTCTATGACGAGTCAGTGCTAATCCACGGTGCAGAACATTGAGTGCCTCCTACTTAACAATTGCTTCGAGCGCAAATACGTTTGTACAGCAGCCACCAAAGATCAAGGCTGTGATGACCACAGGCTCCAAGCCTGCAACCATGATTGTTGGAGTCCGAGTCACCGATGATGCCAAGAATGTTGTCGATGATGTCGCTTGGGTTCAGAAGAGGCAGTGAGAGGGCCAGGAGCACGACGACGGAAGCTTGCCGAGAAAGCCAAGAGCCGCGCTGGTGCTTTCCATTCAGCTTCGACCACACAAAGCCACCACCACACTTCATCAACACCGCATGCCGCGTGCGACATCGCACAGCTTCTGGAACGATCGCACAGTGTACACACCGTCAGAGTCGTTGTGAAGCAAGTGCGCCGTCCTTCGCCAGCGAAAAATGTCCGCTGCCGTGCAACCGGCTGTGACAGCGGCTCCAAAACCAAGCAGGTGTAAGGATACTGCTGGTTCGTGACCACTTTCGGCTTTCCTGGATGATCCCCAACAAGGACCCGATTTGACAGCTGGGCACCGAACACAGAAGTCCTTATCTTATTATGTCTTGAAAGTCGTTGACCGCATCGTCATTCAGTCACTAGGCTCTACAGCGGTTGAGCTATTACTTCAAGCGGCAAAAGCATCAGAGCAAATCTCCTGGCTGCAGCATTGCAGAGCATGTCTGTAGCAAACACAAGATCGGAAAGGCCAGTGCTCAACAGACTTGAACCGTCATTGGACAATGCTGCTACCCTGACAAGCATATTTCGATTGCCACGCTTTGTCAGGCCATCAACATCATGGATTCCGGGGTCTGCTTCGAAGGTGCAGGTAGCCATGCCGCAGGCCTGTTGATGCCAAGTTCGGTCTTCTCGCGATGACGCGCGAATTTTGGCATCCCGGCGAGCTTGCTCGAGAACAACCAGGAATTCGAAGTTGAGGACTATGCATGGTCTGCACGCAGTGACAAGCGCACCACTTCGTTGTCCTGGATCATGACGATACTCCAAATGTCCCATCCGATATGCCTCTCATTTTTAGCTGTAGAGCGTATCAACCTCACCAAGTGTGAGTAACGATGTCAAGCAGGATGCTCGATGAACTCACATCATCCTTGGCGACTCTTCTTAGCCATAGCATACCAGCGCATTAGGCAAACTGACAAGACCCGGCTTCCGGCTAGGAGACAAACGACTATCAACCGTGCTTACCCGTATGGAGTATGGACCTGAGCCAAAGGGTCAAAATCAGAGCTTCTTGCGTTTCCATCAACGACACCGACAGCAAAATTAGGCGTATATTGCCATGCCTTCCGTTATGACGCCCACCAAGAGAATGATCATGCGCAACCGGGATGACTTACAGCACATGGAAAATCCACGAGTCCACGCCATGGGCATGCTAGGTTCCGATGCCAGGCATAGCTCTGGTCGCCACGCACTGCCACGTTGATGAATCGCAGAACATTCTCCGGCTCCGCAAATTATTGGCAATACACTTAAGCTACATTGCCTTCACTGCTCCGTTGTGAACTTCTCCATTGAACCTTGAATCCGACCTCCCACAGGATCGCGGGAGTGCCAGCACGCAATTTACGCTTCCGATGCTACCAACACAATGTTGCGTGGCTCTCCTCTAAAATCTTTGTCATTGCTAAGCGTCGGACCTCCACTCCATGGTCGACCAGAGGACTTCGTTTCACGTTACCAGCATGCTGAGCGTCGTGTCGGCCACTCACCTCTCACGATTGCTTCTAGATTGTTGAGTACTGCTACCATGGGATGGCCTCCTGGCTGGACTAACGGGGAAGTCTTCGACACGACCTTCCTCGACTATGCGCCTGCTGCGCTACGATCGATATCCATCATTGAATGCTTTGCCAACATTCAATCGTTTAAGGATGAAAGCTCCCGACGAGGTCAAACAATCCCGTGTAGCAACGCGAGGACGTTCTGCCGTTTGCAGTGGAGAGGAGCAGTCGTTGTAGTCAGGTAGGGCATCGATTCTCTCTATCACAACTCTTCCTTGTAATACTCTTCTTCGCTACCTTCACGCTGTTTCTGTTCCTTTGCTTTCTTTTCCTTACTCTGAGGTTTCTTCGCATTTGTGTCACCCTGCTTGTTAAGCTTTTTCTCGGCTTCTTTCTTCTTTCCCTCGCCTTTGGGTGAATTTGCATCTTTGGTATTCTCCTTGTTGTCCTTCGCCTTGTCGTCTCCAGACTTGCCTTGTTCTTCCTCGTCCTCATCGCCGATTATGCCGCGATATTCTCTTCCTCCGGGTGTGTCAATCACGTCTAGCTTCCAGTTCTGTCCCTGAGCAATTTTCTCGAGTTCTTTCCTCAACTTCTCAATCGCTTTCGGATCGCCAAGACCCAGCTTCTCCATTTCATCCTTGGTGAGCACGCGTCCATCCGAAGAGGCAACAGTGTCCACGTATGTTTCCTTGCCTCCTCCGACAATGGCGCTCTTCTCCAGCTTGATGCCTTCTGGAACCAGCCGACGTTCTCCAACGAAGATGTCGCCAACCATAGGCTCCAGCTCTTGAGCAGCAGCACCATCTCCTAAGGCTGCTGCAGCTTCTTGAGTAGCTTCCCATATCTTTGCCTCCTGCTCGGCAGAGATCGCAGCTTTCAAGTTGCGCTCATAGTCTTCGATCTGGTCGTCCTTGAGGATCGGCGAACATGTGATTGCATTTGCTTGGTCTTTCTGTGGAGGCAGAAATGCTACATCGTTGCAAAGACGTGGTGTCTGGATGACCATAAGGTAGGCACATGTGCTGGTCTCTTTGATCAAGGAAATACGGTCCGAGGATTGAGGATTACAGTGGAACTATAATCAGTCAGTACGTCGGGCTCGAATGCCATTCGCTGTATTGCTCACCTGCACTTCGATCTTCCTTTCTTTCCCAGTAAGGTCGCAAACAGTACCGCCCCCGAGCTTCTGCACCAAATATCTGCTCTCGCCGCGCTGTACCAGCTCGCCATGCTTGCTGTACCTTCGCTTGGCACCTTCACTCACATCGAGCGCGCTCTGATCCCACTTCTCCTCTTTTGTAGCATCATCGTCGTCTATGCGCTTGTCATACGATCCCAGCATGAAGCCTGGGACGCCGGGGTCTTCGACCGGTGGATATACAGGCACGCCACGGCTCGGAGGCAGCTGGTGGAACTGCTTAACGCCTTGGTTGTAGCAAAATCGGTAGCTCCACCATCCACTGATAAAGTAGACGCAGTTGCCTTGCATAGCTGAGATCAATTCCCAACCTCGCTCATTGGCGCGTGCAAGCTCCTTCTCCTCTTCGGCCTTTGACAAAGTATCATTGACTCCAGCGCTAGGTTCGGGCTTCTTGACAATTGGTATTCGACAGAGCCATGGCTGGCCATCTATTATCATTCGCTCATATTCCGCCTCCTCTAGGTCCTCAGGGCGACCATCTTCGCTTGACCCAAGCGGCTTTTGATATTGCTGCACGTCTTGCTTCGCATCTTCTGTTGGCTGATTGCTCGCTAATCGGGACTGTGCCTCTTTTTCGCCGGTCCAGTCATCGACGAACTTGATTTCGTATTGAGGAAAGGCGAGCAGGTCGTCTTGGACGCTGAATGTGTTCTGAGATGCCGAAGCCAGCAGAGCTGCTGTGCGGAGAACCGCAGGCAGCGCGAAGAAGTGCTTCATTGTATAATTGGGTCGAGGGTCTAGCTATCGCAACAGTATCATGTTTATTAGCACAGAAAAGTTGCGGTGAGGGAGCAATGTTTGTTGCGACGTGTTCGTTAGCTGAACAATCAACTTGGAGACAGCTTGACGTCGGCGTAGGGTTAGGGTTAGAAACTGCACATGTGAACTGGAAAAGACACTCACAACTTGCAAATTTTACTGTACCTGCCTCCAAGTACTTCTTTCCAAAATACCAGATCACGACCGGGCGGGCTGATAAGGCAATTGCATCTGATGCACTTTCATTGAGCAACTGAGACATATGGTCTGTGTAAATCACAAGGAATTCGAGCCTCATGGCTCACTCTGGTATGTATGTGTTCTGGTACCACTGATCTACCTGGTATATCTCGACCAACGCCGCCCTCGACCGAACCTTCGTGCACTCCTCTAGTCCCCTGAATTGGGGTAGTTGTTCTTGTCAACTGGATTTGCAGGACCTCCTCGCTGGCCAAGGATTCCTCCAACATCCACTTCCTCCTGTTTTTGCTCCTTTATCGACTGTCGAGCTGATGCCTGCTCCGCCTTCTTACGATCAAGATCCGACTCCAGACCAGGCTGGCTACCAGACGCGCCCGGCTTGTTCTTCACCGCGCTGTCCACTTTGCCCTCACCTGGAGCACCCATCTGTTCGGCATCGAGCTCTTGACTATCATAGCTGGCTTGGGTGTAGCCCTTGGTCTCTTCGCCGGGAGGTGCTCCGTGGATGCCTCGACCAAGTGATGTCGGCACGGCCCTGTCAAAGCCTACCTCGCCCTCGTTGGCTCCACGGTGTGCTCTAGATTTCGTTTTAGCGATGTGGTCCTCAATCCCGCAACCACAAGTCTCTAGACGTACACTGCATTGTCGTCGTCCGTCTGAGCATTCAACTGTGCTCGTGAAGCCTCGACCGGCTCCTTCTGGGTAGGGTTGCCAGCGGTCTCATAAGCAGCATTTGGTCCAGGATGCGAGGGACCGCTTGGATGAATGCCGTCACTCATATTTGCAACTCGTAATTGACTTTGGTATGCTTGGCGGGTACTTGATCCTTCCGTCTTCAGTGACCTGGAATAGCGTAATTCTTCTCCGTGCAAGCTGTTTTGTTTCTTTCCACAAAGTCAACAATGCCCTGAGCCCAGCATAAATGTCTCCCACTTTCGCGTGTAATGATCTGGTAGTGGGGCCCTTATGCGCGTCATGACATCGTCAGAGGAAGCTCGCGTCTCTCTGCACACACATTGACATACATGTGAGAGCACGGCACGGCACGGCACGGCACGGCTTGTCGATGAAATGAACTCTACTTCTGGAGAGCTCAGAACTTTAAAGCTTTACTTTGCACTTCCGCCTTGAGGGGTTCTACCAGCAACAGAGAGACCGACAAGATGGCCGCCAATGTATCGCGAAAGGAGACCCTGGGCAAGGTGTTCAAGATGATCCCGCCCATGCTCGAGAAGTTCCATAAAGGTCAGTCTGCTCAGATATGTATGTGCATGTGCTTATCGAATGCTGAAATCGTGATGATGTACAGGTCAGCTAGGTCGAGTGGCCGTCATTGGAGGCAGCGAGGACTACACAGGAGCGCCATATTTCTCCGCAATGGCTTCAGCAAAGCTCGGAGCCGACATGGTAAGCTCTGCTTAGACAAGAAAGATGAGAAACTGGCGCTGAGATGACTCCAGTCCCACGTTATATGCGAGCCAGGTGCAGGTGCTGTGATCAAGACATACTCGCCCAATCTCATGGTCCACCCATACATGCGACAACAGAAAAACCTTGGCAAGGACGAGACCATAGACAGCGTATCGAAAGAGGTGGTAGCCATGCTGGACCGATTACACGTCGTTGTGATCGGACCTGGGCTTGGTCGCGATCCAGCTATGCAAGAGACATGTGCTCGCGTGATCACCGAGGCGAGGAAAAAGAACATTGCTTTCGTTCTGGACGCAGATGGATTATACCTTGCTCAGACTAGACCAGAGCTTGTTGCAGGATACAAGGAATGTATTCTGACGCCAAACGTAGTCGAGTTCGGTCGATTGGCAAAGAGCAAGAACATCGATACCACCAAAGAAGACCCGACAAAGCTGTGCGAGAAGCTTGCTACTGCCTTCGGAGGAGTCACAATCATTCAGAAGGGCAAGGTGGACTTTATCTCGAACGGCAAGCAGACTCTCATATCAGATGGCGAGGGTGGTCTCAAGCGATCTGGAGGTCAAGGTGATACTTTAACTGGATCATTGGCAACATTGTTGGCATACCGTAAGGCCTACCACGACAAGATCTGGGACCATGATGGCGAGTTGAAGGAAGATGAGACACTTGCTCTGGTCGCTTATGGAGGTTCTGCCATCACACGAGAGTGCTCCAGACTTGCGTTCAAGGAGAAGGGACGCAGTCTGCAAGCTGCTGACTTGACCGAACATGTCCATACTGCTTTCTTGGATATCATCGGCGAGAAGCCGACTGATGAGGCCAAGCTCTGAAGAACGACTGACGACGATTCAATGTAAGACTAGGGTAAAAAGCATAGCGAGGCGTTTGAGCAGAACGACATACACGAAAGCAACAGACATATTTATCAAACATTAATCCAGCTGACTAACTGCATATCTAGCGTCATGTATGTTCCTCTTCTCCATTCGAAGTCTATGTTCGTACAACAATCGTACACACGATCTCAAATCATCACTCACCCTATCTGGCAACACAAAAACTCCCAAAATGCCAACAGCCTCAGTCAACGAAATCACAATCTCTTACACCCTCCACGCCCCACCCACGTCATCACAACCCAATGGCACATCACCAGAAGTACCAGAAACCATAGTCTTAATCAACGGCCTCGCAGACTCACAACAAACCTGGACAGCCCAAACTCCAGCCTTTCTGGCATCAGGCTATCATGTCCTAACCTACGACAATCGAGGCATAGGCCAAACCTCTGCCCCTCCAGGACCCTACACATCTGCACTCCTAGCCTCAGATCTACATGTCCTCCTTACAACCCTCGAGATCAAAAAGGCACATTTCCTAGGCGTCAGTATGGGCGGCATGATTCTCCAAGAATACGCCCTGAACTACCCATCCTCCAACTCCGGAATCGAAATCTTGAGCTTGACACTAGCATGCACCTACTCATCACCCGGAGAATTCTGTTCACGAATGTTTGCATTATGGTCAGAAATGGCTCAGAAAATGTCTGTTCAAGATGTTATGCGAGATGTCACATTATGGGCTTTCACAGTTCCTTTTTTCACAACTCGGACAGATGAATTGAGGGCTGTAGAGAGGGATATGGAGAATTTGGACATGAGTGTAGAAGCGTATTTATCGCAATTAAATGTGATCCAAAAATTCGATTCGAAGAATGCGTTGCTGAAATTGAGAGAGGATGGGAAATGGTTCGGTGGGATTGAGCCGAGGAAAGTCATGGTTTTGGCTGGGAGGACGGATATTTTGATTCCTGTTACATTGAGCAGGGAGTTGGCGGAGAAGATTGAAGGAGCACAGTTTAAGACGGTGAAAGGTGGACATGGTTGTTTGTGGGAATTTCCTGAGTCTTTCAATGAGACTGTGTTGGGATTTTTGCGAGAATGCAAGTCGAGCGGGTAGACGCAGGATAGCGTATGAGCGTTGAACAGGAAAATGCAATTATGCGTTTGGTCTCTAATTACTGCGTACTGGATCATGTATTGGGTATCGACGTTGGACTCATGCACACACTATGCACTTGCTTGCCAACAGGTTCATCCAATGGTGCTGGTGACGATCATACATGATGAGCGCCTGAATCCATCTTGCGGATACATGGTCTTCGCTAATCATGATGAATCATCTGGGATGTATTTCTTGTTCAAGACATTGAGGCTGAGTCTGTGAGCCAACGGTATCTTCTGCTTGGACTCCTAACCCAATTTAGAAGTATCGTCCTCATCCTCGAAGAAGGAGAGAATGGCCCGTACACCAGCAGGTCCAAGACCATGTGGCGGGTAACAGACTGAATCAACGTTAGCACATTACTTTGGAGGATACAATTAGAAACAACTCACCAAAGATTGGATCATCTTGAGCGCCTAGCTTCTCTCGGAACTCCGACTTGTTCGTCAACTTGAGTTCTGTTGCGATCGCGTGGTATGCCTTTGCCAACACCTTCACTCGGGTACCCTTCAAATTGTGACACGGGGTAAGCTTAGCAGTCGCACCACCACCGAACGTGACCGATGTAGCGCCGGTTTGACCAGCAGCCTTGAGAGCGTGGAGGACAAGCAGCTCAATAGCACCAGAAGGCGCGCCAGGGAAGTCAAGAGCGAACTTGACTTGCCAGCCGTGGTCGGGCGAGAGTTGGGCAAGGATGACAAGACCGCAAATCTGTCCATCCTTAGTAGTCGTGTAATGGTACTGCCTGTGTTCCACGTCTTGCCAAGGGTGCACATCTGTCAAATGCACCTGCTTGCCCTTACGGTTCTTCAACCAATCCTGAATACGTCCATCAATCTTCTCCTTGACATCGTCTGGCACGGCGGTGCCGAGTGGAATATCGTGAACCTTGACACCCTCTTTCTCAGCGTGACGGCACTTACGCTGGATCTCTGGATCGTGCGCAGCTGGGTTGTTGTTGGGGTCGAGACGCTGCTCAGCGGCGACGGACAGCGTTCGCCAATCGAATTTGTTAGCAAGGACTTCTTCTGCCGCCGAACCGCAAAGCAGCCACAATGGCTTCAGTCGGCGATCTTTCTTGATGTAGCGCAAGTAGCCTCCGATGGTCTTAGCATATTGACTTTGGTGGCACAGTGGATCTCCAATCGTGATGGCAAAGCCCTCGTGGGGCACAAATCCAACAGCAGCACCAGTGTGTGGGTCTCGCCAATGCTCGAACTTCGGCTCCAGCCAGGAAGTGTTTGATGCATCTCCATAGTTGGCGATAAGCTTCTCAATGGGCTGGAAGTCCATGTGCGCAGCTGCGCGGTCCTGGCCAGACCAAGGCGGGTGCAGTGTGCTCGCTTCTGGGTGTCTGAGCTGCTTGACAGGAGGCTTGTATGGCAGCGACTTGGGATCTCTCGGGAAGAGTGAAGCGTTTCGAATGTCTCCTAGCTTAAGCAGAAGCATAAGAATACGCTCCATACCGATACCTCCTCCTCCGTGAGGTGGCGCACCCCATTCGAAGCCGGTCATGTACTCCTCGAGCGTTCTAGGGTCCATCTTCAGAGCCTCCATCTTCTTCACGAGTGTTGGTGCATCGTGGATACGCTGTCCACCAGAGAGGATCTCTTGTCCACGAAGGAAGATATCGAACGAGTTCGTCACATCTGGGTTGTATGGGTCAGGCATGGCATAGAAAGGTCGTGCGGATGTTGGGAACTTGTCGATCACATAGTAGTCAGTCTTGTACTTCTCCTTGATAACGGCACCGAGAGCAATCTCATCACGCGTTCCCATGTCCTCGTTCTCTGGGATCTCGTTGCCGTTCTCGTCACGATATCCAGATGCATTGAGAAGACGAATGGCCTCGGCAAACGGAATGACTGGTGTCTCATCGAGCCAAACCAGATCGTCATGAGGGAACTGGTGCTTGACAACCTTGATATCCTCCTTGTAGTTGTCGTAAACGTACTTGAAGATGGCCTTGAATGTGCTGTCAAGCACGCGAAGCACTTCGTGATAATGCTCATCGATCGCCATTTCCAAATCCAGACCAGTGAACTCAGTCAAATGCCTGTGAGTGTTGCTGTTCTCAGCTCGGAAAACTGGACCAATCTCAAAGACTCTGCGGAAGTCTGCTGCGATAGCCATTTGCTTGCCCAGCTGGGGCGACTGGGCCAGGAATGCTGGACGACCAAAGTAGTCTACTTTAAAGACACTGGCGCCAGATTCGGAGGCAGCTCCTTGCAGTTTCGGAGTGTGGATTTCAATGAACCCGATCGAGTGCAAGTGAGCCCGGAAAGCCTGGCAGACGCCACTCTGGATGCGGAAAATGCCCTGAGAAGTGGTTGTCCTCAGGTCAATAACTCGGTTGTGCTGACGAGCCCTATCAGAGACACGGTGGCGAGTGTCACCCTCTTTCTCGGTATCAGCCTTGGAGACTTCAGCCTCGTGAACTGTGAAAGCCAGCGGCTCGCTTGGAGTAGCCTCGACATGCATCTCATGGATGTGAACCTCGAGATTATGGATAGAAACACCAATGATCTCTCCCTGCTTGGACTTCGGTTCCTGGACTACTCCCTGAACAACGACAACCGTTTCGACGTGCAAATGCTCAGCCCAGTACAGAAAGTGCTGTGACACACTGCCATGCTCGTGCAGAATGCCCTGAATAGTGGCTGTCTGCTGTCGAAGCTCCACGAACATCAGATGAGCACTGAGTTTCCTCATATTGTGTATACGTGCTCGGAAGCACACCATCTTGCCAATATGCTCCGGCGTGAGCTCTCTGATATCCATGCGGTCTATGTGCTTCTGCTGGCCAGCATAGTAATTGATCGGGAGTGTGCCGTACTTGGCCTTCTGCTCCTCAGTTTCCTCCTCGGCGGCCTTGCGCTCCATCTCCTCCTTACGTTTACGATCGGCTTCCATGCGTTCTTCAGCCTCCTTCTTGTGCTTTTCCTTCTCAGCCTGCCTCTCGTGCTTGCGCTGCTGGTTGCGGCTGAGGCTCTCGCCATCCCTGTTGAGCGGCAGGTCTTCCGTAGAGGAGTGAGAATCGTCGGAACCAGGGAGGATCTTCTTCCTCAAAAAGTTCAGCGGACTATGCGAACGAGTGTATTCCTTGGAGCCCCTGGATGGCGAAGGTGAAGTCGGCGAGCCAATCTTGTCCCTGGTCGAATCGGTCGAGTGTCTGCCAAACCCAATGCCGTTCGACAAGGACGAGAAGCCTGTGCGGGAGCGCCCCTCATGCCCTGGAGCAGGACTCTCGTTCTTGCTCTCATTGTCGCTGGTGGCAGCCGAGTTGGAGCCACTTCTCGGGCGGATGCTGTGCAATGCCTTCTTCAAAGACATGTTGGGCGGAAGCTGATATGTTTCTCAAATATGGTCAAGATGCTAGTGATATGGGCGGTTGGCCACGGTCCACGCGGTGCTGTTGGAATAGAGCGCAGACGGCGTCTTTTCCCAATGGCAGGCGCGCGGTGGTGGTGCGGGTGCAGAACAGAGCAGAGGAGAGTGCTCGGTAGGGGATCGGGTGGTATATGGCGATGGCGAGGACAGTAAGGCACAGTCACGCTTTGGCTCGCAGCGTTTCGTTTCGCGCAGCTGGCTGCTAGGGAGCTCTAGTGTCCTCCCGAGCTGCAGCTGAAGGTTACTGTGCGGTACAAACTCGCAGTACAGTGGATGTGTAGCAGCGGGCTCGGGCTGCGGGCTGCGGGCTGCGGGCTGCGGCTAGGTTAAGAGGCCCAGCAGCTAGGACTACTCGGACTAGCAGCAGACGCCTTTTTGCTGACGGATTACTGTGGAATTGCAGAAAATGAGGTACCTCAACGCTGCTGGCCAATTGGGAAGGATCAGACCCGGAAGCTTCGGCGTCTGCTCAGAGCGGAGGGCTTTTGCTTCGCATGTGCCAAGTGGCAGGCAAAGGCCCAGCACGCCGCGATCCGAATGGGATGCTGTACGTGTGATTGATGGCGAGTTTGCTGGGGACACGCTGTAGATTGTGCGTGCTGATCGCTGGTTCCTGATGAGCGTCCGTCTGCCTTTTCTGATGATATTCTGCTTTGGGCGGGCAAAGGATGTAGCTCGTCTGCTGTTGCTGTGGCTGTTTCTGCCCCTCGACACCCGCGCCAAAGCTTGACCTGACTGCAGACACAGACACCTCACACGCCTACTGCTAGTAGGGAATTGGCCCTGCTGGCTGCTGGCTGCTGGCGTTCAGCCCCTCGCTTACGAAGTGATTATGCTGTGATGATGAGATAACCAGCTTGCTCACGAATGAGAATAATGAGTTCACGTCGTCCACCATATCGCGCTCCACTCCATGCACGCACGATCAAACTAGCAAGCACTCGCTGCTGGGATGTTCTGCTTTCGTCAATCAGACGTCACTGAGATTTTCATGAAAGCAACACGCAGACCACAAACCTGAACTCAAGGCAATCGGCTCACTCGGGCGATGCATTTTCACCACACTGCACATCTTCAAGCAATTTTCGGAGGTTCGGGACAGTACAATATCCACTTCTCCGTTCACAAATCGAGCGCCATCTAATGTTCTTCAGCTGTGCGGCCTACGCGAAAATCCGGAGCCGAGCAACATTGACAAGCTTCACCCAAGCTTCGCACCATATGCCAGTGCCTCGGATAGCATTGCTGTGACCTCCAAAGGACTGCCTTCAACACATATCGCAGCGCACGTTACCTTTCGTGCACTTTTACTGATGATGCGGAAATGGCACATGGCGTAAGAAGAGCCTGCGATGAACGGCAGAAGCTCGTCTGTTTATGCATGTCAGACACGCCTTACCTTGTCGCTTCCTTGTGATGAGCTTGGCTCTGATCGGGGTTGCTTCGGCACGCATGGAGCAGAGAGGTACTTGTAGGGGTATACTACAATATATTCACTTCGCTTTTCACTTCCTGCAGTTGCACGATTTCGTGAAAAGCTCCGAACTCCTTGCCGTCTTGTCTACTCGTTACATGCTTGTCATTGCCTTCGTTTAATGCATAACCGCCATGCGCACATGCCATCAATAAATTACATCATGTTAGTACTACCACCAGGAGTACTGGCTGCAGCTCCCATAAATGCATTACCGTTAACACCATTCTGCTGTTGTGTCTGTTGCTCCGAAGTAAGGTCGAGATTCATCGGCCACATTTGTCCTGCATCCATGCCGGCTGTGTTAGTGCCCTGGATGTATGAGTCCCAGGCACCCTGTGAAGCTGTCAGCTGCTGATTCAGCATTTGGTAAGAAAATGCACCTTACCCAATCGATGTCACCTCCCATACCCTCCATACCCATGAAGTTCTGTCCAAGCATTTGGCTCATGGGACTCGCTGGTCCTGTCAAATTACTCGCTTCGGTGCCAGAATGCTGTGGCGTCAGACCAGTCCGCTCAGTCATCGGCTCATTGAGAAGGCCGGCCATGCTCGCTGGATAAGAAGGATTCGAAGGTGCAGACGTCGCTTGCGACATGTTCATGCCGAAGCCAGCTCCAGGCGACAGACCGCCAGAAGACAGCATACCGAGAGTCATAGCCGCAGACTGCTCCGGCGGAAGATCGTCCGTATTCACGTCGGCGACCGACCCATTGGGGAACATGCCGAAGTTGATACCACGGTTGGGGTACGCGGGGACTTGTTGCTGCTGCGCATAAGAGGGTATCGATCTTTGGTGGCTCTGATGGGCTTTTAGCTTCTCCACCATAACTCGCAGCGCTACCGAACCCTTATAAGCCTCCATACTCTGATCGCGGACTGCCTCCCAAATGGTTATGCAGTGTTCGACAGCCTGCATCATCTGCTCTCTGCGGCCTTCGTCGTAGAGTTCAGGTACCAGAGGCGATGCCGGGTGACTGGTCTTCCGACCTGTGCGCTCGGACTCCGCCGTATGGTAGAGATCCAGGCACACCAGCATCGCTGCTAGCAGGAAATCATGAGTGGTCATCGAGCTGATGTACCATTTCACAGAACGTAAGCGGCCACCTGGCTGTGACTCGCGATGGAGCGTAGCTTGATGGTCTAACAATTCCATAGAAGCATCCAAGCACGTCCGCCGCGAATATGCGTATCGTGGATTCTCTCGTCCTCGTGCAATGAAGCGTCTGTGGAGCACGAAAAGTGACCGAAGGTAGACCATTTCCAGACCCAGGCGCTGCATTATCAGATTTGCCGGGTCTCGAGCGGACTCTTGGAAGGAGCGCATCTGTAGGAGTGGAGGATGTTGACTTCTGGCCTCTCGCAGATCTGCATCGAACTTCAACGTCTCCTCATAAGATGGCGGGTTCGTCACAGACTGCGAGCGCTCTACGATCTGGCCAAAGAGGAAAGTCATCTTCGCTTTGGTGATCATGTATGACATGGGCGTCGCTTCAAACGTCGGTCGAGAAGGTGGCAAACTCTTCATGTCTTCATACAATTCGTCATCGTAAAGGTTCCGAGGCGTCTCGGTATCAATGTGGTCTGTCCGGATCATCGCAGGAAGACCGAATTGGAAGGATATCAGAAGGTCGCACTGCCGGACAAATGTCCAAACGCGTCGCCGAATCTCGCCTTGGAAAGGTGTGATGGCAGGGTGTGGTCCTGGATCTCGGTGATAACCCATCCGCATGGCCAGCCTAACACATAAGCCTGTTAACAACAATACACCAGGCTCGGCATCTCTACTTCGCCCATATTCTGCTTGTACGTGGAGCACTAAAGTTTCCAGGGTCTGTGGGTTAGCTTGCGTGATATCTCCTAACAGCAAGCATTGCGCAGTGAGTCTGCGGTAAGTGTGGGACAGTTCTAACGTTCGACCTCGATACTCTGGAGGCTCATCGCCTGCTCTGTGATATGACTGTAATGCCAAAGTCATCATAGCATAGCACATACCAAGCCAGACCACAGAGGTTTCTGTCGGATTGAGCCAGTGCTTGTCGTATTGCTTCTGAAATGATGGGCCGTGTATGATGTGGACAGATGGATCGTACGCATTGAAATATCGCGCAATCAGTCGATCAGCATCCGACTTTGATGGATACGCCGCAAGAAGTTCGTTTTTGTCCTTGGCTGGCGGGCCCTGCAACAGGAAAGCGGCTTTGGCAGCTTGCACTTTTGCCATGTGCTGCTTGTAATCTTCTTTGTGGCTTTCAAAGTATTTCTTGACTTCGCTGATCTCGCCCAAGATCGCATACCAATGCGCGTCTGAGGCGAAAACTGCCTTCCCGTTGTCCATTTTCATGATACCGATACCACGTGAAATGCCTTCGACTTCGCTTTCTTCTTCACCTTCTCCCTCCTCTCGTATCATGTCCGCACCGGCTGCATCAAGTTTCAGGTCTGAGCTTGTGCTAAGGCTATTGCTTCGACTATTCGCGATAGCTGCCTGCGCAGCGGCTGTAGTTGCAGGCTGTTGGCCAGTGGTCATCAGCGACAGCACAAGGCCTTCTAAGCGATCAATGCGGTTCTGCATGTCGTCTGGAGAGGCATTGGGTCCGTTGGAGCTACCCTTCTTCCGATTCCCTGGAGTCGCATAACTACAAGCTGCAGTATCACCACGCTTTGAGCAGTTGTCGCACGGATGACCTCTGTTGCACTTCAGCTTGCGATGTCTGCATGGAGCACACGATAGTGGAATGCGATTGCGTTTTCGCACAACGCGAAATGGCTGGCCATCGGGTGAGGCGCCATTGTTGGACGAGGTTGATGACGGAGGAGTAGGCTGATTATTCGCACTGGGAGCCATGGTCGTTCCTTCGAAAGTAACTGTTGGAGCAGCGCAGCGCAAGTAGGTCAAATGCGCCGCGCTGTAGAATAGAGGAAGCTGCGATGAGTTACGACTCAGCGACCAGGATTCGGAGTCGCGTAGTATTGGCGCTCGTCTCTACGACAATACAGAGGGGCAGTGATAGAGCTGGACAGAAAGGCGCTCGTCCAGATTTGCTCAATCGTCGGTCGATGCGGCCGCAAAGAATAGCGGTGGCTCGAATGATGCTGTTTCCAAGCCGGCTGTGCTTTTGACACTGCACGCAAACATGCGCGACCTCGTTCAGCAGAGCACGGCAATTGACACCAGCGTTCAAAGGCAGCAGCAAGATGGATGTTCTTGTAACGAAGAGACAAGAAACTGGTCTAGGCTTGTCTCATCGATGCGACTCTTGGCAGACGATCAGCACCCTGGAAGCGGCGCAGCTGATGGTGGAGCTTGCTTTCGACGTCAACACCGAATCCTCGAGCCAGCACCCAATTGCTGTGCTTCAAACCGCGGCAGCGAGTGAGTCACAGACGAGAGCAGCAGGGGAAATACGCAATGTGTAAGCATGCTAGCCGTGTGCAGTGTAGTGCAGCTCAAAGGAAGGGACATGCACAGGCTATCGTTGGTATCGTGTCTTGGGGGAAGAGGAGTTAAGGATGTTTAAGTCCGCTAGGAACGAGAGACTCTCAATCAAAATACACCTCGTCTGCTTTGTCTCAGAAAGTGTTGAGCAAGTCAGAAAAGGCGCGCTATGGATATTTAGCTCACATCTCAGCACGTCGCCACGATGCCTCCCTCCATTGAAGCACCTTCGACGCAACCCATATGATCGTCACTACGCCGTGTTAAACGCTGAGCATTGAAGGACCGGCATGGTGTCTGGATGATGCGTCACCTTGAATTGCAGCAGCCAGGACAATCGTATCTGAGATCTTGATCACAGCAAGCGAAACTTGTGGGTGGTGGACACAGCCATGGGATATTGCGGTCACTACACTTCCTACATGTCAGCATCGAAATAGTGGGTGTTGTCTCGGGCGACTTAGTGTGGGAGCAAAGGTTTGGCGTTTAAGCTCCGGCTGCAATAATTTTTGAATGCACATCTGTCAAATCTGGTTGGTGCATTCTTCGAAGAGTACCAGAAAAAGTCATCAATCAAGTTCAAAGTCTGTGCCTGCTCGCAACGCCATCCGCTATGCAACTGTCATACCTCTATCCTCTATCATGCAACGAGAGCTCTCCGGCTATCCAAAGCTCTTCCTCAAACCTTCGTAAATCGTGAATATTAGCGCGGAGCTGGGGGCGCTTCTTGCGACCGTAATGCCGCAGCCTCGATACAGGCCTTTCAGACCATGTGCAGCATATAGCTCTCGCCCAACGGCAGTGAATGTAGGCCGCACGTTGGTCAATTCCCCAGTCTGAATCTTGCTCTTGATGGTGTCCGCGGGAAAGAACATGAAGTTGTAGGCCATGCCAGCTATGGCTCCAGACACCATGGACTGCCACACCGCTATGCTATCTGCCTTGGGATCTTTCAACTGCGACTTGAAATATAATGACAGTGTTTCGTAGCTGCCAAACCATGCAGCACCACCTCCTGTCTCTCTGAGAAAAGTGCCGAGTTGTCCACGCCAGAAGCCTTTCAACCCTTCTCTTCTCCATATTTCTGACATGACAGCCAGAGGACCAAGGGACTTCGTAGCGAGACCAGCTCGTGGGCCGAGTCCTGGGTCAACAGCCGACTGCAGAGGCACCTGCATCCTGCACTTCACCAGCTCGATTGGAGTCAGAACGAGCGACGTGATGCCCCCGGATATGGCTCCTGCTGTCACTAGACCACCAAGTGGCAGCTTGTCTCCAGTGTGGTGTGACAACACCGTCACCTTGAGCAAGTCTTGTGCTACGCGGTATGCCAAAAACAGGGACGCATTCTCAGCGGCTGCACCAACCAAGGGTGCACTAATCCCACGATAGAGACTGCGAAGTCCATCCTCGGCGATGCTTTGCTTGAAGCAATCAAGTGGTCCAGCATAGCGTAGTGGCAGGTGGTCAGGTTGAGACTGGAGCCGAACTTTGACTGTGTCGAATGGGTACTCAACGAATTTGCCGACAATGCCAGCAATCGATCCGTAGGTAATGTCTTTGAGAGCCTCGAGTCCTTGATTTGCTGCTTGCACAGCGGCGGGCGTAGGCTCAGTCGCAGCGGCCATTGACTGAGATTCGAACGGGTTCGAAGTCTTGGTGTCCATGAGGGATTTTCTGTTCACTCACTGTCCGCGCGCTGGCCTTCGCCTACTACAGGCGTTGCAATGTGGTAGATGCGTGCTATCGGTCGAGCATGTTAGGCGACCTGCAGAGAGGTGCTCGAGCAGAGAGAGGAGAGAAAAACGTGTGCAAGGTCGGGCAGATCGTTCGATCAAGAATGTCCCACGCGGTGTGAGTCTTGTCGAGCGTAGGTGCGGGCGGTGGAACAAATGGCGTGTAATCTAATCAGATTTTGCGGATCAGGGTATGGCCGCAAACCTTACGCGAAAGCAAGGATTGCATTTCCGGCGTTCGACTAGCAATTTTGGCTGTTCCCAGTGCCCACTCTCAGACTCTTCCCGATCACTGCATAGCTGCTGCAATCCGCGTGAGAATCTATCGAGCATGTCCGTCGCGCAGGTCAGCGGCATGCGTGTCAACGGCAAGCAGTGGCACCAGCCACGTAACGCCTTTCGACCCGCTGCTGGTCAGACGAGCTACGCAAAGCGGGTAGCCAGAGAATCAAAGGCGGCGGAAATCAAGAAGGTGGAGCAGGAGATGAAGATGGCAAAGGAGGAAGAGCGACAAGTATGCGATCGCAGAGGACAGCTCAGAGTACTACATTGCAGAGCATGCTGACCGTTTCGTAGCGCCACGTCCAAGCGATCAAAGACCGCCGGGCTGCAAAGGAAGAGAGGGAACGATATCAGAAGATGGCCGAAAAGATGCACAAGAAGCGTGTGGAGCGATTGAAGCGTCGCGAGAAGCGCAACAAATTGCTCAAGTCATGAACAGCCTGCGAGCGGTGACATGCACTGTCGCACACAAATCGAAATCAGCATGGCCTGAGAAAATCTCGTCCTCGGCTTGAGAACGCATTCTGCACTGCATTCGACTCCTCCCCAGCACAGCGTCCACCGCCGAGTGGGGCCTTTCCTTGGGCCGCGCAGCCTTGACTCTGATCAGTGGCTACGCCATGATGGAGAGCAATCACCAAGTCAAGAAGAGGCAGCAATGCTGCATGGTATGGCGTGTCGTCTAGCGCTGGCCAAAGCACACGCCGTTCCCTGTGGGTTGTCTCTGACTGTGACAAGATCCCCAATCTGTTGCCATGCTCGCAATAAATATTGTCGGGTTGAGCTTGCCTTGTGCCAGAAGCTGGTGTCGTACGGTCCATGAGGAGTAGGATCAGTCTCGCATGAATTCGAGCAGAGATCTTGTTAGTCTCGCAGTAACTTAAAATGGTTCAGAATGTGGAAGAGATGCCATAGAGATTCCAGAATAGTATCACAACTGGCAGCGAATGGCTCGCTTCCTCTCTTCACCTCTGCAGCTCTGTCCCAAGCGCCTGGTAGAGTCCCTGCTGGAACAATCTATTTGACTTTCTGGCCCCAACTGCACCTCTTCATGCCTGTCGAGCATTGTCTTTTCACGTTTTCTACGCGCATGACCTTTTCCAAGCGATGTCTTCGATGTGCAAATAACAACGCCGAAGTCGCTACCATCTCTCACGACTTGTCTATCGAGCGCGAGGCCAGAAAGCGTCGCGGAAGCGAGATTCGAACGGCGCCATCAGCCATACTTGCAAGATTTGAACGTCACGCTGGTAACACCATGGCCACGAATGGCGCAGCCTCACACGCCTCAGTGAGGCCATGCGACAGACAATCAGCCTTTCAACGCCACCTTGCTCTCGGCGCAGGCGATGTGGCTGCCACAAGCAGAAGAACACGAGACACAAGATATTCGAGGCCTCTCCGATCACGCACCTTTCGGAAATGTACGCAACGAACATGAAAGCGTTACCGAGCCGTTTTCCTGTGCAACATCCGTGTCCGGCAAGTAAAGGTCTGGATCAGCTGCAGAGAGACGAGAAAGGCTACCACCGCAACGTTGAGTCGAAAGCCAGCAGCAGAAGCTCTGCGCTTCCTCTTTGCTGGGGAATCACGCACTGTTTGCCGCCATAGGGCGGAGATCAGACTTGCTTTCGGTACGCGGCAACACTCTGGTTCGATCAATCGCACATGGTAAAGCGTTCTCGTTTTTGGCTAGAGCTGCGTCGCAATGCACTTGGCGATTTTCCTGGGTCTTGTCGCAGAAGTTCGGTTCCGGCCACGCACTTCTACCTTTTCCCTTGCTGATGAAGCACACCAAGCAAAGTGAACTGACCTTTCAGTCATTAAGAGCTGCTCCAATGGCCATGAAAAAATGTCCGACTGGATCATCCACGTGCGTGGTGAAGCGCGGCCATGAAGCTACCACGATACACGAGTCGCATATAAGCTCGGCGTCTCCTCGACATCCGTCACTAGTCGTCTATGTAACCTTCTTCTGGAAATAGAGCGACATAAACTTCGAGGCCAGATCTCTGGTCGATTTCCCACCCTGAAATATGTGGCTACACCTGCGATCATCCAGCATATCGTCTGCACGAGGAGGGAGTATCACAGTCGTCAGGTTCCAATGCAACAACGATTCACTGACTTGCCATTGCGACTCATGGTCTGGGATGATCGCCCGCCATGCAGGCGAACCACGTTCGGCTTCTGCGCTCAGGAATACCTTCGGAAGTAGTCTCGATGCACCACGAAGACTAGTGCACGGCTCACGAAGCAAGAGAGTTCAGGACTATCTCGCGGAGTGCACAGCGCGATGCTCGCTGTAGTCCATATTCATCGTAGTGGCGCCAACGGATGTGGTAAACGATCTAGTAGTAACGGCCAAACGGGCCCGATCAAGGTGCAACTTTCTAGTTCGACGCTCTCAAGTAAGATACCCTACGACAGCTCTCTCTGCTCGTTGCAACGCTTTACCTTGTCTCTCTATTCAGCCTCCACATTCTCACAAATCTGCACTTTCCAATTTGCTGTGATCGGTCCCAGTTGACAGTCGAGGTGGTTGAGAAGGAAGCAGAGCAAAATGGGTCTTGCAGCCTGGCTACAGTCGTTACGCGGCAAAGCGAGGGACAACGCGAGTCCTGTCTCCACTTCATATTCACGAAATAACGAAACGAGATCAAGCACGCAATGGAGTAGCAATACAGAACGACGAACCCCAACTCCTACACAAGCTCAGTATGACGCCGAAATGGAATCGAAGAAAGCTCGCCGTAGAAGTAGAGGCATAAGCTTGTCTCGGCCAAAGTCTCTACATAGCAGCAAGAATCGGCGAAGCTGGTTTGGTGGAAAGCCTGATGAGAACGAGGATATTCCTATGGTGCCAAGGCTGGTAAGCATGGGCGACCAGCAGCATCAGCAAGATGCTGGACGAAGAGAAGTAGGCGTTACTGCACTTCCAATGCCATCGGACAGCAGAAATCCACGGCCAATCATCAGTCGAGCCTACAGTCGCAAAGAGGACGAATCGACAGATGGTGAACGGGAGCTGAGGAGAAGGCCTTCCTGGTTCAACAACAGGACAACAGTCGAGGCACTTCCACCCCTGCCACCTGCCGTTCCAATCAGTCTACCAACAGCATCCAAACCATCCACATCAACGCTCCCAGCAGACAAGCGACGAAGTCGGGCTGCATCAATTAAATCAGTCAACAGCACGAGATCAAGGAAGAAGCGTTCTTCATTCTGGGCCTCCTCCAACCCCGACGACGAATCAGATTCCGACGTTCCTCCCGTACCAGCTCTTGTTCGTGGAGCCTCAACAGAATCGAGCTGCAACGAGTCATCAGATGCCAGCGATGATCGCCGCAGAACTGTACGCAAATCGACCGCTGGCGAAGATCTTAAGCAGCGACCACTGAGTACAGCATCGCGAAAATACGTGCCCAAGTCTGCGGCGAAGGGCTTCCTGAAATCGACGAATGGTGCCTCCGATGAGGCCCGCAAGAGCTTCAGGCAGTCTTTTCATCTAGAGGACCAAGCTGACATGGTTTGCTTGACTGATGAGCAGAGAGTGGAATGGGCCAAATTGATGGAGCGAGAAAATAAGCTTGAAGATCCGTTTGAGTCGGCGGAAGATGATGGGACCCAGAAGTTCTCCAATTCTCAGGCGTTGGCTGCGCTTGAGTTTGGTATACGGTAGTTGACCTACCATCTTGACACGAATTTCATTATTGTCTTGCGATGGCATGGAGCGAGGAGCATCTGAATCAATAGAAGTAAGCTGGCCGATTGGGTTTCAGCATCAATCACCAATGTACAGTGTCTTTTAACGTAAATGTCGATTGTGATTTTCGAGCATGCCTTTGAGCTTCTTCAGTCATTTATCAACGATGCGTGCAGCTCTGGTGTAGGTGCACCCTATTTAGCCGAGCATGATCTTTTAACCGGCTTCCGATTTCCTTTAGCCAAGGGTATTGACGGTACATCGAATGCCGAAGGGTGGACCTCACAGGAATCGCTCTGGACTGGGCGTAAGATGACGGACGTTTCAACACAGAGCAGTCGACGAAAGCCAGAAGTATGGGTCGAGAGAACGATTTCGAAGGCAAAGTAATTGCTATAACTGGTGGAGCTTCTGGTACGCGGATCTGGTCCTCAGAATAAGAGCCTGGCTGATTTGATTTCATCTTGCTTCCAGGAATTGGATTGTCCACTGCACAAATACTGCTCTCCAGAGGTGCCAGCGTTGCAATTGGCGATGTCGACGAAGCAGCAATCCAGAGCGCGACTAAAACCCTTCAGCCCGCCGATAGGATCCTGTTCACTAAACTCGATGTATCGAATCGCAGCAACGTGGACTCATGGATCAAAGCTGTGATTGACAAGTTTGGTAAGCTGTCTGGAGCTGCTAATTGTGCTGGTGTAATTGGCAAGCACCATGGAACGAGGAAGGTCGAGGAGTTGGAGGACGATCAGTGGGATTTGATCATGGCTGTCAATCTTACAGGTGGGCAGTTTTCCAGAGGTTCTGATGACCTAAGCTGATATGGCGTATAGGTATGATGTACTGCATGAGAGCACAGCTTCAAAACATGCCAGGGCCAGGTAGTGTTGTCTGTGTCAGTTCTGTCCAAGGCACACTTGGATTCGCGAAGCACGCTGCCTATGCCGCGAGCAAGCATGGGGTTCTTGGTCTCGTTCGAAGTGCAGCGAAGGAAGTGGGCGAGCGGAACATCAGAGTCAACGCTGTGACACCAGGATCGATCCAGACGCCGCTCATGGACAAACGCAATGCTCTTGAAGGTGTGAACCCGAACGATCACACTGCCACGCCGATTGATAGAATGGCGCAACCAAGTGAGGTAGGCAGTCTCATTGCCTGGCTATTGAGTGATGAAGCGACATTCGTGAGCGGCGCCACGTATGCTGTGGACGGTGGTTGGGCTTGTTGACGTTGATCTAAAATAGCAGTCTTAGTAGTAGTTGGCATAGGCGCGTGGTGGATCTCTTAAAGCACATCTCGACCAAATGAGCGTATGAACACCAAGATTCAATGCTTCTCATCATGACTGCGGTTGTGCTAGCTTGATGTGGCCCTCATCGTCGTAGACCAGTTCCCGTATCTTGGCAGATCGCAAGTGGTTCTTGCCAGATATCGACGAGTCGTGATAGCATAGATAGAGCTTGTCTCTGAACTCTACTATTGAATGATGAGTCGTCCATCCTTCAACAGGCTCAAGGATTCTCCCAGCGTAGGTGAACGGACCCATCGGAGATTCTCCAATTGCATACGCAATGTAGTGTGTGTCGCCTTCTCATATCAGTCGATGCATTGCCACGGCAAGCCCGAGAGCATTGGACTTACCTGTGCTGTAGCTGAAGTAATACTTCGACCCGCGCTTGTGGACCCAGGCTGCTTCGAAGAATCTCCGATCATGCTTTGATGCGTGAATTGGCTTTCCATCAACATCATTGATCACAAGGTCATGAACACCATCTTGAAAACCCTTCATGTCTTCGGTCAACTTTGCAACTCGCGGCATCAATGCAGGTTCGTCGCCAGACGCTTCCATCGTTTCGTAGGCTTTTGCGTCGAAGCTGCCAGATCTCCAGCACTGCAATTGGCCTCCCCATATTCCGCCAAAATAAAGATAGGCTTGATTGTCGTCGTCAACAAGCACAGCAGGATCGATGCTGTAACTTCCTTCGATTGCCTTAGGCTCTGGCTTGAACGGACCTTCAGGCTTGTCACTGATAGCAACACCAATGCGAAATACACCATCATGGTCGCGAGCAGGAACTGAGAGAAGTTGTCAGAGGTAATGTGAGGAGGGAATAGTGTTGAGTATTACAGTAGAAGTAGTATTTGCCATTCTTGAATCCGCAGTCCGGAGCCCACAGCTGCTTCTCTGCCCATGGAACATCCTCGAGACCAAAAGCTTTGCCATGCACAGTGACCTTGCCGCCTATCTCATCCATTGACAAAACATGGTAGTCGGCCATGTCGTATTGGCTGCCATTGTCATCGTCCGGGATGTTCGTCCGCCTGTCGTGCGATGGATATATGTACAGTCGGTCATTGAAGACTCGTCCACTGGGGTCTTAGCGATGTCAGCTATGTTTTCCCAATCATTGTGATGTTTCGAAGCTTACCAGCGAAGAAGTCGTCTTCAACTAAAGCGTTTACGTCTGCCATGGTGAGCAAGTTAGGATCAATGTTGGTGCGGCTTTCCAATTGAAAGAACCAGCATCAGCCATTATGTATTCATACGATCTAGATATTAGCCCTCACGATGTAGCAGTCAGTGAGGTCGGTATTAGCCTAATGTGCAAGGATGTCCTTGGGCCTTTCTTGGCGCTTGCCAATAGAGAGGAGCATCTGGATCGAACAGCAAAGATGCTCTCAGAACATCAACTTGCCCTCGCCATAGCCGGTACTGCAGCAGGAAGCAGCAAGACGGGCGCCCTTGGCAGCTCATACACACAGAGCGCAGGCCGTTCGCCGGGTCCACCCTTTGCAGCTTGTCAAGCTCTTCGCCCAGCGATACACGCCTAGCTTCCAATTGCCATGTCGCGATCGATGAACGAACAGCAGCTTTTGTCGTCTTACTGCAATCCTCAAAGAGAAGTGAAGACGGGATCCAACAGGTCTGTTGCGATGAGGTCGGCAACCACAACCGAGGATGAGTGTAGCTGGACAGATCATGGGCGATCATCTCCGCCGCAAGAGCAATCAGTTTCCGGTTGGCGGTGCTACACACTCAAACAATGGTGCTGTATCTATCGGTCACGCCCACAATCAATGCAATGGACGTATCGTCGTCAATGAGCAGAATTTCGTTCCGAGGTTGAAGAGATTTTGTGCGACGTCCGGTTTGAGATTGACAGCTCGCGACAAGCATGCAGAGTCCGTGCGTTTGGAGAAGATGTCTCGACCACCACAATGCCAGTGCTAATCCTCTAGGCGATTGACGCAAGAAGACCTCGTCCTATGGCGGCTTCTACGATGGAGATGATCGCGCGACTTCTTGCACGACGTGTTCCTTGCTATGCCTTCAGCTAGATCTATGCTAGTGCAACAGATCACCATCGCTCTCGCATCGGAGAGCTTCTTCCTGGACAAGATCAAGGCAATTTTGTCGACTATCCGCTTCGGTAGTGGTTTGTACGATGCACCAAATTTGATTCGGGGGATATGCATTTCAACACCAAAATGGTACTATGAGTAACTCCAACTGGCATCTGCTTTCCACGACCAGGACCTCGTTTTGGTCAACTTGTAAGTGGCTTTGACAAATTCCACGGAAGATAGATGCCACCAGCCAAGAGTCATTTCGAAACGACAGCTATTACCAATGCGGTAATTGTACCTTCTAGGAACACCGCAGAAGTTTCGAGTCTATCTATGAGGCTGTCTCGCAAAATCCAACCTCGTCTTAGGTATTGCTTAAGCACGCTGCTGTGGTGTACAGCACCCTATCCTGCACCGTTAGCTCATACGTTGGGCTGAAACAACCTCCCTCAACAAGTAATGGCATTCAAGTCTCTCATGGTCAGCAGGGAAGACGCATATTCTGAGTCTTGACATGGCAAGCATACCGAGATATCCTTGGACGTGCCTTTGCAGAGCGAGGCCTATAAAGACCCATCTCTGCCAACCTGTGATTTCTTGTCATCACCCTCGACAGGCCTGTCTTTCTTTTTTTGGCTATCGTTGATCTGTACATCCGTTGATCGGATACACCTCGCTCATTTCACGTCTCGCAGAACACTCTTTAGATCTGCAGGAATATCACGATGAAGGGAGCAGCCTTCGCATTCGCGTTATGCGCAGCAGCAGCACCTATCGACAATGAAAAGCGGCAGTTTGGCTCCCTCCCATCTCTGAGCCTGCCTGCTGGTGGCGGCTCCGCCCTTCCAACCGGTCTTGGTGGCCTCGACTCTGGTACACTTGGTGGTCTTGGTGGGACATCAGGCTCCAGCGGCTTGACTGGCTCCAGTGGGCTTACAGGACTTACAGGCTCCTCTGGCAGTGACCTTGGGAGCAGCGGTCTCACTGGCTTGAGTGGCTCGTCGGGCAGCCTTACGCCTACCACGACCTCGTTCAAGAAGCGTCAGGATCTCACCGGTCTTGGCTCTGGCACATCAGGCGGCATTGGCTCGTTGACCTCTGGTCTTTCTGGCTCGTCAGGCTCGTTCGGAGGCCTTGGCTCAGGCTCAGGCTCGATTCCTGGACTCAGCGGATCAACTGGTTCGAGCGGCCTAGGCTCTAGTGGCTTGACAGGCGGCTCCACTGGACTTACAGGACTAACGGGCTCTTCTGGAAGTGACCTGACAGGCCTGACTGGCCTGAGTGGTTCGTCGGGTAGTCTGACACCAACTACTACCTTCGGCAAGCGTCAATTTGGCTCCGGCACATCTGGCTTCAGTGGGCTGACTTCGAGTCTCTCTGGGTCGTCAGGTAGCTTTGGTGGTCTCTCCGGTTTGGGAGGTTCCACGGGAACATCTACTGGCGCAACAGGAACCTCTTCCGGGTCCACGTCTGGGTCCAGTGGCACATCTAGTAAGTTGTCATTGAGATTGATCAGCGTAAGTGACGCTAATCGAAGCAATCAGCGTCCTCATCGGCGTCCGATGGAAGCTGCAAAGGTAAGATAGACTCAACGAGGGCTTCAAGCGAAGTTGGCTAATTCGCATATACAGCCATCTCCCTACTCTTCGCACGAGGCACAGGAGAGATGGGTACGATGGGCACAGTCATTGGTCCTCCTCTCGCAACTGCTCTAGCCAACGCTGCTGGTGCGGACAAGGTCTACTCCGAGGGTGTCGAATACGCTGCCAGCTCTGCCGGAAACGCCAACATGGGTGCCGACGGCGGAGCAGCAATGGCCAAACAAGCCCAAGCCATCCTCTCTTCTTGCCCAGACACGAAGCTCGTGCTTTCAGGTTACTCTCAAGGTGCCATGGTCGTCCACAACGCACTCTCCTCGCAGGGTCTCGATGGAAGTAAGGTTGCCGCAGTTGTTGCTTTTGGAGACCCTTTCAATGGCCAGGACTTTGAGGGTGTGGATGCAAGCAAGGTCAAGGAGTTTTGCGGAAGCAGTGACTTTTTGTGCTCGAGCGGTAAGTCTTTGTAGTCATCGTGTTCGAGGCAAATACTGAGCTGACGATCTTGCAGGCGGCACGACAGGTTCTGGCAGTCATATCAGTTACGGTGGAGATGCTGAGGCTGCTGCGAGCTTTATTGTCCAGACCGTGGGTGCCTAGAAATTTGTCTTCATTCGTGTACATGATGATTCGGCTGTGCTGAGCACTTGCTGACTGACGTTCGGGTTCTTCTCTGTTAGAACTTAAATCTCGCTGTTGAGCATGGTTAGATATCTTGGATTCTGTAGAAAATTCTCACAGTCGTGTCTGACCGAGCTGAGCACCTGGGAAATCTTGTCTATTTTTTGCAGAACATCGATCACAAGAGGACGACTGCCCGTAAGTCGCCAACCAGTATCCTCGAGCGGGAGCGAAGCTGTTTGAGACTTCAGGTGTAGATAGTAAATGCAGTGTTTCCAGCAACACTTGCGACAACGCCAACTTTTAGGCAGGAGCAGGGTATCTTCGCATGAAATCACTAAGCCAGCCCGAAAACAATGCCAATCAATCCAAGCCGGAAAAGTTGAAAGCAGGGCCGCTGCTCGAAGGACCTTTTCCTCTCTTCCTTTTCTTGCGCCTCTTACGATCCTTTTCTTCATCTTCACTGCTATCCTCGACGTCGTCCTCCTCATCACTGTCCACATCGCTGTCATCGTCGGCAGGTCTCTTAGATGTCGCGCCTTCTGCTTCCTCATCGTCGTCCTGCTCGCCAGCAACAGCTTCTCTCCAAACCTTCAAGGTTTGCCCGCCACCACTGATCATACGGCCTTGCACATCAAAACTAAGAGCGACAACTCCTTCGATCTCATCGTGCTGCACCTCGCCTACCACTTTGTTCATGCCCAGTCTCACGAATCTCACTTTTCCATCTCCTAGACCGACTGCTATTTTCTTGCCAATGCCGCCAATGCCGTCAGGAATGTGTGTCATGCAGTCCAATGTCTCCTTCTCGCGACTCACGATGATTCTCTCGTCTTGGTCATCCCATTGGCCCTTCTCCCACAAGCTGATCACTCCATCGCCCTGTCCCGTGACAGCTTTTTCACCCGTGGAGCCTGAGGACTTTTTGAAGGGGAGACCAGTGACGTACAGACATGATAGAAGTAGTTCTTCTTGATCTTCAGACTTGGCAAGAACACCGCGGCGAAGGTCTGTGAGAGCAAGAGTGGTCGATCCGGTGGTGATCCACTGCTTAGAGAATCCTGAAGTCGAGGAAGTGGATGGCGGGATGGGAGCCAGAGAGGAGATGTAGTCTGTGTGAGGATGGTAGGTCTGGGAAGGCTTGGTGGAGAGGAAGGCAGTCTTAGGGTCCTGTACGGGAAGGCTTGGTGCTGGATCGCGCAAGTCATAGAGATGCAGGGCGCCTGAATCGGTGGAGAGCAGGAGTGTCTGCGGGCTCAGAGCATGTACAACTGTTGGAGCGTCGACTTCTGCTCGCGAAGAGGATGCATTGGCAATCGGTATGGAGACTTTGCCGGTGACTTTGCCCGTCTCGCTGTCGGCCGCCTTGACAATTCCATCTGTGCCCGCAGAGTAGAGCTGCTTGCCATCGATACTGTATGCCAAGCACCGGCAGCTCCCTTTATGTCTCTTCGTCGTCCACTTGGTATCAATCACATTGCCTCCATTGCTCCCTCTTCTCAGCAGCCCAGTCGGTGTGGGCTCGATTGGGATATCGTCCTCCTCGCCAGGAATACGAAGCGTTGCGACATGGCCGCTGGTCAGGCCGACCGATACCAATGGCTCGCTTGGGTGCACGGCCTGGGCGAACAGCTCCGCCTGCAACGGCAGCGAGCACAAATTTTCGAACATCATATAGCCATGCGTCGTCAATACATTCCGGCGCAAGAGGGATTGAAGCCTCGACACCTACAGCTACTAATTTTCGGAGCCAGCTGCGAGTCGGCCGGCGGAAAGGGTCTGCTGGGAGCTCACCTCCTCGTTGCGTTCCTGTTCCTGCAGGCACATGACGTGCTACAGCTCCTAATAGTGGAGCTCCCACAATGCTACCTAGTACTTACATCTACACATTTCGCGTAGCTATAGACTGATGCTGTAGGTCTCTGTTTCTCCTTCCCTTCCACTGAAGTCGGCGACGAAGCGGCGATGGTTGTCAGGCGAGTAGCACCTCCTCCACCAAAGCAGAAACAGATATCCTTCGGATGTAAGCATTGACAACCCTCTTGCGAGCCAATGGCTTACAGCATCCAGACTGTGACATTGTGAAAGGCGAGCGTGTATATCCGCTTCCAACCATGAGCGAGAGTGATCTCCTACCCGAGCAGTTGCCACCACAACAGATCCAACCTAGCTCACGTCTCAACGATCTCGACGATATGTACTGCAAAGTGACTTGCCACCCACCACTTGGGCAAGCTACTACCGTCCCGAGAGATCAAAATGGAGTGGAATTCAGTATCTTGCTGGAGACAAGCTCCGATGCAGTCGACTTGAGCCAGGCCCAGGTCTGCATTTGGCACAATCACGGAGGCCACCACGAGTGGGCAGAGCTCCATCTCAAGCCCTCGACAGAGTATGAGGAAGTTCTCCTCCTCAACCGACCTTCTGCAAACGGCATTAGACGAGAATGGTTCACTGCTCACCTGTCGGGATCTCCGAAGCATGGCCAGGCAGTATCTTTCACAGTCAAGTTCCTGCTGAAGAACGATCAGAACTGGAGATGGGCCAAAGACCTTACCGGAGTTGAGGACGGCGAGCTCAGCTATCAGAGCACTGACTATGCGAAGCATTCCACCTACGATCTCAATCACTGGTTCAGCGATATAAGCCAAGATATCAAATGGCAGAACGAGAGGCCGGACACAGACGAGACCTATCTCTATTCATTGACTTCACCTGTCAGTCCCGCAAAGGGTCAAGATTCAGGTTGGCAGCACCATCAGCTTGGGATACCATCAAATGCTACGAGGTGGTTCAGCCTGGTCCGGTTATGGTCCCCTTGGCTGGCTCCAAGACAAGGCAAGGGAAAATTCGAGGTCGACAAAGACGCCGTTTTGATCTCATTTCTGCGTTCCGATGGCCTGCATGTGGTTGTGCTGGGCATTAGTGGTGTCCAGGACGTGGTGACAACATTCTTCAACGATAAGAGCGGAAACGTGATCATCAAAGGCCGCAACGACAAGACCGACGCCGGTACAAGCACTACTCTGGTGGCAGTGGCCAGTAGCTTCGAAGTTGCAAATGCAGCAGTATTCTACCATGCTCGCAAAGTCGTTGCTGCCAATGGGTACAACGAGAACGATGCGGAAGTGAAGACCCTTCTAGACCCTATCAAACCAGACTGGCTGGAGGAGTGGTATGATGGCCTCACATATTGCACTTGGAATGGTCTCGGGCAGAACCTCACGGAGCAGAAGATATACGATGCCCTCGATGCGTTGTCAAAAGAGAACATCAATGTCACGAATCTCATCATCGACGACAATTGGCAAAGTCTCTCCAAGGGTGAGACTCAATTTGTCCGTGGCTGGTCAGATTTCGAGGCCAACGCCGAGGGGTTTCCTAAGGGCATGAAACGCACCACAACCGAGATCCGCAAGCGTCATCCCAATATCAACCACATAGCAGTATGGCACGCAATTCTAGGCTACTGGGGAGGTATTGACCCGGAGGGTTGGATCGCCCAAAACTACAAGACAATCCAAGTGGAGAAGGAGCCAGGCGTGGCAGGCGGTGTCTTCACTGTCGTTGCTCCTGAGGACGCAAACAGAATGTACAACGACTTCTATGCTTTCCTTTCGGACTCTGGTGTTGATTCCGTCAAGACTGACGCTCAATTCTTCCTTGACCTTCTTTTACATGCTCCTGATCGTAGGGAGATGATCACGACATACCAAGATGCATGGACGATCGCCCACCTGCGACACCTCAGCTCAAGAGCAATCTCTTGCATGAGCCAGGCACCGCAAATACTCTTCCACTCGCAACTGCCTCAAAACAAGCCCAAACTACTGGTCCGCAACTCTGATGATTTCTTTCCTGAGGTCGCTGCAAGTCATCCTTGGCACATTTTCTGCAATGCTCATAATTCGCTACTCACGCAACATCTGAATGTCCTTCCGGATTGGGACATGTTCCAGACAAGTCACGAATGGGCTGGCTTCCATGCGGCTGCCAGAGCTGTCAGCGGAGGTCCGATTTATTTTACTGATACTCCAGGGAAGCACGACATTACGCTCATCAAACAAATGACAGCACAGACTGCCAGGGACAAGACAGTAATCTTGAGGCCGAGCATCGTTGGAAAAGCCATGAACCCTTACAACGAGTATTCTGCCCTCACTCTCCTGAAAATAGGTACATATGTGGGCATGTCGCGCACCGGCGCTGGTATCCTTGGCATCTTCAATGTCAGCAAACAGCACTTGTCCGAATTCACAGCTCTCGACGAATTTCCTGGCACGAAGGAAGGAGAATATGTGATTGGATCTTTCACAAGTGGACAGGTCTCTAAATCTGCCGCCAGGAGAGGTCAAAAGCATGCACTCGTTGGAATCGAGGTAGAGCCACAAGGTTGGGACATCTTGACCGCATACAATGTACAGACTTTCGAGCTCAAGTCTTCTCCGAAGAAGCCTGTTGGAGTCGCCATGCTTGGTCTTGTGGATAAGATGACCGGTTCGGCCGCCGTCACTGGTTACGATATCTATGTTGAGGACAATGGAAGATTGAGAATCTGGGTCAGTCTGAAAGCGCTTGGGATTTTGGGAATATGGATCTCGGAGCTGAAAAGCAAGAGTATTGAGGATGACTTCATTGTTCTGATCTTTGGCAAGCCCATCGGCGTGCAATGTGTGAAGAAGAGTGATAAGGATGCGAGAGTTCTGGAGATTGATATCGGGAAAGCATGGCGTGAGAGTGGAGAGAAGGCGGGCTGGAGTAATGAGGTGACTTTGGAAGTGTTCATGCATTGAGGAGTGGTGATTACAGCATGGTGTGATGTAAAGAGTGGTGGCATGATTATGATGGTATAGATGAAAGCTATCATTACTGATCTTCTGCTTACTTCCATTGCGAAACTACGGCCGAATGCCGAATAGTTTATGCCAAGGATCACTTATGTGCGTGAGTGACAAGGAAGCTGGACCATGAGGCCGAGGCTTTCAGCGATAGGGCTGAAGGCAATCGATACGAGGTGCCCGTCGTGAGAAATGGTCTTGTGTTGCCAGCATGGATTTCTAGATCCGCGGAAAGGCTGTGTTTCCTTGGCTTGGGCTAATTCGTTGCGACCTACCCCAATAACACTGCCGCGAGAGTATATAGGAAGAGAAAAAGTCGCTCAGAATGCTAACCATGAATATAGCTGCATCATCCACACCACAAATGCACGAATCCACAAAGCAAGAAGAAGCATCAGACCTCGTTCCTTTCCTAGCCAAGGAGCTCTCAGCTTCGCAAGGCTTAGTTCTGGGAACACTGTGTTCCCTACCAGCTTTCCTCGGACTCTGTTTCAGCACTCTGGTATATGGCTCGCCTTCACCGATGTCAACCATTCCTATCCCCATTCCTTGTTGCTGAGAGCACAACCACAGCCGGCTGTACGAAAGCCCAACGAAATGCGACTATTGCCAGCGGAATACAGCCATTACCCGTCAAAGAAGATAGTGGAGCTCGTCGGTTGGGTGCACTTCACCAGAAAGAGGAAGAGTTCAAACCAAGGTCGTTCAAAGCTTGCTCTCAAATATGAAGCGTCCATACCTAGTTTGCTCTGGCAGGCCGAGAAATGTGACTTGCTGGCTCTATAGACAGCAGTATAGTCCGGGAGAATGATGTTGGTTATGCTGATGTATGAGACCTTGATGGTGTCGGGGTCGAACGTAACAAGCCGCATGCTTTGTCCAGGAATTCCACACCGGGGCGGCAGCAAGGATCAAGTGTTCGGACTAGTCACCGCATTTCCCTCACAATGCCATGAGCTGAAGATCCGAGATCTCACCAAGACAAAATGTCGAGCGCCGTGTGTTGTTGCATCTTCTCTGATCAAGATTCGTTGGTACCAGCTCCAGCTTGCGTCTTTTCATCAGCGCCCTATCCAAGCACTTCAAGTCCTGAACAATGATTAGAATTCGTCTTCAGCGAGACAGGATTCGATCGAGTAGAAGAAGTAAGCGCTGACGCCGTCTGAGTTGGTGATGGTGTTGCATATTCGTATCCCCTTAAGAGCGGTTGCTGAGAGCCGAAGAACTGCCGACAGAAGCCAAGAGTGCCCTAATGTCAGAAATCGACTTTCTCCTTCAACGAAGGTCCGTATGGTTGGATCTTCACAGGGACGTTGGACCTCACTTCATCACGAAGATGAGAAGATTATATGTCTGTTCTGCGAGGCATTTTAATGTCCGAGAATTGACGCCAGCAAAGACAGGAACCAGAGGGGCTGCGAGGAAGTCATGATGTGATTGGTCAAACCATGCTCGTTTGGGCGTCTGGGTCTGGATGAGTGTGGCGCATGCAGATTCGTACGGCTCTGAGCCAGGCGCGTTCACCAGGCTCTTCAACTCAACAACAGCACTAAATGAGTACAGAGGCGCAGTCGACGAAGCCCGCAACAGCGTGTCGACGCATGCGACGAGACTGCAGCCACAGCTTCGACCGGCGGGTTGTTTGCAGGAAAAAAGTTGGAAGACGACGCGGTCGGGTAGAGGACACAGACATCGCGACCTTCATGGATACCACCATGTAGCGAGTCGTGAGCATGGGCGCTCGCAAACTTTGGCTCCGTACGTTCTTGCTGGCCAAGAATTGCAGTGAAACAACGTGCCGTAGTTGCACTCCAGCTTCATCGATGCAGCCAGGCCTACCTTCACCCTTCAGAAGTCCTTAACTCTGGCAGACCAGTGGCTGGATTGTGATGATATCAAGGCGAGTTTGTCGACATCTATAGGCGAGTTCTGATTCTAGAAATATTGTTTGAGTTTCTACGCATGGTCCGACTAATCTTATTTGAATCTTTCGCAATCTTCACAACCCGGACGAAGCGGGTCAAACTCGTGTTTTCTAAGTAGCCCGTATGTCACTAACACATGTGACCTCTTGACAATGGCTGTAACCAACAGCAATGCCGTGATCGCGGGATTGGAGGAGAAATGTCCATGCGGAACTCAAAAGAAAATGCAACGATCCCCATACCTGTGCGGAGAGAACTTCACGGATGCAGTATCAGAAATGCCGATCGGGCCTGCCAGAATGAAACGTACTCGACTCTTCTCAGAGAATTGGAGAGAACAAAACCGAGAGGCCGCATGCGGCTCTGTCACTCATTCAACTCAATCTCGAAGACCACGCGAGAAGTAAGATGTGGTCTTCAAGATGGCGTTGGTTAAACGTGTGGCTCATGACACTATCCTTGGCCGCTGCAGAAACGACTATATCTTCACGCAACTTTCACGGCATTCTCAATGGAGATTCTGGTGTCCTTCAGTCACTCAAGCCAACGTCAGAAGACTCGTTTGACTTCTCGCCATCCGACTATTTTCCCTTACGCAATGGCGTTGGCAATTACCACACTGGTGACCTGACAGCTCGCTGGCGAATCGAAGGACAGGCAGAATGGCAGGACATTGACACCGCGAAGAAGAGGGACATTAAACCAGACTCTACAGACGGTGGACATGGGCTACTCCATACGACTTTCGACAATGTTTTCCCAGATGCAGCGAAGCACTTCAGCCTCAGCCGAGACTGGTCCATCGAAGACGATGATCTTGTTCTGAAGGCGACCATACAGGTGAAGGATTCTTCTACAATCGAACTTGGTGCTTTTGGATTTCCCATCGAATTCAACAACATCTTTACGAATAGAACTGCGGATAACACAACAGCCAAGTGCGTACTGCTGGATCCATACATTGGACTTGACGCAGGCTATGTTCAAGTGACCCGGCTAACGGGGACTGGACCTAATCTCCTCGTGACTCCTTATAGCAAACACTCCAAGTTTGAAGCATGGCGCTTCTTGGACGAAGACAAAAAACAACCTACCGGCTATCAGACTCAAACGTTCGAGGGCATCTATTCGTGGCAAACACTCACTAAGGCCTATAAAGAGCGAGAATGGAATGCTTCAGACCCATGGAACGAGCCAACGTCTGTCATGCTTACTCCAGGAAAGTCGATGTCTTTTGCGCTACGATTTGGATTGTCGAAGACCACTTACGATATCGAAGAAGCTGTTGCATCAAAAGACATTCCGGTGGCAATTGGTCTCCCAGGCTACATTCTCCCAACGGACATGGATGGTCAACTATACCTCAATTCTAAAGCAGCTGTCAGCTCAATCGAGGTAACTCCACCTACCGGATTAACCATTTCCGAGCGACCGCCAAAGAAGACCTGGAAGTCGTACAAAGTAAACAGCAACAATGGCGCTTTTGGCCGTGTACGAGTGACCATCAAATACGACGATGGCAGGGCCCAGACCGTGCATTACTTCGTGACTGACACGCAAGAGAATTCAAGCGAAAAGCTTGCCAGCTTTCTGTTCGACAAGCAGTGGTTTGACGATACATCTGATCCATTTCATCGCGCGCCATCTGTAATCAGCTACGACTACGATGCCGGCAAGCAAGTTCTACAAGACGAAAGAGCCTGGATCGCGGGAGTGTCCGATGAAGGCGGCGCAGGCTCATTTGAAGCAGCTGCTATGAAAGTTGCAGTTAGACCGACTGAAGATCAAGTCCACAAGTTGGAAACAATGGTCAATACCACTGTCTGGGGCTGGCTCCAGGATAAGACTTCCGACAACGGCACTAATCCTCCCACATATGAATACGGCGTCAAGCGGAGCCTGTTTTATTATGAGCCAAAAGTACTGCCTGACTTCAAATACGATCCCGCACTTAGCTGGACGAAATGGTCTGCATGGAACATCTCTGAGGCATACGCTGTCTGGCGAGCCTATGACTACGTTCATGTTAGTGTGATTTATTGGGCGCTCTATAATGCGGAGCAGGTTGCGCCTGGGATACTGACCGTGAACAATGCTACTTGGTATCTTACTCAAGCATACCATACTGTAATAGCCGCTCAAGCCGACATCGTGGAATATAAGGAAACTGGCCTCATGGGAGAAACAATCTGGCTTTTCATTCTTGAAGCTCTCAGGGCAGAACGCATGACTTCCGAAGCAGACAAGTTGGAGGCTGCGATGAAGAAACGGCATGACCTCTGGGCGACGCAATCGGAGCCTTTTGGGTCGGAAATGGCTTGGGATTCCACGGGACAGGAAGGTGAGTATACCTTTGTTTACAAGGCACGGTTTCAGCCGAATACGTGCGACTGAGTTAGCTGTGTCAAAGATGGCGGCACTGTCTCACCGCTGCTTCGGAGTGAGCATCGTTTGAAACATTGCTAACCATTATACCTTCCTAGGTGTCTACTTGTGGAGTAAGTACTTCAACGATAGCAAGACCGTAGAGAAGACTCTGAACTCGATCCGTGGTTACATGCCCACAGTGGCACATTGGGGCTGGAACGGCAATGCTCGACGTTACTGGGACTTCTTATATGCTGGCAAGCTAGAGAGAATAGAGAGGATGATCCATCACTATGGAAGGTAACGTTGATCTAAGGAATCGCTCGCGGAACACATTGCTGATCTGATGCAGTGGCATGAACTCCCTAGCATTGCTGGACTCGTACAAATACAACAAGGACCCTGCCGGACAAGCGGCCTTTCACGACCTTCGTGTGGGCTATGGTGGTCACATGGGTCCATTATCAAACATCAACAAAGAGGGATTCGGAGCTATGGCTTTTCATTCTTTTCCTGAGACGCTGAAGTGGGACGGATATAGTGGCGACTACGGACCAAATTTCCTTGGACATATCGTCGGTGCTTGCACAATACTTGTGGATCATCCCGACTTTGGCTGGACGGCCTTCGGCGGCAACATCAGACAGAACGGCTATGGAGATGCTATCACGGTCGAGCCGAAGGATAGTGTCAAGAGGAGGCTGTATATTGCAGCTATGGGGTTGAAGCTGGAGATCGAAGCCGGCACGATTGAGAGCTTCACGTACAGTCCTTCTGCCAAGTCGTTGAAGGTCAAGGTGGTACAAAAGAATGACCAGGGCGCAAAGACGACGACTTTGAAGTTTGAAGACACGCTTGGTATGGGCATTGGACTGAACAGCGAAGGCCTGAAACATATTGGTGAACTAAAGCCAAGGACCCCAAATCCGAAGAAGCGTCGGAATGGCTTTGAAGTGGAATTGCCAGGCGAAGTAGAGCTCTCAGCATAGTATACAGATACAGATCCCTTGAGATGTAAGCGAAGTTTTCGAGCATTCGCAGCAATCATCACAGGCGTGCGCGACTTGCGCGATAGGTGTACTGCAAAGCGAAATTGATCATCGTCGAGTTCCGAATAAGGCAACTCAGGTTGCGCAAAAAGTGCACGGCAGATTACAGCCAAGTAACTGCCGTAATCTTGAAATACTGTCACTCGAATAGTTACCTCGCTGCACATGCGATGGTATCTCCATCTTTCCCCGCAAGACAGCCTAAATGTAGCTTCTGGATAACATCTGCCGGCCAGGGTAGAGCTTGGAGGATCGACAATCTTGCATGAGAACCACATGGCCAAGGTATACCATTCACGCGTGCGAAGAAGTCTCCTTTCACACTTGGCCTTCTTGCGCAACCATTGCGATGATGGCTGAAAAGGACGAAACGATTCATCTCGAGCAGGCTAAGGACACGGATGAGAAGTCCGCCCATGCTGCCCTACAGCAGGACCTCAATGACCGCGAAGATGACCAGCATATCCATCTCACCTGGAAGTCATGGGTCGTCGTCTTCGTCTCCTGTTTTGCGATCATGGCGCAAGTATTCGTTGTCGTTGCGGCAGGCTCAGTAATCGCGTTCATCGTTCGGGATTTGGGCTCGGCATCGATCAGCGGCTGGATCATTCAAGGACCACTCCTCATGCAGAGCGTGCTATCGCCATTCGTTGGTCGACTCAGCGATGTTCTGGATCGAAAGAGTCTTGCGGCTGGACCACCGCTGATAGCTTTTGCGGGAGCTGCAATTTCGGCTAAAGCGAGCTCGATGAGTATGCTTATTGGAGGTGGAATACTGATTGGCACTACACTGTCGACTATCTCGATTGTTCAAGCCATTCCCTCAGAAGTCCTTCCTCTGAAGTATCGCGCCTTAGCGAATGGTTTTGCATTTCTAGGTATGCCATGGAACATTGACGTGGAAGACCAATGCTAACATCCTGTGTGTGTGATGCAGGCGGCGCCGTCGGTGGTCTAGTGGGAGGACTTGGAGCTGGAGGTGTCACAAATTCGAATCCAGGTGGATGGAGAGGAATCTTCTGGATCCAGGCCGCGTTCCATCTGGCAACGTCCGCGGGCTTCTTGCTGTTCTACTGGCCAAAACAGAAATCTGATTACCCTCGAATGTCGTGGAAACAGTACGCCTGGGCTGTCGATCCTATCGGAAGCGTGCTCTTCATCTCATCGGCCACCTTAATGCTGCTAGCTCTGGACTGGGCAGGAGGAGCATATGGCTGGAGTAATTCGCATGTCGCTGCGCCTTTGGGAGTCGGCCTTGGACTGCTCGTCTGTTTTTGTCTATATGAATGGAAAGGCCGCAAGGATGGAATGGTCGCACACGTCTTCTTCAAAGGGTCACCAAATTTCGCGCTGAGCTGCTTTGCTTTTGGTAAGTCTGATGAGTACACGCAGCACGTGGTCCCTTCGCTGACCTCGTCTCCACCTCAAAGCCGTCGAAGGCTGGATCTTTTACTCCGCCGTGAATTCTGTGACGCCACAAATCGTCCTACATTTGGGATTCGAGACGAATGCATGGAAGATTTCAATTAGGTGAGTGCATCGAAGCGTGTAAGGGTTGGCTCGCGGAGTAGCACTGGCTGGGCTCGTAGTTCCAGAACGTAGTGGCTGGCCGCAGCGTCTGCTTTCAGAGCCGACAATCCTTCTTTTAGGACAAATGCTGACTCTCTTATCCTTTGCTTGTAGGCAACTCGCATACTCGATTTCCAGCCTGGTAGCCAGCATACCTATAACCCTCTACGCGACCCGATACAAGGACCTCAAATGGCCGCTGGTGGTAACTTTCACTATCTTCTTGATCGTCGTAATCCTGTACGGATGCATTGTAAGTGTGATCACAGTAATACAACCGCGTACTCGACGCGCATCTAGCTGACGCTCATTCAACAGACACCAGAATGGAACCATGCGCAAATCGGCATCAATGTTATTTCAGGAATCGGCCAATCGGGACCATTGACCCTACTTGTCGCTCTGGTACAGTTTACCGCACCTCACGAATATTTGTCTACGGCCACTGGCCTTGCGTTTTCAGCTCGGGCTGTTGGCGGCGCTTTCGGCTCCGCCGTATTGGATGCCATTATCAATGGCAAACTAGGCAGCACATGGGCGGCGAAGGTGTCAGCCGCAGCCATTGAAGCGGGATTGCCTCCATCTTCGGCTGGTGACCTGCTTGCAGCAATGACTGCAGGCGAGAGTACTGCTGGCATCGCCGGTGTTACTCCCGAGATTCTGGCCGCTGCAGCACATGCGAGCCAATGGGCATACACACGAGCGTATCGCCTTGCATGGTGGTCTATCTTCCCATTTGTGGTCATTGCCTTGGTCTCAGTCTTGTGTCTGAAAGGCGTCAAGGAGCTGATGACGGAGAAGGTAGAGGCGACGGTAGAGAGGATCGAAAAGTCGACAAAGGCCGACGAGGTATGAAGTCTGGTGCAGACGGCCGAAGTCGGACTTTACTACAGTCACCCTTCTGCTTGTCGTTACGATCAGTTTTGATCTCGGAGCATTGTAATCTGGATACCTCAGCTACTGTATCAGTGCTCATGATTGGAGCTCGCCGATGCCTCCGATAGTCATCGTCTTGATAGTGGTGTACTCATCGATGCCGTACTTGCTACCTTCGCGTCCGAATCCAGAGTGCTTTACGCCTCCAAAGGGTGCAGCTGGATCGCTAATGAGGCCAGTGTTAATTCCGACCATGCCGAATTGAAGAGCCTCCGCGACTCGATAGCATCTCTGGATGTCTTTGGAGAAGAAGTAGCTTGCCAAGCCCACGTCGGCGGCATTGGCCAATTCGACGACCTGATTCAGATGTGGTTAGCAGTGGGCTCCTGCAACATATGAGTAGTCATTATCTGATGTGGCTTACCTCTTTCTCTGTCTTGAAGGGGAAGAGCGCGGCAACAGGACCAAAAGTTTCTTCGCACGAAATCTTCATCTCTTTCGTCATGTCGCGAAGTACAGTAGGCGCATAGAAGTTGTCGCCGAGATCTGGAAGCCTCTGACCTCCCGCCAAGACAGTAGCCCCGTGTGAGACCGCGTCCGAGATATGGTCTTCGACCTTGCCAACAGCTCGATCATGGATAAGCGGACCATGCGTGACGCCGTCGTCAAAACCATGTCCAACTTTGAAAGCTTTCACCTTCTCGGTGAAGGCCTTTGCGAACTCTTCATATATACCGCTCTGCACGTATATACGATTCGCGCAGACACAAGTCTGGCCGCTGCTGCGGAACTTGCTAGCTATGGCGCCATTCACAGCGCTCTCGAGATCGGCATCGTCGAAGACTATGAATGGTGCATTACCACCGAGCTCCCATGAGGTTTTCTTACTGAAGAAAGCGCAAAGTCAGTAGATGTTCGGAAATCCTTGGGCCCTGTCAGACTTACAGGGTATCGGCGGATTGCTTTAGCAGGAGTTTGCCAACGCCAGTCGAGCCAGTAAAGGAAACTTTGCGCACATCGTTAGAAGACGTTATCGCCTCGCCAACCTCTGGAGTGTTATCAAGAGAAGTGACGATGTTCACGACACCGGGAGGCACGCCGGCACGCTCTCCCAATTCCATGATGGCTGCAGCGGTAAACGGCGTTTCTCCAGGGCTCTTCGCCACAACTGTACAGCCGGCAGCTAAGGCTGGTCCTATCTTTCTGGTGATCATGGCCGCGGGGAAGTTCCAGCTTGATATTGAATTAGACTTGAGAACTCACCTGAACAGGGTAGGCAACTTACGGAGTGATCAAACCACACACGCCCACTGGTTCTCTGTTCGTAAAGACTCTATTGCCAGCTACGCTGGCCGGTATTGTGTCTCCATACAGCCTGGGCGCCTCTTCACTAAACCACAGGTAGAAATTGGAGGCGTAAGTGACTTCGCCTTTCGCATCAGCAAAAGGCTTTCCATTCTCCCATGTAATCAACTTGGCCAGATCATCCGCATTCTCGGTCATCAGATCATACCACTTTCTCAAGATGACAGCTCTCTGACGAGCTGTGGTCTTTCTGAAAGACTTGAGAGCTTCCGAAGCTGCTTCTATGGCTTCCTTGGTATCATGCTTGTCCATTTCTGGCATGCTTCCAATCTTCTGATGCGTAGCTGGATCGTACACATCGAATGTCTTGCCATTTTTGGCCTGCACCCATTTGCCATTGATGTATGATTCCTGCTTGAACAAGCTCTTGTCCTTCAATTCGGGAACCACGTGCTGTGTTCTGGCGGCAGAACTAGAGAGCAATCTCAGATGGTTCATGCGTCTGATTTGCGTATGTACGGCCGGCTTCGCGGACAGTGTGCTGAGTATGGCCTTCATGGTCGGCGATGACGATGGCGATTCTCGTCACTCTCTTGACCTGGCGCACAAGCACAAGCTTCACTGCATGGTCGAAGCTCGACCTGACTTTGCATCCAATGCGGGCGCTGCCAAGATCGTGCCGAGAGCCGAACCGTCCCTCCAACGACATCTCCTCTTCATCTGAAACAATGTGCCGGCTCACCCATGGTTACTCAACAACGTCCTCAGGAGGTCGGCGGTCGCCATCGTGAACATGTCCGTCTGATCTGGTCATAAGCACTTTGGCTTTGTAAACGCATCTCTGCCGATGCTGGGAATGTGCAGACATTCAATCGCGATAGCCTGTTTGTTGGCCCGATCTTCGACGTGTCCACGACAAACCTATCAGCCACTGGGGACAGAAATGCAAGCCATCAAACTAATATGCAACATGCGTGGAGCTGTGGCTCTGACACGGCTGAGAATAAGCTCAGTATGAAACCCAAGATGTTCTATCTTCTGCCGTCCGGCAATCAGCTGCCTACCAAACACCTCTTCAACGCCTTATAGTACTGCCCGATCCAGCTGCCAAACAAAAATCTGGAAGTCTTCGCTCGTGAAGGTGCATCTCAAACCTCTTCCAGCGCCTTGCTGCTTGTGTGGTCGGAGCACATTGCCCAGGAATCTATGTGGACCGAAATCTGTTGACGAGAGGGACCAGATCTCTCAAGCAGTCATTTAGGATGCTTGCTGTGCAATCAGCATCGTTACCCGATGATGGCAGAGCAGCTTTTGAAGCGTCACGCCCGCACCGCCGTCGCTCTGGGACGAAACGAAGAGCGGGTCCTCCTACCATGCCAGATCTGGACCAATTACGAAATTATGGGTTGCAAGTTGGCGACAGAGCGCGCTCACGCGACACGGATTGTAGTATCTGTCAGGTATGTGTATTGAAGTAGGTTCAGCATGGAAATTCTGAATGTGTGCTAACCCCTCCCCAGGAACGTGTGAAGGATCCTGTCGTAACAGAATGCCGACATATCTATTGCTTTGAATGCATTCAGCAATGGCTACGTCGCAGTATACAATGCCCGGATTGTAGACGTGGTCTCCATAAAGAACGTGTCAGACCCCGAACCTCAGCAGCGACAACAATGTCTGCTCCTACTGGACCAGCACGATACTCGAGCATGCATTGGGTAGCACATGCTGTTCAAGACAGTTTTGCCGTACAGACACCAAGCATACATTCTCTCGCCACATCTCAGAGCACCCCATCCTTGCGATCCGAGGCTACTCGCCAAAACCGTGTGTCGCAGGCTTCGTTTCAGCCGTCAATCGCAGAAAGCGAATCCACTTCCTCCATCCAAGAGCCCACTTCGGCATCTTCAGCCGCATCGTGGTGCTTGCAAAGGCGCATGCCTCTTCGAAACAGAGCTGCTCTTCCAACTGGTCTTTACGGCATGTCGAATCCCTCTTCCGAGTCACTATGCTCTGCTCAAGCTCGGCGAAAACTTCTTTACAACACTGCAAAGCATCTACCTCCAATATACATTCCGCAACAGGCCTCGCCACAGCCAATACTGTATCCTCTTGCACGCAGTCAGAGCCATAACGAGCTTGCAGCGGACTACGTAAAAGGCTGCGACAGTCCGCTGCCCGCTCGCAGGAGACTCATCACTGTGGATGCCGAGGAGATGCTATCGAAGATGTGGCAGACCAGCTCCATGATGGCTGACAGCATGCAAATCACCATACGCTGTCGGGCCATGGCAAAGTGCGCCTGGCGTGAGTGGCGCGAATTCCTCGAGGCAAATGATGGAAGAGATTTGTATGCGGACGATCTTCTGAAAGCATTATCGCGGACCTTTGAGCGAATGGTCTGTGAATATGGCTGGGCTGATGATTGGCGTCTTCTGCCGGAGCCGTTCATACACATGATGAAGAAGACCGCGAAAGCGGCGGTCGGCGAGTACAAATGAGGATCCAGGCTGATGCCCAATGCCAGCGTAAGCTGATCTTTGACGCGTTGAGCTTTTTATCGATACCCACCAAGCAACGACTTACATGATATGCATGATACGCCTATAGTAATTTACGTACCTAGGATAGTACAGACTTTTGCAAACACGAAAAGTGGTAAATTGAACGGATCATCAGGCTTGAGCATATGCAGGTGCTTGAGGGTGCACTTCGCTACTTGGTGATATCTGATCAGGTGATGGCGTTTCACTTAGTGAAGCATACAATGTTGCTTGCAGACTGCTCTATGTCTATTTTCGTCATGCCATCAGGTTGGCTAAGCCTTACACCTTGCCCGTGAAGTTGTTCCTCGGCGATCCTTTCACGCCCACATCGATCATGAAAAGAGCGCCTTGGTACTTCGTGCTCCAGGGATATTTCTCTGGCTCCTCCTCGGCCGCTGTAGTGATGAACAGCTTGGTGCCGCACAGTTCTGGGCAGGTCACACAGCGTGTCGGCACCTCAACCTCGGCGACGACTTCACCTTGAGGGCTTACTCTGACGACTTTGCTGGTTCCGAAGCAGGCCACCCAGAAGTGACCCTCCTCATCCTGGCAATGGCCATCGGGCACTCCACCCTCATATGGACAGGTGAAGAACACTTTACCTTCAGGTGACAACTCCCCAGTTTCTGGGTTGTATGGGTGAGCCATAATCTTACCAGAAGGAGAATCAGTAAGATACATGGTCTTGTTGTCCAATGTCCAAGACGTTCCATTCGGGATCGTGACACCTGCTAAGGTCAGCACTTGCCAGGCCATTAAGACGAGAGCAAGGACGTATTGCTGCGGAACTCTGACCTTTCTTGACTCGATGGATGCTCAGGTCTGGATCAAGTCGGAACAGAATGCCTAGTGTGGTCACTCCATTAGTGCCTGGGCATGGAGAATAAATGCATGTCATCCCACGCACCTTCGTCTGTAAAGTTGCCATTACCAACCACTGCAGGATCGTTCATGGCACCCACGTAAAAGCGCCCTTTACTGTCAACAGCCCCATCGTTGGACCGCATGCGCTCTGCCAGATTCTTGCCTTTGCCTGCTTTTCCTCCATTATCGTCTTGTCGTTCGGCACCTGTCCACATCTCCTTGATGATTCGGTGTTCACCGGTTTCCTACCTGTATGTTAATCATCGTGCCCTGTTGCCGGCAGATATCATGCTTACTTTGTTGAACACCCCATAGCCGGTCTTGCCTCCAAATATGAACTCTGTCTTATTGCCTTCAATGTCGGCTGTAGTACCAATAGAGTACTTGAGATCCCACTGTTTGTGGGAGGATGGACCTTCGGAGAGTTTCACGGTATGTAGCTTCTCCTTGACAATGTCTACGAAGCGTAATGTGTCTCTGTCCTTCTCCCAGAAGGGTGCCTGGTACTCTCGATCAGTAAGGTTTGATGAAGCTAGGATCTGATTTTCGCACTTCTCCAAGTCCACAACCTAAATCGAGATAGGGCTCGCTGACGGTGTAGCGCTTGACTTCTGGCATCTTGAAGGCGCGTTCGTTATTTCCGAGGGCCAGAGTACTGTACCTTTTGCTCTCTGGCTAGTCCCTGAGATGATTCCGTGGCCGCTGCCGTTCATCGGGCAAGCAAGCGAGCAAGCGTGAAGGAGATGTGGAGCGGCCAAGCTCCAAACACTACGACATCATCACCGCTGTCCACCTTCCGAGGCGCTATACATCACGCTCTTCACGACTTTCTGCAAGTCTCCTCGATACTTTGGCGACATGGCCATGTGGCTGGCAACAAGTGCGATCGCCCAGATGCACGGAAAGTGTTCGCAGATTGCGCCGCATTTGGGCTACCATCTTTCTGAATCCTTGTCTTGCGACACTTTTGGGTCCCCCGGTACCCTCCCACTCTTCAGACTATCCGTACTACGCCATCGGCCCTCCATCATGGAGAGCTAGGTCATATGCATGGCGCCCTGTCAGAAACAGAAACCGCACGTCACTAGTCCGCCAAAGGTTGCATGTGTTTGTCTATGCAGTCCGCAACGCTTTCACAAGACAAGTGAGTGAACAGTACTGTGTTTCCAGGCTGCCTGCATGTGACAGTATGTCACAGGCAAGGGCCCGGTCGCTACATTCGTGCGCTATACAAACTACGTACAACTAAAGGGAGGGAGGGCGGGTACAGCGGTTGTGGCACCGAGTAGGTAAATGAAAGAAGGAAGGATTGACAACCCGGGAGAAAACGCTTATACCGGCCGTACATAGACCCCTGTATCTATACAGTCCGCAACGCTTTCACAAGACAAGTAAGTAAACAGTACTATGTTTCTAGGCTGCCTATATATAATAGTATATTATAGGTAAGGCCCTAAACTAGTAGTCTAAATACTAGTACCTTTCTAAATACTAGTAGAATATCTAAATACCTTATTATTATCGTATTAAGTACTTCTATTAGCGTTAAATAGCGAAGATAGTACTAATCGACTTAACTTACTTAAGCTTACTTTAAAAGGCTTAATATCTCTTATATAGTTACTTTTATATACTACTTATATACTAATAATTTCTAATATCTAAGTAGCTTAATCTTATTCTCTAAGTAGCTATTATTACGCGCTTATTACGCTCCGCCTTATCGTAGTAAGTATCCTATTATATCTATTATATTATATTTATATTTCTATAATCTATCTAATATTTAAGCTATTATCTTCTACTTTAGAAAGCTAGATAGTCTATCTATAGTTAAAGTAAGTAAGAAGAGTAGTACTATTAAGTATCTTAATTAATAGGTAAAGAGATTATTAAAGTAGTAGAAAGAATAGATTAGTATATATATTACTAATATATAGATATCTATACTATTATTAAGTATATCTATCTTTAATCGCTTTAATTAGATAACTATCTAGTTACTAAGCTTATTAAGTATAATATTAGCTCTTATAATATATTCTATAAGCTATATAGGGCTATTAGTATTATCCTTTACCTTATATATTAACTCTTCTAATCTAAATAATCTACTAAATACTAGAGTTATTACTACGTTAAAATTAAGCTCGTCTATAGTCTTTAGTAGATTATATAGTATAGCTTCTACTATACGAGCTATTACTAGTTATCTATCCTTCTTTATTATTAGATTAATATTAATAGCGCCTTAGAGATATTATCTAATAGACGGCTCTTTAGAGATACTTATTAGTAGATAACTATCTATATAGTACGACTTAATAGTATTAATATAGCTAGATAGGCTCTCGCCTATTATCGCGTTTAGACTAAGTATCTTATACTTAATAAACGTTATTAATATAGTATAACTAACTAGCTATAGCTCTTACCTATTATAGAGATACTAAGTTATATATTAATTAATAGCGCTTTTATAGATATTCTATATTATAGGCTTTAAGTCTCGCTATATAATATAGGCGAGTCTAGGCGTTAAATAATAGCTAGTAAATTCTCTTAGTACGTTATCTTTAATCGTAACTATAAGCTATTAGTATATAGAGTAAAGCGAGATAGCGCGTCTATAAGTAAGTTATCTTCTAAAGATAACTAAGTAGCTTTAACCTAAAAGTCTAGTTATACTATAATTAATAATAAGTCTCTTAGTAGTTTATTTACTTCCGCCTATAAGCGCTAATAAGATAAGCTACTAAAGATAGTTAAGCTATCTATATAGATAATAAGGAGGTAGTTACGCTATTATTTACCCTATTAAATAACGGCTTCTTTAATAGCTTATACTTTAGCTATATTAATATAATTATTATTACTATAGCGCTTTACGAAGTTAGATTAAATATTATTAATATTATCGCTCTAGTTATTATTTCTATAGTACTAAAATACTCTAATACTAGTATTTAAAGCGTCTACAAATAGGTAAATAATTAGTAGTTACGTTATATCTAATAGCCTTACTCCTAATAATAACTAGATAGCGGATTTCTACTACTTAAGATCGCTTCTTAAGTTACTAAAGATCCGCTATAGTATCTACTTCCTATTATTAAATACTATAATAAACGAGAATAGTAAGATATTAAATACCTTTCTAATATTAATAACCTTAGCTATCTATAATAGATATCCTATAAGCGTTTATATACTATCTAGACTAAGATATCTATTATCTATTATCTATATAAGTTCTTCTAATATATAACGCCTCTTATCTTATAATAGTCTTACTATTATATCTATAGTATTTACTTTAATACTAAGTAGGTTAATTACCTATCCTTCTATATTCTTCTTATTATTTCTTAGTATACTAAGGAAAGTTATTATTATAATCTAGATACTATAGATAGCTAGCGCGTAGATAATTAAGTATAGTAGAATAATAAATATAAAGTCGTTAAGATAATAATATATTACTACTTCCTATAGACTAAGTAAGTTAAGATATCTATATAGAATCTAATAAAGTCCTTCTATAAAGAGGTTAAAGAGGTATAGAGCTATATATAAGCTAAATAATAGAGTATTCTTATAGAATACCTATTCTTACTAATAGAGTCTAAGTAGTCGTCTATATACTAATACTAGTACTATATAAAACGCTACCTTTACGTCCCTTTTAATAATATAACTATTACTTCCTACTACGATAATACTATTAATAATATTATTAAAGCTATTATATAAAATTATACTATATTCTTCTAGAATTACGTTATTAATAGACTAACTATCTAGAAATAAGAGATCGTAGATATAGTAGAAGCCGCTATTATACTTACTAATAAGGCCTTATAGTAATAGTATTACTTTCTTCTCTTCCTTATAACTTCTACGCTTATAACTAAGTAGCTAACTAACTTTATACTACGAGAGTTTAGTAATATAGCTAGCTTAGAGCTCTACTAAGAGCTATCTTATTATTTCTACTAGATCTAGGATAGCTAATCTATAGTTTAAATAAGTAATTCTACGCTTCTTAGTATTTTCTATATTAAACTAATATCTACCTCCTTTAGCTATTCTAATATCTACGCTATATAGTATTATATAATAAAAAATATTACTAAGATTACTAGAGTATTTATAAGGACCTATACGTAGTATACTATATATTAGCCGTACTAAGCCCTAAGAGGATCCGGCTTAGCCTACTCTAGGCTATTCTAGCTTTTATAGCTCCTTCGTACCCTCTCCTTTTCCCTTCCTTATCGATTCGAGTATCTTATACTTAGGATAGTTTAGTCTACGTATTATAATCTACTCTTATATACGAATCGATCTTCTAATATATAACGAACTATTTAGTAATAGCTCCTACTTCGAAGAAGGCTAGTAAATAAACTACTTAGCCTAAGGGCGAGCTAGAAGGCTTAGTAATACTAGATACTATCCTTAAGGGAGGGGGCAATATATCTATAGAAGGCGACGAAGGTAAAGAGCTAGCCCTATCTAACGAGGACGAACCTATAGAGGTCTAGGAAGGGCTAGTCGATAACTAACCTAGCTCGGACGACGACGATCTAGAGCGATAGATCCTCGCGGCCGAGAAAGAGGCTAAGAAGGTAGAATAACGAGCTAAACTAGCCGGAATTAAGGCTAGGACTACCGCGGCGAACGTAACGATTACGGAACTTATAGCTAGAAAACCGCTAGCTATTATTAGTCGGCCTACCTTAGGCTATACTATACTAACCTCGACTATAATCCTAAAGGCTCGTAATCTAACGGTCTTTACGGGTAAGAGCCGAGCGGAATAGTAGTAATAGGCTAACTCGGTAGAAAGAATCTTCTATAGAAACCTAACTATCTATATTACTAAGCTTACTAAGATAGACTTCGGCGAGGAATAGGTCGATTACGAATACTAGTCTAAATAGAAGCGCTATACTAAGTCGCTTAGAATAATCTAACCTATATAGAAGGAAATAAAGATATATATACTAGACTCGATAGGATCTATAGAGGAAAGGGCCTAACGGGCCTATATACGACTTCGCTACGCTAAATAAGGCCTCTAAGACCTATTAGAGCTTATAGAGTATATAAAGATCTAGTAGGACGAGATCGGTAAGGATAGATAGTCCTAATAGATATACGCTTTTATAGTTACGCTATACGACGACCTTTAGAAGAGACTAAGTCTTATTAAGCCGCTACTAGCTACTCTTATAGAGATAGAGGATAGGGCGTACGAATAATAGAGATATATAAAACTAATAGAAGGTAGTAGGGCGAAAGGAAAGGGTCGCCTATACTCCGATATAACCTATAGTAATATAGATAAAGACGTACTAGACCGTAAGCGACTATCTAGATCCTAATAGCGGCCTAATAGTCTATCGAGGCCTAATTTAGACTATAGACTATCCTAGAAGGCTAACGAGGACTAGATTCGTTACTACTACTACTAGGAAATAGGTTATAAGCGACTAGACTATCCGGCTCTAAAATAGAAGAGATCGGAAAACGATAATTCCGTACTATAGAGCGCCTCGTTACGGCTAGGGAAGTTTTATATATAGAGGAGTAGAGATAATCTACGGAGCCGGACTCTAAGATATTAAAGCCTCGTAAGGAGCTAATTAGGCTTAACCTAGAGTTTACTAGGCTAGATAGGCCTAGGAAGGTAAAGGGCTTACTAGATTATAGCGTCTAAGGTAACTTTATTAGTAATATACTAGCTAAAGAGCTCGGTTTATATCTAGAGCGTAAGCCTAGTACTCGATATAGGACTCTTAATAGTTAGAGCCTATCTATTAACGGCTACTATCGCGTAAAGTTTCTAGCGCTAGATATAAATAGTATAGCGAGAGGGTATATAGACGATTTTACTATAGATAGGATTTACGGTTTCGATATAGTTCTAGATATACTCTAGTTATCCTAATAGAACCCTACTATTAATTTCTATCGTCGTACGGCGATATAGAGAAAGCGAAATAGCCGAAAATAGTATAAGTTAGCCCTCGTTACCGCGGTAACTATACTATAAGATATATTAGACCCCTCGACTATACTATATATAGGGTCGCTAGTACTAAATAATCCCTTATTAGCGAAGGTTATTCCGGAGCGGTATAAGAAGTACTCGAAGGTCTTCTCTAACGAGGATACGTTACTATTACTAGACTATAGGCTATACGAATTAAGTATCGACCTTATAGATAGTAAGTTACCCCTATAGAGCCTATTATATAATCTCTTAGAGATAGAGCTAGAGGTTCTATAGAAGTACCTAGAAGAGAATCTCGAGAAGGGCTAGATTAGATCTTCGAGGTTATCGGCTAGTATAGGTATCCTCTTTATAAAGAAGAAAGATAGTAGTCTACGCTTATACGTCGACTATCGGGCCTTAAACGCTATTACTATTAAGAATCGCTATCCTCTCCTACTTATCTAGAAGTCCTTAGATAGGTTAGCGGGCTCGAACGTATATATTAAGCTCGATATACGCGATACCTACTATAGGCTCTATATTAAGGATAGCGATAAGTAGAAGACGGCCTTTAGGACCCGTTATAGCCTCTTTAAGTATATAGTAGTCCTATTTAGGCTTACGAATATACTAGGGACCTTCTAGATATATATTAATAGTACCTTATCGGACCTAATTAACGTATTCTATATCGTATATCTCGATAATATCCTAATCTTCTCTAAGAACGAAGAGGAATACGAGTAATATATCTTAACGGTCCTTAAGCGTCTAGAACGGTATAAGCTCTACTATAAACCGTCTAAATACGAGTTCTATATAGACTCGGTCTCCTTTCTTAGGTATAAGGTTAGTCTATAAAGGGTAGAGATAGAGCTAGAACGAGTTAATACTATACGAGATTAGCTAGTACCTAAATTAGTATATAATATCCGTATATTTATTAGCTTCGTAAACTACTACTATCGCTTTATCGAAGGATTCTCCCGTATCGCGGCCCTACTAAACCGTTTAATAGAGAGAGGGCCTAATATAGTCTATAGTAGTTATAAGTAGCGGAAGGAGGAGTCTCGAGAGATCTATATTTCGCCTAACGCGCTTAAATCGTTCTAAGACCTTAAAGAAGCTTTCTACTTAGCGCCTATATTAAAGTACTTCGACCTAGAGAGGTCTATATAAGTCGAAACTAATATATCGGGATATATAGTATTAGGTATCCTATACTAATAGTACGAGTTTAAGGGTAAAATATAGTAGTTCCTAGTTATATACTTCTCGAGGAAGATAAATACGGCGGAGCGGAACTATAATACGTACGATATTAAGTTACTAGCTATAGTTAAGACGTTTAAGTACTATCGATACTATCTCGAAGGCGTAAGGTATTAGATAGAGCTAATATCGGACTATAATAACCTATAATAGTTTATAATAACTAAGTCCCTATTAAGGCGCTAAGTAAGATAGATAGAATAGCTCTCTATATTTAACTTTATAATTACGTATATCCTAGGCAAGCTAAATAGTACTATAGATATAGCGAGTAGAAGACTAGACTATATAGATATCGACTATTCTAGTCGCTAGGTAGTCTAAGAAGACTCTAAACCGGTTCTAAAAGCCTTATAGGCCTAATTAGGGCTAGGAGGCCTAATAATAGGTAGGGATATTACTACTAACGTTATAAAGATAGTAGCGAAGTTAGAAGAACCCTTTAAGTATATCTCGGTAGTACGGATAGAGATAGAAGATAAGACCGATATCCTTTAGAGGATTTAAGTAGCCTAGTAGGAAGATCCGATAGCCTAACGGATCCGTAAAGCGATCGAGGATTAGTAGAAAGATCTTTAACTAACGAGATAGAAGGATAGGAGTAGTATACTCTAGCTTAATAAGCGTATCTATATACTAGTAGGCCTATATAAACTTAAGGTACTCTAAACCTACTACGATAACCCTCTTATAGGCTACTTTAGATTTAAAAGAACTATAGAGCTAGTATAGAGGGCGTACGACTAGCTAGGTATCCGACGATATATTAAAGACTATACTAAGAGCTATAAAGCTTATAGTAGAGCGAAGCCTAGATACTATAAGCCGTATAGTAAACTCTATATAGAAGCTCCGCTAGAGATATCCTAGAAGGACCTTATACTAGACTTCGTTATAGATCTTCTACTAAGTATATACCTAGACTAGATATACGACTTAATCCTTATAATAGTAGATAGGTTCTCTAAGATAGCCTATTATATCCTAGTAAGGAAGGATATCTTAGTCGAAGGCCTCGCGGATACGTTCCTAAGGGAAGTTATATACCTATATAGGATACCGAAGTTAATTACCTCTAATAGAGAGCTAATTCTAATATCTAAATACTAGAGCTCCTTTTACTACTATCTTAGGGTACGTAGGGCCCTTAGTACGGCCTACTATCCTTAGACTAACGGCTAGACTAAGCGTTAGAACTAGATAATAGAGTAATACCTATAGGTATACTATTACTATAAGTAGGATAACTAGGTAAAGCTACTTAGTATAGTAGAGTTCGCGTATAACGACTCGAGTTACTCCTTAACTAGAGCTATCCTATTCTAGGTATATTAGGTACGAGATCTATTAAACGCGAGATAGCCTAAAATAGCCTAGAAGAGTAGTAACTCGGCCGATATAGAGTAGCTTACTAAACGAGTAGTCGAAACGTAGCTTTCCCTTAAGTAGAGGCTACTAAAAGCTAAGAAAGACTAAGCGAAGTACTATAACCGCTACTATATCCTAAAGAAGTATATAGTAGGGGATATAGTATATCTATCTACTCGAAACCTAGCTACCGATAGAGCCTCGAAGAAGTTAGACTATAAGTATATTAGCCTATACTAGGTCTCGAAGATTATTAGCGACGTAGTATATATCCTAGAGCTACTAAAAACGATATTAATCTACCTAATATTCTATATCTTACTACTTAAGCTATATAAAGAGGTAGATAAAGCTATAAGGGCCTAGAATAACCTAGAAGAGCCTATCCTAGGCAACCTAGATATCTATATAGTTAAGAAGATAAAGGGATAGGACTACGATAAGGATAGAAGGTAGATTTATAGGATATCTTAGTAAGGATATAATTCTAAAGAGGATATCTAGGAGTATACCGAGGATATTAGTAGGTCGGTAATACGCGCCTATAAAAGATCGATTAGATAAGGTATAAGAAGACGCCGAGGGCATTAATAGGCTAAGATAGGCCTTAATAGGCTAGTATAGATAGGTAGAGATACTCTTAGAGCTTAGAGGGATACCTATAGTATAGTAAACTCGAAATATAGATCGGAAGTCTTATTAGATATATTTATATACTATTAACCGGGATATCTTCCTAAATACTATACTAAAGGGGCTAAAACGAGAGCTAAAATAGGCTAGAATAGCCCTATAGAACCTAGAATATATAAAAAGACTAAACTAGATATCCTCCTCGGTATTAATCTTATCGGGAGAGATTATAATATCGTCTAGTATACTAGAGAGAGCGCGAAAGAGGGTAGTAGCTCTAGACTAGGCCGCGACGGTAGTCTTAATAGTATAGAAGGCGGTACCGAGGGTCTTAATACGCTAGAATAGGTTAGAATAGGCTAAACTAGGGCGAAATAAACTAGGCTTACCTTATAGAGGATAACGGTACCTATAGTACTATCTACTATACTAGGAGTAGGTATTAGATACTTCTTCCTACTTAAACTAGCTAGAGTCGCTAGAGTACTCTCCTTATTATCGTCTACCTTACGCTATAATAGGGTTAGCTAGGCTAAACTAGGCTAAAATAGGCTTATATATCTTAGAGCTACGATCGTTATAAGTACGCTTAGCTATAAGTAGGCTAGTCTTAGAGGGCTAGAAGGCGCCTATATATAAGTATAGACTATCCTTACTAGCGAAGGAGGGCTTATCGCTAGAAATATATTAGTATAGGCTAGAATAGGCTAAGCTAGATATATATACTATCTAATTATATTATAGAGCTCCGTAGCGGCGTCTTATACGGCCTTAAGGATACCTTCGTCGGTATTTAAGATAATAGCGGCGCGGCGAGCGGTATTAAAGGCGTCGATACGGCCTTAATAGGACTCGGGGAACTAAAATAGGTTAGAATAGGCCTAAATAGGCTAAGATAGATATATCTACCTCGTAGTACTCGCTATTAGTACGGAGGTAGTAGGTATAGTACTTTATATAGAACCTAGAGCTATCGACGTCCTTATATTTATCGTTCTAGGAGTTCGCTATCTTATAGAAGTTCTAAATAGGTTAGAATAGGCTAAAATAGGATATTTTAGAGCGGAGCTATACCTAGAGCTACTTAACTATAGTAATATTAGCTAGAGCGACGTAGTTAATATATAGATTACCGTTATAGGCGCCGGCGTTAGCCTATTCCTTATACTACTTAGCCGCTATAGTATAGATCGGCGCGAAATAGGCCGAAATAGGTCTAGATAGACTAAGAGAAGCGTACGATAGCGGCGGAGAGGACTTACTATACTAAGTTAGTATATACTAGTCTAAACTAGGCTAGTATAGGTATCTCTATCTATACTACTAAAAATAGTATTTCTAGCTTACCTTATTTATTAAGGTTATAGAAAGGAATTTAGATTAGCGGAAGAACTACTCGTATCCCTTACTTCTACGATTAGTACTTAAATCTACGCTATACTAAAAAATATAGTAGCCTAAACTATATATAGAAAACCTAGGAAGTAAGGATATATATAAATTTAGGATCTTAAGGATAACGATCTCTAGGAAGGGGATAGTTATAAGGACCTATACGTAGTATACTATATATTAGCCGTACTAAGCCCTAGGAGGATCCGGCTTAGCCTACTCTAGGCTATTCTAGCTTTTATAGCTTCTTCGTACCCTCTCCTTTCCCCTTCCTTATCGATTCGAGTATCTTATACTTAGGATAGTTTAGCCTACGTATTATAACCTACTCTTATAGTATTCGCGAAGTACTAATTACTATTAGCTAGTAGCTAATTAGGTTTTTATAGCGTTGCTTTTATATATAGTTTTAGACTTAAGAGTAGATATAGCGACGACGCTAGTAAGGTAGTAATACGACTAGTAGTAATAGAATTTAGTTATATTTTCTAATAGATTCTATATATTTAATATCCGTATCCTACTATCTATATCTAACTACTATATATATAAGACCTATCTATTTCCGCCTATATCTAGTAGGATATTCTAATCTAGCTAGTCCTACTACTAGCTCTTTCTATATATCTATCTACTCTAGGATTATATAGGTTAGGGCTAATAACTAGAGCCGAAGGTAGAGCCTTCTTATATCTAAGACTAGCGATAGATTTAGATATAAGAGATAGAACTAGATAGTATTAGCTAGACTAGTAGATAGTAGTATAAATCTATTAGTATACTTAGTAAAGTAGAATAGGAGTTATTAGCTCTCTACTTAGTATAATTTAGATAGGTACCTAGTATATAAGTACTCTAATTAATACCTAATCTTATCTACTATAAAGATACCCTATATACGGTTAATTAGTTTCTAGGTTTAATACGAGTTGCCTAATTAGAGAGTTTTCTAAATAATAAATACTATCTAGCCTACTATAGATTAGTAGATAGTATAGGAAGTATAGTAGTTTAATATTTTAGCTAAGGAATATAGTCCTATTTCTATAGATAGGAGTACTACTTTCTAGTATACTAGAAGAGAGTATAGTCCTACTTCTTATTAAATATAAGTATTACCTTCTAGTATAAATAGGCGCTCTTAGTCTTTTACTAAAGATAGCTTTAATAGTATCTTCTAAAAGCGAGAGGCCTATAATATTTATAATCTAGATATAATCTAGAATAGATATATCTCTATTCTAAGGATATAGTCCTATTTCTTAGATAGATAGGAGTACTACTTTCTAGTATACTAGAAGAAAGTATAGTCCTACTTCTTATTAGATATAAGTATTGCCTTCTAGTATAAATAGGCGCTCTTAGTCTTTTACTAAAGATAGCTTTAATAGTATCTTCTAAAAGCGAGAGGCCTATAATATTTATAATCTAGATATAATCTAGAATAGATATATCTCTATTCTAAGGATATAGTCCTATTTCTTAGATAGATAGGAGTACTACTTTCTAGTATACTAGAAGAGAGTATAGTCCTATTTCTTAATAAATAGGAACGTCGCTTTTATAGATACTCTTAGTCTTTACTAAAGACTATTTTAATAATATCTTCTAAAGATAAGAGAGCTATAATATTATATATACCGTTTCTAGGTTACGGTACTTATAAGACTAGTCTAGGAACGGAGATTTATTATAAATACCTAGTTTTAGCTAGAAGAGACTTAGCTTATCTAGAGAGAATTCTAGTCTCTAGCTAGAAGATAACTATCTAAAAGTTATAACTCTAGAAAAGGGAGAATTAGTATACTACTCGCCTTTTAGAAAGATAGTATATTTATACTTTTAGATACTATTTAGATAGATTTTTCGATTCTTACTTAGATAGTATATATATAGTAGAAGGAAGATCTTAAATATAGAGATATTTAAGATTTCTAGAACTCCTATATATATCTATCTCTTATTTACTACCTATATTAGATATCGTATTATACCTTAACTTAGAAGAGTTCCTAGATTAGTAGAGTAGTAATATACGACGATTTTTTAGTACTAATCTATTAAATTAGTAAAGTTATCTCCTAGGAAAGCGACTTTATTATAATATATCTTTATTACTCGATTATCTAGAGTATCTATATATTAGTATACTATATAACGACGATAATAGTTTAGAGGCCTCTCTAGAGAGGTTACCTATACTAGAATCCCCTATATCTAAAGAGATATCTACTAAAAAGATATTAAATAAGAGCCTATCTAGATAGCTAAAAGCGCTAGCTCTAGAACTAACGAATATTATTATAGTAAACTAGGATAACTTCTTAAGGCTAATAAGCTAGTTATAACTAAAACTACTATAGTCTAGTAGTTCCGAGAATCTACTCTTTAATAGGAATAATACTACTAAATTTATTAAGTAGTTCGAAAGTTATATTATTAAATATAGCTTAATATATAGAGATATCTTATATCGTCGCTTCTAAATAAACTATAATATACTAGTACGAGGTAATATTAAGACCTTAACTAGATTTAAGAATCTAGCTAACTAGTAAAAGTTAAAGAAGGCTATATTAGTAGAGTATCGCTAGTATAATATCTACTAGGAAGTAGATAGTATTATATAGCTAAGAGATCTATACTTCTAGAGAAGAGATAAGAAAAATAATATTAAGGACTACTACTATAAGTATAGAAGTCCTCTAAGTAAGATACTACTAGAAGATCTATTAATAGTTAAATAAATCTAGCTATTCCTTATAGAGTTACTAGTATCCTATTCTAGGAGACTATATAAGAGATATAAGTTATACCTATAAGACCTATCGACGTACTAAGACTTTAATAAGATCTTTAACTTAGCTAGATATCTTATTAAGGATAGATAGGGATATATATTATTAGAAGAAGAGGAGGCGGCTAATACTTATATCTAAGAGTTAAGATAGGATATAGAGCGAAGGGCTTCTACTAAGAGAAATAAGCTACTAGCTCTATAGATAAATATATAGTAGTAAATAGAAGAGATTAGTAAGAGGTTAGATAAGATAATACTCTATCTCTATACTAAAGACCTAGATAATACTATAGCTATATCTATATAGCTATTAATAGTTTAGTAGTATAGAGTATCTAGAATACTATAAGTTAATATAGTAGAAGTAGTTTCTATTATATAGCTATAAAGTAATATATTAACTATAGATAAGATTAATATATATAATATTTAGAATAATATTACTCTATAGATAGTTAGTAAGTACTTCGATTATAGAGATATAATCTATCTATAAGTTAATTATTTAGTAATAGAGAACCTAATAGCTAAAGAGTTCTACTATAAAAGAGAGAATAGAAGGCTCTACTATAGTAGATCTCTAGGACCTAGTAATCGAGCGGATTTATTATATATAAGATAGCTTAACTAGATAAGGCCGAGATTATATAAGATACTACTCTTACTAGAGTAGAAGTTTAGAATAGCTATTACCTTTAATACGAAGCTTAGTATAGATATCTATTAGAAGGAATAGAGCTAAAAGGATTATACTAGTATTAAGGGAAGTAGACTAAACTCTTAATATAATACTAAAGGCTAGCTCTAGTATAGTAATCCTCTAGCTATAGAATAGATAGTATAGCCTAGTCTATCTTAATAGCCTATAGTATACTAACCTCCTTTAGTATAGTTAGTACTAGATATTATAGTAATAAAGCTAAAAGAGAAGAAGTCGTTAGCTAATATAGTACTAGTATTTATACTAGATTAGATTACGGTTTATAGTATTAGAGAGATAGTATCTAGATATATACTTAGAAAGTATAATAAGTATAGTAATTTTATAAGGACTAGTAAGTTAGAGTAGATTAATAGCTCTAAAGATATAAGTATATTTATAGCTCTAGTAAAGATAGTATAAGACTATAAGGATACTACTACTAATATAATATAATAGGCTAGAGGAAAGGAGCTAGTCTAGGAGCTAAATAGTCTATTTTAGCTACTAGAAAAACTAGTATCTAAAATTACTAAGCTAGTAGCGGATATAGCTAAGAGTACTACTACTAAATATAAGTAAATACTAGAGAGGCTTATTAAAGAGGTTACTATTCTAGAAGGTACTTATAAAGATAATAGTTATATAGGAAGTCCTAATCTACTTAGCTAGACTATAGTAGAAGTAGAGGATAAAGAAATATCTAACTAGAAGTATAAGTACCTAGATAGAGAGTCTATACCTATTACTCCTATCTAAAGTAAGGCGAAGAAGATATACTCTAAGCTAGTATCCCTCTAGTAAGATAATTATATTAGGAAGTAAGCCCTCTAGTAGAAACTCTTACTTAATAACTTAGAGCTATTCTAGTTAGATATACGAGCTAGAGCTAAGTATCCTCTAATAATAGAAGAAGATATATAGAAGTATAGTAAGGGTATTCCTAGTAGTATAGATATATATATTCTAAATAATCCGGATTACTAGAACTAGTTAAGAGACTATAGAAAGACTTAGTATAGTAACTCTTATAGAGTAATAGTAGCTCGAGTAGGATTTAAGGATAATAATAAGTCTAGCTTAGTCTATACTAGATTAGATCTAGTATTAGAGATATAGAATCCTATCGCTACTATAGCTAGAGTATATACTTAGTCGCCTTAGTAGATAAAGATACCTTCTAATAGTTAAGTTTAGAAGGTAGAGACTAAGATATTTATACTTAGAGTAGGTATATAGAATAGATAGTAGAAGAGATATACTACTATCGAGAAGATAGTTCCTACTTATAAGCTATATAAGGATATAACTTAGATTAATATCTTAGTAGCTTCTATACTATTTATAGTTATAGCTAGCTCCTAGATTAAGATATATATTAGTAGACTAAAAGTAGAAGGTATTATTAATAAAGATATAGAGATCTATATTATTAGTATTACTCGACTCTAGTATTATAAGCTAGCTCTAGTCTAGATAGAGTACTACTAGCTTAGTACTATTAGTAGCTAGAGTCGATTTATAGATTATACTATAGTCTAGTATATAGTATATAGTATAGAGTTATATCTCCTATTCGTAGTAAGCGAGAATATCTATATTCTAATCCTTCTTAGAAGACTATAGATATAATTTAATAGGCTCGTCTCTAAGAACTACGATAATAGGTCCTAGAAGGATTTAATTTATACTTATAATAGGTAAAAAGTAATCTTTATAGCGATATCTAGGAAAGAAGGGACTATAACTCTTAAGGATTAGCTCTATAGTAAAGCTATTACTTTAGAAAAAGAATAGGCGGCCTCTTTACTAATAGGAGTACTACTATATAGATAGCGTTAGTATACTATATAATAGAGTTTATAGAGTATATTAATCTTTTAAAGGAGCTAAAGGTTTACTAGTATATAGATATACTAGAGTTTATAGTAGACTATAGATATAGAATAAAAGATAGAAAAGTTAGTTATTAGAATTAGTACTTAGTAGGAGTATAGGCTATATAGGATAGTAGCTCCTAAAATTCTAAAGTTACTCTCTAGAAAAGTAACTATTTCCTAAATTAAAATATTATAAAATAATATAATATTTTATATAATAACGATACTAGATATAAAGGGGAATATAATTACGCCTCTCTATAGTTTTAAGGGAACCTACTAGAACTAGAGTATAATAAAGAAGATCTACTATTAGGAGTATATATTAGAGATATCTCTAAAGATAGACTATCTAACTAGGAAATCCTTTATATAGTATAAATTAATAGACTAGTAATAGTAGAGAGATAAGTAAGATATAGCTAAGCGAGCGCCTATACCTTATATAAGTAGAAAGCTAATAAGATATAACTAGTAGATATAGATATAATAATAATAGATAGCTTAGTATCTAGAGATATTAAGAACTAGAAATAACTATACCTAGAGTAAGAGGCTCTACTTCTAGAAGATACTAGTCTATATAATAGTATCTATCTAGTTAAGAAGTTCTCGAGTATAGAACGAGATTCTCGTATATCTAAGGAGGCTTTTAAGAGCCTATAGTTTAGATATAATCTACTACTAAAAAAGAAGGATCTTATTAAGGAAATACTATATAATAGAGAAGTAGTATTTACTTTCGACTTTACGTATTTAGATAGAGTATAAGAGGAAGTAGTACCTCTATAAGAAATATATATAGTACTATATAAGCTATAGTAGTATCTAGAGTTTCGACTTTATCTAGTAATAAAGAAGATTATAGAAGAAATACTATAAGATAGGCTTAAAGTAAATACTCTAGAGATTAGCTATAGTACTTACTAGAACCTATACTTCCTAGTTTAGAAGAAGATACTACTAGGAGAGCTAAAGAAGTACCGCCTAATTAATATAGTATAGGAGTTTAATCGAGTAATAATCTAAGATACTAATCTACTACTAGATATAGATAGCTTCTTAGAAGAATTCGTAGGATTAGTAATTACTACTCTAGTTAATATCTTCTTAGACTACGACTAAGTTATACTAGTATAGATTAGTAGAGATCTTACTAGATTTAATTTACCTCTTAGTCTACTAAGGTAGACTACTCTACTATAGGGTACTACTAACTTAGTTAGCTAGTTTATTTAGATTATAACTCTTATCTTAATAAAGTATATTTTATATTTAGTATTACCCTTTCTAGGTAATATTAGTATTAAAGGTCCTTAGTCTAGATATAATAACGAGAAGATAGAGCTAGGTATTTAAAGGTTTATTATAGAGTATATTATAGCTATTAATATAGTCTTCTACGACCTAGAAAGGGCGAATATAATAGTAGTATTTAGTAAGCTATAACTCCTTTATTAGAAGGTTCGAATAGTTAGCTATATTATAGATAAGTATAGTAGATATCTAGATAATAAGCGTATTATAAAGATCTAAGACTAGCTAGATCCTACTAGTATTAAAGAAGTACGTATCTTCCTTAGAGTAGTAGTATACTTCTATATTTAGATTAAGTACTTTATACTAGTAGCTAAACTACTATTCTAGTTACTATAGAAAGAATAGACGAAGTATAAATAGAGATCTATATAGATAGAGGTAAAGGCAAAGATTATTAAGAAGCTTATTAGTACTCTAGTACTTAAGTCTATTAACTATAGTAATAAGGATAGTCTAATTATTATAGTAGTAGATTCTAGTATTAAGGGATATAGCGAGGTACTAATATAGGCTAATCCTATAAATCTAAAGTAGAGATATCTAGTAAGATATAAGAGTAGACTATAGATACTAGCTAAGAAGAAGTACGATACTAGTAAACTAGAATACCTTAGAGTCCTTAAAGCTCTATATAAGCTTAAGCTATAGTTATTTAGTATATACTTTATACTAGAGATTAATATAAATATACTAGTATACTAGTTAAATAAGGCTATAGTAGATTTACTAAATACTATAGTAATAAGATAGCTTACCTAGATTCGACTCTTTATTTAAAGTACGATATATATCTAGTAAGAAGTATAGTACTACTAATATACTATTAAGAAAGCTACCTACTAAAGAAGACTTAGTAGAGCTTAAGGAAGAAGATAATATAGAGACTATTATTAATAAGGACTTCTTCGTAGGCTTCTATAGAAATACTAGCTTAGTATCTATAGTAAGCGAGCTAGAATAGATAGACCTACTAGAAGAGAATATATTACTAGAATTATAGAACCTAGTATATATAAAGATATTTCTATAAAGACTACTATAGGTAAGCTAGTTAGAATATAGATATCTATTAAAGAAGTCGAAATAGTATCTAGTTAAGAGTAAATACCTATTCTACTAGCGAAAGCTAAATACTCTACTATAGAGAGTAATTAATAATCTAGAGGATAGGGAGAAGATCCTATTAGTATTATATAAGTAGAATAGTTACTATAGTATTAATAGGATATATAATCTTCTCTAATAGCTATACTACTAGGATAGAATATATAGGGATTATACTTAGTATTATAAGATATATAAGTAGTACTCGTTCTAAATAGGGAAGATATATACTTCTAAGTTATATCTATATAAGGCTTAGATAGTAGGAGATCGATAGTTCCTAGATATAATATATATTAATAGAAGTAGCTCTATTATTATAGTAAGGGAGGCTCTTAATTAATAGCTAGAAGGGAAAGTATATAATCTATCTAGAAAGAAGATTAAGGCTTAATATATTACTATATTTATTTAGAAAGAGATATTCTATAGATAGAGTATACTATATAAGATTATAATAGATAGATTAAAGTAGTATCTAAAGGAGGTATAGTTACTACTAGAGAATATAGATATAAAGAAGATACGGATCTTAGTATACTATCCTAAAAGTAATACTATAATCGAGGTTAGGTTTAGAACTATTATAGATATCCTATCTAAGTTAATAAATAGAGGTTTTAAGAACTAGAAGAAGTATCTCGAAGTAGTATTATTTATAGAATAAACGACTATCTATAATATAACTAGATTTATTCCTATATATCTAATAATAAAGCGAGAAGTAGTTCTTCTAATTAAGGTAGAGTTCCTAATATATACTATTATAGACTAGTCTAAGGTTCGAAATAGAACGACTCTTCTAGAATATTAAGCGAGGATACTAGTAGAAATAGATACTATATATAAAGAAGTATAAGTAAGATAGGCTTATATAAGAGACTAGATAACTAAATACTAGAATAGGACTAAGGATATTATTCTAGAACCTCTAAAGCTAGATATCCTAGTAATAGTATATAGATCTAAGATTAAGACCTTCTTCTTAGAGAAGCTAGCTTTCTACTAAAAAGAACCTTTTTAGATATAAGAGCGTTTATAGAAACTATACTATATAGACGAGCTAGGCGAGTAGCTAGATATCTACTAATTAAATAAATATAATAGTATATCTATAGATAGAATCTTTTCTTAAGTTATACTAAAGGAGATTAGATTCTTCTATATAGTATATAATCTACTAGAGATAGATCTTAAATTAGAAGAGAAAGTAGAGAGAAATAAGGAAAGGATAGAAGAATAGGAAAGTCTATTACTATATAGAAATAAGAGGTTCTATAGAAGGGAAGAAGTACTAGATAGTAAGAGTAGTAGTAATAAGAAGAAAGATATTATAGTAGATACTACTATAGGAAAGGAGTATCTATTTCTATAGATTTAAATTAAAGAGATAGAAAGAGAGGAGTAAGAGTAGTATAAGAGAATAGAGATATAAGGTATCTAGCGAGATATCTAGATAGATAGCTCGCTTTAGGATATCTAGTAATATAGACTACTCTCTAATAAGTATAAAGTAAGTCTTAAAGTAAAAGAAGGCTATATCCTATTAAAGTTAGAGGACTAATAAATAGTCTACGAACTTCTAATACTTAAATACTATATATCTACTATAGTAGGAAGGGCTATATTTCTAGACTATAAAAGAGCCTTCCTAATATACTTTATTATAGCTCTAATATACTCTATAGCCTAGTTATCTAAGATCTTATTTCTAGATATATCGTTAAGGATAGCCTAAACGTTTCGCCTATACTCTTTAGTTTCTAGGCCTACTATTATATCTATAGGTAGTATTAGTACTACTATTATACTATCTATAGATATCTTCTACTCTATATAGATTTTATAGTTCTTATTAGCGTCTATAGCTAGATTACTAGTCTAAGGAGTATCTATAGAAGTAGCGTCTACTAAGTAGATATTACTACTAATAATATAGAATTAGTAGATAGTAGCTTCTAGAGAGTCGGAAGTCGAGAAAATTATAAAATTTCTAAGTTACTCTCTAGAGAGAGAGTAACTTTTATAATCTAGTACTAGTATAGTATATATCGTCTATAGTAATATACTCTAATTCTAGATTATTATATTTATTATCTACTCGTTAAAAGTCGAGCTAGATAATAGCTATATCTACTATTAGGTTTACTTTATATTACCTAGATCTTTCTAGAAGCTATCTATCTAGTTTACTCTATATACTATATAATTTACTTAGATTATTTACTCTAGATAGATAGTTATTCGTATCGTATACTACTTACTAGAATACGTTATTTAGTCGTAGCGTTATATATAGAAGACGCTTATATTATAGAAGACGCGAGACTCTATATAGTAGTATAAAAAGAAGGCTCTTTATATAATTATCTTCCTTTCTTCTTTATTAACTAATAACTAAGTATAATAAGTAATACTAAGTATAGTAAACCTCTAGTCTATTAACTATCTATAACTACTATTACCTTATATAAGAATACTCTAGTAACTACTAAAAGAATTAGTAGTTTACTATCTTTATAGGCTAATCTATATTTATAAGACCCCTCTTACTATACTTTATAAGAGAAGCTATTTTACTCTAAATAGTATCGACCTATTTATAGCTATATCTTAATAAAATAAGGCTAGTTATATCCTTAAACTTACTAAGCTTAATAGCTATATAAACTAACTTATTACTAGCTATAAGAACGCTAAAGAGATTAGAAAAGTATTAATTAAGTTAAAAGCTAATAACTCTATTACTTTCTATATCTTAGTTAAGTCGGTATTCTAATCTATCGATAGTATAGTTAAGGGCTTCGCGGTTAGTATCTCTTAAATATAGAAGGTAGTCGATAGTACTATAGATTAGAATAATAAGAATATAGTCTATAGAGCTATCTTACTAAATAAGGCTAGTAGCCTTAATAATCTATAAAATACTATTAATAGTAGATAGAATATTTAAAAGTATAAGGAGATAGTCTATAGTAGTAGCTAGTAGCTATATAGTATCTATTTCTAGGCTTATATAATAGAGTATAACTTCTTTAACTATAAAGAGCGCTCTAAGAATCTAAGTACTTTTATTAATAAGTTTCCTAATAGAGAGAAGGGCTATATTAAGCTTACTAAGTATATCGTCTAGCGACTATTATATAAGGCTACGAACTAATCTACTAGTATAGTATACTAGCCTTCTAATATTAACCTAAAGTAGTAGGATAAGAAGAAGGACCCTATATACTAGAAGGAGAAGAAAGACGTTATATTAGTAGATTTAGGAGCGCTAATCTATAATACTCTAACTAAGGATAGTATTAAGTATAGCTTTAGCTACTTATAGCTTATCGTTCGAGCTAATAATAAGGAGTACTATATAGATCTAAAGGATTATCTAGTACTAAAGAATATAATATTTAAGAAGACTACTAGAGATAGTAGTATATAGGCTAAATCTAGTAAGACTTCTAGTATAAGCGCTCCCTTCTAGATACTACCTAATCTAGCTAGTACTCTAAGTAAGATCTCTACGCCTACTAAGCCTATAGTAGGGAAGGCTTCTAAGCGAAGTTCTACTTATATCTAGGCTTAATAGAAAAGCTTAGCTTTATCTAAGGTATCTATACTATTAAAGGCTCTAGTACTAGTATTAAAGATATCTACTCCTTCTAAGATATCTATTTAGTAGAGTACGTCTAGTAGACTACTAGCTTCTAGATCGAGTTAAAGCCTAGTTACTTATAGCTATATAGGATTAAATATATTAGGAGTCTCTTACGCTAGCGATACTTAGCTTCTAGTAGATAAAGTAAAGAAGTACTATAGTACCTATTCTAGTACTATAAGTCTAACTATTATTAGTATACTAAATATTATATAAAAGAATAACTATACTTATTTTACTAACGACTATTAGTATCGCCTTACTAAGAGCTACTAGTATAACTATAAGAACGAGAAGAATAAGTAGCTACTATATAATAAGTACTTACGAAAGTTCGTTATTATAGTATTTAGAATAGTTATTAGTTCTTTAAAGAACTTATAGCTATACTAGAACTTAATTAAGATCGCGAGACAACCTAATATTATAGAATTTAGGTAGTTTAAGGCTAACTTCTTAGACCTCTTTATTATAGTAGTAAAGCTAGTAGATATATAGAATAGAGCTCTTAGTCTATACCGTTTCTAGCCTATTTAGCGTTAAGATATAGTAATTTAAATACTACCTCCTTAGTAGAAGAATAATCCTTTATTTACTTACTAGTATATTAGATTTAACTAGGACGATTAGAACTTCTAGTATAATAATAGTTTAGTATAGGCTACTAGTACTATAGACTAGTAGGAGACTATAGATTTAAAGGGCGAGGATTAGGATAGTCTTAAGACTCTTAAGGACTATATATTTCGAGAGTTTAATATATACTAGTAGTACTAGCGATATATTAATAGAAAGCTAAACTTTAGCTAGATACGTAATATAATCTATAGTCTCTATAATTAGCTAGTATATATAGACCTACTCTACTAGCTAATATATATAATTTACTAACTAGATAAGGCTTTATACCTTATCTCCTATCTATACTATACTAAGTACTAGTATCTAGCTATTAGAAAGATTAAGGATAATATAAGTATTATAGGTTTCTACTATATTAACCTAAATATTACTAATATATAGAATAGATATAGAACCTTAATAATCTAGGATAGTATTTCTTTAGATAATAAAGCTAATAATAACTATACTAAGATTATATCTAGTCTATATAAGTCTAAGAAGTTCGAGATCTAGTTTAAGAACCTAAAGAATCGTAATATATTAAGTAATAGCTATATCTATAAGATTACTACTAAGGTTCTAACTAAGGAGGATTTAAAGGAGCTAGATACTTTATAGTAGATATAACTATATAAGAAGAACTTAGTATAGATTACTAGTCTAATACTCCTATATAGAGCTCCTAGTAGAAAGAATATTTAAAGAACTATTCTACCTTAGTTTATAAAGGTAGAGAAGAATAGTAACTTAGAAGTAGCTAACGCTAGTACCTTTAATAAACTTCGTACTATCTATACTAACTTAATACTAGGACTAATATTCCCGTCTAGCTATCTAAACTACTATAGTACTATTCTATATAAGTTTCTAGTAGTAGTATATCTCGACCTCTAAAACCCTATTTCTAGGATATTAGTTAGTAATCTATACTAGGATAATTATAAGATAGTTAGCGAGGTTAGTAAAGTTCTCTACTTTTTAGTTAAGTAGTAGTAAGACTATTTCGCTAAGTAGAGATAGACTACTACTCTAGAGTTTATATAGAAGTTTAAGAGTATACGTACTCTTAAGTAGAACTTCTATAGCGAGAAGTATAGCTACTTTCTTAATCGCGGTAATCTAAATAAGTATCTACTATAGTATATAGTCGAAGGAGAGGCTAATATCTATAGAACTAGCGATATAGGTATAGTAGAAACTAAGCTTAGATAGGAAGTATAAGAGGTTAGAGGAAGAATTACTCTCTAGAAGAGTAACTTTTAAGCTAGATATTAATAGAAGATAGAATAAAAAGATTAATTAAAGTACTAGGTTTATATAGTATTTAGAGTTTAGATTAATATTTAAGCGAGTAGATATTTTTCCTTTAATAGTATTCTTAGAGGAAGTAATAGCTAGATATAAAAGAGTTATATTATAATTTTAAGTAAGGGAGAGTTATTAGCTAGTAGCTAATTAGGTTTTTATAGCGTTACTTTTATATATAGTTTTAGACTTAAGATTTAATATAGTAACGACGCTAGTAAGATAGTAATATAACTAGTAGTAATAGAATTTAGTTATACTTTTTAAGAGATTCTATATATTTAATATCTATATTCTACTATCTATATCTAACTACTATATATATAAGACCTATCTATTTCCGCCTATATCTAGTAGGATATTCTAATCTAGCTAGTCCTACTACTAGCCCTTTCTATATATCTATCTACCCTAGGATTATATAGGTTAGAGCTAATATTACTAAACTTCTACTTTTAGTAATATTAAATTAGGTAGAAGGAGTATTATTACTAACTAAATATTATAAAGAAGGGTAGTATTTAGTCTTACTTAATAGTACGTTAATACCTTATTATTATTATACTAAGTACTTTTACTAGTATTATTTAGTAAAGATAGTAGTAATCGACTTAACTTATTATTATTATTAAGATCTCTAAGTTACTACTAGAGGTCTTCTATTTCTAGCTTATTAAACTTTAGATAGATCTTATTAGTTATTCTATAGATAATATCCTTATCTAGATCTTATTTATACTTTAGATATACGTACTTATAGAAGTAAGTAGGATAGTCTAGTTTATTATAGTTCTATAATCTATAGTATTACTTACTATACTTATCTCTAAACTATTATCGTTACTATTTAGTCTAGTCTAACTACTTTAGAATATCTAAAGGGATTATATTTAATAATAAAGCGAGAATTATTAATAAGCTAGGCGATACTAGTATACTATTAGAGCGCTATTTCTTAGACGTAACTAGTTAGTAGTAATATTATTATTAATAGCTTACTATTCTATTATAGAAGCGTTAACGCTCTTTATTCTAGTAATACTATTATATATAATATTAGGTATTATCTTTAGTAGTACTTCTTCTAGTATCTTATAATTAGAAGTAATATAGCTATCGTTTAGCGCCTATATAAGTATAATATAGGCAACCTCTTAGATATAGTAGTCCTAATTATACGTTTAATAAAGGATCTAGAGTTAGTATATAAAGGCCGTAGTACGTTATAGTAGCTTAATAGATCTACTAGAGGCCAGGTTATTACTATATAAAGTAATTAAGATAACTTAGAAGATACTAAATACTCTAAAGAGTATCGTAATTAAGTTATATAGTACTTACTTAGAAGAGACTTTATATATAATTATCTTCTCTTTAACTATATTATAGATACTATAGATAGTATACTCTTATAGTACTAACTTATATAGATTATTAGATATTAACTTAATAAGATTAAATAGATTAAACGTAAGGTTTTATATAGTATTAAGGTACTTATTATTAATTAAAGAAGGGATAATAGACTAGATAAAGGCTTTATTATTACTAGTAATAGACTTATAAAGAAGGACTTATAGCTTACTTTCTAGTTATAAAGAAGTTAGTACTAATAATAGTATAGTATATAGAAATAGCTACTACTAGACTAGTATCTAATATTATTATTATAGTAGAGCTATAGTAGTATTATAAGTATTAAGATATTATATCTATATATCTATAGAAGTATTTTATAGTAGTATATCTAGTAGAGGTTAGCTATTATACTACTAGACCTACGCTTATTACTAGTTTAGTAGTATATATAGTAGTAGCGCCTATCTCTAGTTTATAGATCTAGAAATATTTACTATATTACTAATATTTATATTATCTTCTTTATTATCTAAGCTATATATTATTTATATATTATTAAATTATAGTTTATTATCTTCTTAGTAAATATATATCTAAGATAAGGAAGATATAGCTCTATTCTCTATTAAATCTCTACTAGTATTTCTTTATCTTCTAACTATTATACTAATATAATACTAAGCTAATACTACTATATAGTACTATTATCTACTCCTTATAAATAATAGTAACGATTATAAGTAGTATTAATATCGTAAAGTCTATATAGTAGTTATAGTACTAAGTAGGTAAATAAAAGAAGGAAAGATTAATAATCTAGAAGAAAACGCTTATATTAGCTATATATAGACTTCTATAATTATTTAGGATACTAATAATATCTTTTTAATATATATACTACTATACTAAGATATATATATAGCTATACTACTTTACTAATATATATTTAGAGATATTCTTAACTATATTATCCTTCTTATTATAAACTATTATAGCTTAGATACTACTACTAGCTTCCTATATTTAGAGAACGTATTTATTTCTAGCTAGCTAATAAATTCTACTATATAATATATATAGCTATTCTTTTGTTTTCTCTTCTATTTATTAGTATAGCTTTATTATACTACTAAGACTATATTAGTAGCTACGTTACTCTATATACTTCTACTAATCTAATAGATATCTAGTTAAACTACTAATAGACTAGCGACTACCGATAGTAGTTAGTAACGGCTGCTCCCACGGCGCTAACGAATAGATATACGAACGAAAGGATAGCTGCATACGTTACAGCCCCCATATATGTTCTCAAACAATGGTGGCTGTCCGGGGGAGCGCCTGATACGGGCCGATAGTGCATGCCAGGGCTTTTGTGACACCATCGTTAGGTCTTCTGGTACCGAGGAGGACAAGGCTGTGAAGATCTGGTTCGTAACCACATCGCCCACGCGTCTCATGCTGGTCCAACATGTGTCGCTGGTCTACTTTTGGATCTGTATAAATGCTGTGTCTGAAGATCTTGTCAGACATGCAAGCCACCACGCCACGTTTGGGACAGTCTGTCCCTGCGTATGGGGGCGTGTATTCCCACGCTACATACGTAGATGGCACTCATGTCCGAGCGTGTGCGACCAACGTCTGTTCTCCTGTGCGTATCAAGTGTTAGCATGGACATGAACCGCAGACCACTAAACGATATGCAATTGAGGGGCATTATTCGTCTACGATGCTCGACCTTACCTGGACTTGCGTACCTGCAGACGGCGTGTATCTTCTCTCCCACTCTGCCATGCGAATCAGGAAGGTGAAATGCGACTACGGAAGGCTAGAAGAAAGGCTGTGTGCCTCTAGTGCCATGATACGCCTTCATCGGGGATCGTGGGTGCAGACTTCAGACCTGGAAGTCACTGACATACCTGCCCACGCTTTGATGCCCCGTTGCTATCACGTTTCTCACGCATTAATCACCTGAAGGGATAGTGGCCACGGTGGCTACCTTCAATGTGCAGACACACAGATATAGCCGGCCGGTGGCGGTTCCTTGTTATCTACCGAAGTACTACCTACTCGATTCTCAAAATGTACTAGCTTAACGATACTGTTCTATTAAGGCTAGGGATATCGTTAGTAATACTTTGTTAGTAAATAGTAACGTTACTAATATAGTAACTATTAATAATATATTAGTATTATTATTCTTATCTTAGGCTCTAGTATAGACCTTATCTTATAATAGCTAGAAGTAAGTAAATTACTAGTAAATAGCTATAGTGCCTTCGAGATACGCTTAGTACTAGTATCCTTTATAGATCTACCTCTTATAATTTAAATAAGCTTAAATTAGTAACGATTAAGTATAGAAGCGCTTCTATAGATCTACTAAGAGATTATTACTAGAGATACTACTATACTTAGGGTTACTTAGTAACTATAGGGTTATAGTAGAAGATATTCGTACTAATCTTATCTAATTAACTCTAAACTTAAGAATTTAATAGAGGCCGTCGAAAGAATATTATTTATATTTTTACTATCTATTTAGCCTATTAGATCCTCTATTTCTAGTATTTCTAGTAATTCTACGAATCCTAAAATTCCGACTTTTATAAGATATCTCCTTTAAAGTATCTAGATAACCTTAATTTTAGTACTATTAAGACTAAGTTTACTAGTAGATTTATATATTATATCTAGTATAATAGTAGTAAAGGAACGATACTAGAAAGTAACTTATTATAGAAATAGAAGTATCTAAAGAAGTATTAGTAGTATTAGGCTTATAAGAGGATTTATTAATCTAATAAGGAAGACTTACTATATAAGCGCTATAAACTATTATATCCTATTACTAAGATAAAGAAAGTATATAATCTAGCTATTATAAAGATATTATTATATAGTAGTAGGCCCTTTAATAAAGTAGACTCGAGATTCTACTCTAAATAGTATATAGCCTTCTATATATTTAATACTAACTATAACCTACTAAGCCGCGATATAGTAGTAAATTATATTAATAAAGTATAAGCTAGTATTAAGAAGAAGGTAAAGATAGTATTTAATATATTCTAAGACCTTAATTTTAATATAGATAAGAGTAAGAGTTATAGTAGTACTCGCTTCTATAATCTATTAGTAAATATAGTATCTAGATCGTTCTTCTATAATCTACTTAATATAAAGGACTCTAATACTAATACTATAAGCCTCGCGAGATAGATAACTAAATAGGTAATATCTTTCGTTAATAGCGACCTTAAGCGCTAGAATTCCCTTTAAACTAATATCTATTTAATAATATAAGCGCTCTACGATCGACTCGCTAAGAATCTATTTACTAAGTATATAATCTATATATTCTATAACTCGTATAGTATTTAGTTATATATTAGTAATTAGGGTAATACTTTAAAGGACTTATACTTATTATTCTATAGCGATATACTTCGTACTACTAGATATATACTCGCTATATTTAAGAGATTAAAGAAGAGTTAGAATATTCTTAAGACCTTCGCTATAGGTAATAATATTATCTTAAGAGTATTCGCTATCGTCTATCTTACTTACTAGGATTTATACTATACTACTATATATAGCCTATTTATAGTAATAAGTTACTTTTAAGACTATATAAGGATTATATCTTAATAGCTATCTAGAGGCTCGAATAGTAGGCTTATAAAGGATACCTCTAATACTCTTAAGACTATTAATTCGCCTCTCTTCTAGAGCCGCCTATAGAGCCTTTATATACTCTTTTAGCTTATTAATAAAGTACGACTTATTAGCGAGAGTAATATTTTAAGAGTTAGCGATATAGTACCTTACTAGTAATAACTATACCGCTTAATAAAGTAGATATATCTATCTTATAAGAAGGATCTACTATCGCTCTTCGACTTCTATTTTAGTAAGTAGACTTAATCTATTTACTAAGTAGTATACTTACTAGATATTAAGAATCTATTAGTTTTACGAGACTATAGTAACTATAAAGAAGAATACTATATTATCTTCTTTAAGCGCTATTTTTATATAAAGAAAGCGACTCTTCTATATATAATCGCTATCTCTAGTTTAATAACGAATTTATTAAATTCTAAGAGTCTATATAATACTTCTTTACTATAGGTAATAACGAGCTTAGTCGCTACTATAAGTACGGTAATATCCTTACTTATTAGAACTATATCTCTTATAAGGTATCTCTTATTATAGAAATTATATTCTAGCTATATAGAATACCTACTAATTTAGTCTCTTCTAAGTAAGTATTTAGTACTATAAACTTTATATAGAATAACTATTACTCGAAGCTATCTACTACTTATACTAATAACTATATCTATATCTATATAAATAGTCGCGCCTTATATAGAAGATCTATAGGAAAAGTAATTAGAAGGTAATAATAAGCTAAGTTATAAGAGATTAAATAGTAATAGCTAATAACTAAGAAGGAGATCTATAAGACGAAATTAGAGATATTATTAGCTTTTAAAGAAGCTATAATAAATAATTACTATCTACTACTAAGCGATCCTCGATATTTATATAAAGCTAATCTTAAAGAGCTATTTAATCTATATAGTCTAGTTACTAGTACTAAGTAAGAAGATAAATATAAGGAAGTACCTATTAATTATAAAGCGCTCTTTAAAGTACTTCTAACTCTAGCGATAAGTTAATCTTTATAGTATTTACTATTCTTTAAAGAGCTAGATAGCTAGACTTCTAGCTTCTATAACCCTCTAGTTACTTACTCGTAGCTATTATAAGATTAGTAATAGCTAGAAATCTATAGTAACTATCTAGATATAGAAGTATATAGATAAGTACTATAAGCGCTATACTTTAGTTAAGCTTAATTAAGTATATCTATAGTAAGAATTAGTCTATATATTAGTCTATATCTCTATATCTTTATCTATAGTCTTTATATACTAGTATAGTACTATTAGCTAGTCTAATAGATCTAAGCTTCCTTATTAGATTAGGGTCTTATAGCCCTAGATTAGTAACTACTTAGTTGGCGATAGCAACGTTATTAATAGTATTAGTAACATCAGTAACATTACTAACCATTAACACTTTGGTACCCCTAGTCAAGGCACTACTATAATCCTTCGATGTCTGGAGACCATGAAGTGATGAAAGACACCGAGGAACAAATGTGAAGCTGCAGACCGAGGACAAGTGCATCTACAATGAGCAGAAAGCCGGACTCTGTGTGCTGGGTCGGATCTGTATCCTTTTCAGGAAGTGCTTGTATCAAAAAGCATGGTTTGAGAGCGCTTCGGCAAGACTTGGACTTTGTAGAAGCGTATTATTGCACAAGTAGTGGACGGATACGATGAGGTGGATAAGCTGGAGTATGTGCCGTTCTTTCGGCGCTCGACACACGTGGAAGGCTTCCTGGCGAAGCAGGGTACAACGCCGGATGGCATCATTCAAGCCCCAGTACCGCAATCTTAGCCGTACAGCAGTGGCATCACCGCTGTCGCCAAATGGCGCGAAAACAGGTTCCAAAGTCTGTAACCGACGAAAGTAGAGCGTCTGGTCATGGTCTTCGCTGCCCGCACTTAGGTTGTTGTCAGACGGCATGGCGCACACCACTTTACCTTAGCGTTTCATAGGCGCACGTGGCAATGCGCTTGCTTTCGCAGATGAGCCCGAGAGAAAGCCCCGGCCACGCATGACAGTCGACGTGCACTGCCCAGGTCGTGCGACCGGCTCTACATTTCTGCTATCATACGAGCTGAGTCTTCTGGCGGAGGCTGCTGGTGACACGATGATTGGTGAGGGCTTGCAGCACCATAAGGTAGTAGACATTCTGCTGCTACAAGATTAGCGGTGTGGGACCTCTTCAGAGCAAGTGGCTGGCGCAATCGCTCAGGAACTCTTCCGCAGTAACCTTGACTCGCAGCGGCGAAAAAGCTGCGACAAGCCGCTGCTTTGGCGAGGATGTAATTGGCATCCCGGCATCTTCCATTCTTTCAGGACGAAAAGCTCCTGACGTGTGCGCCTGCCGATGGACATGAGCCTTGACTAACTCAAAGGGGTGAACGCCTCGAGGTCCGTCGTCAAGCCAAAGCTTTGATCGTGATGCAGGAGCAAAATCGCAGACGGTGCTTTGGGACCGGAGCGAATGAACTACATCGGCTAGAGTTTTAGGTTGAGATCCGTCCTCCACTATGCGCACGTGGTATAGTTCTATGCAAGGCTTCTAGAAGGGAGCGGGTTAGATGAAGGTTCGAAATGAGCCTTTTCGTAGCGCACCTTGCGACGCTGCACGAGCATCAAATTCGATAATTTGCAAGACCATCAGGGGAGGGATAAGCGGTCGCGCGCGTGTGTGCCGTGGCGGGTGTTGTCGTAGCCGTGAGATGATGTTGCTTCTTCTGTTCCATCGACTGCAGCGTGCATGAAGCTAAACTACTGCGTTGGCACCGCATGCAACGATTTGTGATAGGTGCACGTCACTGAATATCGTCGCCTGCAGCCAATCGAAGCCTCAAAATTTCCTCTGAGGGTCGCCCATGCGCTGGCCGCCAAATGCAGCCTGTATCACTTGACCTTCTCCACCTGCGCGCAAGGTTGGCCGTCGGTGCAGCGTCCGAGCTTGCGGGAGAGGTGAGACGGCAGCGCCACGAAAAACAGAACCGAAGGTTCTCAGCTTCATCCGCTCGGTCGGGTCTAAGGTGTGCTGGGATGTCGCACCCGCCAACAGCCAATCTCGCAAAGACGATGGCGACTTGGGCAAGGGCCCCAACATCGTGATCTGCAGCCGGCGGCGACGGGAAAGGGACGGCGCAAGTCATCAGCACATTGGGCAGCAACTGCAGGTCGGCAGAGTCAGCGAGTAGTGCCCGGGGGAGGCATTGCATTCGAGCATGCCATCTCCTGTGAGTGCTGTGAGTGCTGTGAGTGCTGCTGCGTGCATTGTGGTCATGATGCTCTTCTGCGGCCTCGAGCCGAGGCGACAGACGCGTTGTGCGTGTTGCAGAAGCGTGCTATGTATGCAAGCGATGGACGCATCGTGAAGGAGTAAGCCGTGACTTGCATCAGAGAAGCAGTCCGCCGTGCATGCTGGTTCAAGTAGCGTACGCCAGCGCGTGTTTCGGGACGCCCACCCACACTTTGATGAGGACAACGGCTGCATGAAATCGATGAGCGCCGAGTAGAAACAAGTGCCGTGTACGGTGTTGTCTTCGTCACAGGCCGTCATATGAATCGCTGCACAGGAGCTAGGCGAAGATCCCTCAGGAACCACCTGCGCGAACAAAGCCTATGTGCAGCATCCTTCTGCAGACGTGTTGGCTCTGTTGGTTGAGGCCATGTGGATGGCTGCTTGCATGGCGCCGGGCTGGTCGGGAGAATACGCAGGCAGCCAGACAGAGCGCAAGAAGCAGGCAGACAGGCAGGTCGAGACAGACAGGACAGGCTACTGCGGTATATGCGCAAAGTGAGGTATGACTACTACTATAGACGCCTGGTGTGGTGAGGGTGAGTGGGTGTCCACGCTCCCGCTGTCTGCTGCTGCTGGCTGTATGGCTGGCTGGCGCTGGCCGATGGGCAACAATCTAATCACATCATCTCGTCCGCCCAGGTGATCCTCGTCGCCGTTCACCCAAGCGCATGGCCCTAGCCCAGCTCAGGTCGACAGCCACCCGGCAACGCGCAGATGCTTATTGTCGCGGGCCTGCACCGACGGCTTGTATCGAAGGTACCTGGACCAGAGGAGTGGGTTTGCGCGAAACCGGGCGAGCCTGGTGCACGCATACACTTCGACTAGCCCTCACGTCAAGTGCTTGACGGCCTGCTCATCAAACGCTAGCGCATCAGGCTTGCTCTCGCAGAGAAAAAGCTCGAGCGAAAGCACCTAGTCGTGGCTCCCGGCGCCGCGGGCCGGCTCCTATGCGAAGTCACTTCTGTTGCCGTTGCAGACAGCCTGGGAGCAGAGGACCACCCCCGGTGCATTTTCGAGTCGGTCTGAGCATGCCCTGCGCGCGATGATGCACCGCACCTCGCAGGCTCGCACTAGAGTCGCCTGGCAGAGTGGCAGACATGTCTTGCTTGTGCGGCCCAGGAGGTCCGTTCATAGTGTTGTCACCGCCTATATCACTCGTCACGCCCTGATCGCGGCCAGTCCACTCTTCGCTCTCCAGTCCATTCCATCGATGCTATAGGCCCGCCGCACCTGACAGCTCGTATTGAATCAGCATCCATTACACGCCGCCAAGTCATCCTCGCCTTCATCACCATCGCTAATCTCATCAGCCGGCTGATCGAGGCAAAGCTCCTCTCTCGTCATCTTAGCTACAGGCTTGTGTGCCAACTGCGTCTGGCATTTGCATTGCGCCTTTGCTACCTACAAGCAGGCTGCAGCCGCCTCCAGCTCAGTTCGCCATCCGCAACTCTCTACTCACGGCCACGCGTGGCAGGTCTCGCTGCTATGAGCGTGGTGCTCATCTGGTCGTAGCGTGTGCGCGGGATCAACAAACAGCTCTCGCCCAACTACTGCTCTCACTCCACGGCTGTGCAGCGTTGCCTCTGCCTCGCCAGGACCATATAGGACGCTTGCTGCCCATCCGGGACGTCTCGGCGTCCCACGTCATCAGCCAACGTGGCTGCCACAGACGTCCATCGTTTTCACAGTCACTACCGTGGACCTTTTGTCTACGACGGAATTCCTTCGTTATCCGATTATCACAGTCCGCAAAAGCACGACAGCCCTTTGTGGTCCGGCCGACGACCTTCTCCGGACCCTCCAACGGCGGACCACTCGAATTCATGGTCCAAACCAAGGGAGTACGCAGGTAGCTTAGGGAAGGATTTCATGTCCGATCGGCCCAGAGAACAGCGTCCTCCGGATAGTTTGATTGCAGGTGGTAACGACGCACAGCAGCGAGCTCAACAGTATCCTCCTACTTCGGTTCCTGATCACTATGGCCCTCGAACGGTGACCAGTACTCCCAGCTTAACGTCGCCAGCACTACACCGACCACCAACGGGCAATGGCAGGACCATGGAGCTACCTCCACTGCCCCAGGCGCCAAGTGCGTCGGGTGGCAGCTTTCCTCCAGCCTCTACAGCCTCTAGGTCAGTGGGTGTAGCATCCATACTAAACCCCACGGATGGAGACGACAGCTTCACGAGCCGGAGGCGAAAGGCCTCTCAGCTTGAGTCACCGAGCACTTCTTTGCCGATACTGCCACCTTTGGGCTCTCAGCATCAAGTCGCTCAATCAGCTCGTGGAACACCAACGCCCTCATCGATGCAACCTGTCAGCTCGTTCTCCGGCGAGAGAGCGCCACGCAGAATCCTGACTCCAAGGTCGCCCTCATTACATCGTGCAGCCAGCTTGAATCAGCTTTCGCACACTTCATCGTATCCGACTTACAGTGCTCAGCAAGCGCCATTTGCTGTTTCACCACGAAGTCGAAGTTATGCGATCGAGCCTGGGACTGCAGGCGCACCACCTTTGCCAACACCGCCTGCAGGTATGCGTCAAAGCTACGGATTTCCTACAGCTGCCCAATCTGCTCAATTACCCCCAACGTCACAACGGGCAAGCGGGAGCAGCACAAATCGACCAGGAAGGCCTACATCGGAAAGTACAAGCCCGCGATCGTCTTATTCATCGTACAGTCAAGCAGGTCCAACTTCACCGGCTGCAACTTATGCTTCTGCATCGATGCCCACCCTGTCTTCTGCATATCCTGGAGGAGGGGAGCATTTGGGATCAGGTACCGCGAGTGCCCCAACCTCCATAGGTCCAGATCGGCAGCGAGCCGTTGGAGTACCGATCTCTTCGTCGGGGGGACAGAATGTCTACCAAATGATGACTTTGGAGACGACTTCGGGCACTGTTCAACTGCCCGTCGATGTACAGGCAGCTTCGCGAGTCGCAGACGAGAAACGTAGACGGAATGCGGGCGCCAGTGCACGTTTTCGACAAAGACGTAAGGAGAAGGAAAAGGAAGCTTCGTCAACGATATCGCGACTGGAGCTGCAAGTGAAAGAGCTTAGCGAAGACATGGACTTTTACAAAAGGGAAAGGGATTATATGGCCGGTGTTGTTCTACAAGTACCTGGTGGCGACCGTCATTTTCCGCGACCTCAGTCTCCTCGACACCGGAGAAGCTCAGGCTTTATTGGTTCCAACAGAAACGCGGACTACATGACGATGCAGGACCAAGGCGGACGAAGCCCAGACGAAGGCAGAAATGTGAGGAGAAGGACATCTACACTATCACTTCCACCCCCGCCACAGGCATCCAACCCACTTCCACCGCCAGGGGCAGCATATCAATCAGGCTACGCCCCCCAGGGCTACGGCCACCCCCTTCAGCCGCAACCACAGCCAGCAGCAGTCCACCAGGCTTCGGGACCATTGCCGTCTCCTTCGATTCGAGGACCTCTTCCAACACCGACATCCGCACAAGCACCACCAGGTGCACATCAGCTGATGCAAGCGTCTCCTCAAACAGGTCCATGGAACCCATATGCCGAGCGACGAGGTCCTGGTCATCCAAAGGACCCACGTTGATCACAGATCAGCGAGCTCAGCCGCATGTGTTGAGCGAAAGCAGCACGACGAGAACATTGACTACCGTGGACATTGCTGAGTATCTGGATTCTACATCTCCTAGACTTTTTGAGTTGGGCAGGATTTGCGCGTCCTTCTTGCGCAGCTTGCAGCGGATTTCCTCTTTGCAACTTTGTACTTCTTGATACCCCTTTGCGAAGCATATTGCGAGAACGTGGCGCAGAATTTTCTTGTATAAGCTATAGATCTGTGGTGCGCTGAGATACCCCTGGCACGAATGTTCTTTTTTTGTTTCCGCGAATTTGCATGGACCATAGAGTCTCGAGATCTCACGATCACAGTATGTGTCACAATATCATCTACAAGATTCCATGACCACCTACGAGCTCTTAGTCACATTCTGCGTATCGCTAGAACGAGGCCAGGTGTCTAGAGAAGCAAGGCCCAATGAGATTAAGTTCGATATCCTGTCCTCTAATATCGTAAATTTGTGATCCGTACTAAGATATAAGCGCTAGGAATCGTATAAGGATACCTATAGTAAGCCGATAGGATACGTCTTTATACTAATCTCGCTATTTCGGTTAATATATAATAGTTAGTACTATCCTTAAATTAGTTTAGAGGACTAAGATAAGTAGAAATTTAATATTAAATATATATATACTAGAATAACTAAATTAATATTTAACGGATATTTTAAATATATTATCTAAGTAATAAAAGAGTAGTAGTACGAGTAATTATACTATACTAAGGCTAATATAGCTACTATATTATACTTTACTATAAGCTATAATTAGAGATATATTTAATAGCTATTATAGTAGATATACTAGTACTACTTTATTACTCTATTACTAGACTAGCCTTTATTCTACTATAGCTTATCTAATATATTAGTATAGATATCTAATATACTTATACTTATAATTATAGTAGATTAATAGTACTTTTATATTAGCTTAAGTATAATATATTTAAAATCCTTATATTATAAATTATTATACTTAATATATAGTCTTATCTCTTATATCTAATAAGATATATTACTAAAAGACTAAGATATTATCTACTTTTCTAGATACTAAATAGATCGACGATTTTCTTCTAGTACTATATAAAGTAATAGCTTAAATAAGAATCTAAAGTACTAATTTAAAGGAGCGAGCTAGTAATAGTAATATTAGTAGTAATTCTCTAGTATTCTTCTATTCTATAGACTATTCTCTATATATCTAAATTCTTAGGAATATACTTAAACTAATTAGTAATATATCTACGTCTCTTTTCTACTTTATAAAGTAGTAGATAGCTAAAATATTATAGCGCTACTTTAGTAAAATTTAGAAGAGAAACCTATAGTACTAGCTTATTTAGTTAAGACTCGAGATCTATCTTAGTCTAAAACTTTTTATTATAATAGTAGCCTTTAATAGTAGATAATAAGTTAGAATTAAGGGCTAATCTAATAGTATATTATCTATAATATCTTAGTAGTAATTATAGAAAGTCTTAAGGGAGGTCCTAAATATATCGAAGCTAATTACTAACAGCTCTTAAAAATAGCAATATACTATTAACGACGGATATAGAGGATGTTATTACGGCACTTAATGCTACGGACATTTGCTTACTCTTGCTACCACTTGCCCTCGCGAGCAGACGGAGATTTTGACGGCTAGCCAGCCGAAGCGGGCGTTCCAGCGCGTCGTTTCAGCGTTGCCAGTGACGAGCAGTAGAGCTTAAAAGCGTGAAAATCGAGCGAAGAAGTGCTTGTCAATAGCAAGTCCTGCATAATATGGCTAGCATTTTGGCCGAGGATCCGACTCTGTATAAACGTCGCCTTGTTCAAAATTTGAAGCAGTCATCATAGCATTCTTGCGAGCATCGTGTCTGCATGAGATCTTGACGGCCCTGCAGACCAATATGCGGCCGTGTTCACCATCGTTAGTCCGTACTCAGGGTGAGACGCATACCGATTGCTCCGTTTCACAAACGGAAGTCGACAGCATCATCGAGACCAAGCGCGAGAGGTGTGAAGTGGTGTCGGAGAGCGCTTTCCCCAATCTATCAATGGTCCTGGATGATGCTGGCACACCCAGGCTCGTGTGAAAATCGACCCCACTCATTCCTGGCTCCCAGGATGATGCCTTCTCAATATCCATGTCGCACGTGCGGCAGGGCACCAAGCGGAAATAAGAAGAAGGGTTAGATGCACAACACCACTTCTCGACAGCCTCGAGGGCAGGCATATAGTTCATGGTCCATTGTCCTATTCTGTAACGTTGTTCCGTGTCAATTCGCCTCCGCTGGCGACGGTCGGCTCAAAGCGGCTGTTCAAGCCCGTGTCCGTGATCCATGCCACATGTCCGCGCTGGGAGCATCCATGGTGTTGGTTGTCTACTCGCAGGAAATTTGATCTGCGGATCACTCAACGTCATGCAGCACGTGAGTGCCGTCTTCACAAAGTGCAGAGTTTCGAGAGAAGGAAATTTATTCGGTTTGAACGAGGAACGGTAGTCATCGAAAAGTACGAAAAGGTTTCGTGTCATCATCAGCGAGTGCATACGCCACATCTTGACCGGGTACCATTTTGGTGGAGCTTGGTTCATGTTCGGGAAGACGACTGCGAGATCAGCGTGATGCCTGAGTACTGGCCGGCGGCCTCGCAGGCTTCAGCTGTTGCTTGTTCGCCGCAGCATTCCCGTGCAAAGAGCCGAAGGTATTTAGCATGGGTCCATCCGTTCGTGCAAGTGTACGATGCGCTGACACATTTCAGCGGTCGAGAGTCTGATGAAGGATCCAAGTTCATCTGAACCCCTTTGTTGGATGCAAATGCGCTTCTGGACGGAGACGGCAATATTACGCGCGAGGGACTTGTTGTAGCTACAACCTACCAGATACCGTGCTCCCACGAGGAGGGAAACCCTGAGGATCTCTATGACTTGCACTACAACCAATTGGAGAATCTGGGGGCACAGATCGAACGAAACGGCAAGTGGTGATCGGAGATGACCGAGAACAAGGCCTTTGTGGAGGATTGATCGGAAGTCGTGGCGTGTACTAAATAATTGAAAGGAACGACTCCCGTTTCGTTGGACTGGCATCGTGTTGTCCTCGGAGCAACCCGGTCTAGCGCATGAATACAGTGTTCGGTCGAATCGTGCAGATCACGGCTCACAAAACGGGCTCGCGTTTCAAACGGCTTGTGTTTGCGCTACTTGATGAGGAAAGCAAACAATGTAAGCTGGAATCTTGAAAGGTTCTTGCGCGTTGGCATTTCAGGACTGCCGGAATACGCTCGTCCGTCGGCAGAAAGTGCTAAGTTGATGCCAGTGTCGGAGAAGAAAGCGCCAGCGGAGAAGTGCATGGGCTCTTGTCATCATCTCTGATGAAGCGCATTACGCTCGAATGCCGCTTAGCGGTGATGCTTGTTTGCGGCGTAAGTTGCTATGCTGGAAAGCATCTCGTCAAGGTCCATCTCAGAGTCATTCGTTACCTCCTGATGAGCATTTTGCGGGCTTGCATTTGGTTGCTCTGCGCAGAGAAGTGCGTGTTCTCCCTTGATGAGAAACATTTTGCCGATCGATGTCTTGTTCATTGCTGCGGTGCTTGTAGGGCAACCCCCACTTCCCGTTTGCTTCCCGCCTCGAGCTCGAGAGTGTACCACTTGCCGTACTACTTGATACTGCGCCTGGCAAGGATGACTTCTCCTTGCTGGCATCGGCTGTCATGGCTTTATCGTTTTGCGTGCTTACCAGGCCCCTCTGCTCGGAGCTGACTTGGGCCCCCTGAACATCTAGCCCTGGCTCAATCCCGGCTCTCGAGACCTTTGATATATCCTGGTCGCTAGCGGCCGTCCCCCTCGTGCTATCTGTAACCGAAGATATGGCGGCAAATTTAGAATGATCCATTGGCTCTGTGCCTTGAGACTCTGCATCAACGTGGTAAATTTCTCTTGCTGTGCTTCGACGAGTGGCCGTGGCGGAGCTCAAATCATCAATACGCTTCGGGAGTGCAGCGCCGAGGATCGCGGTTGGTTGCTGCAGAGTATGTGGTTGCATCTGGTCGTTCTCTTTGCCAGCAGCGAGTACGACCTGTTTGCGGCGGCGCTGCTTCGGACCACACGCTTCTTCCGGTGCTTCAGACGATCGCGCTTCTATTGTCAAAGCATTTACTTCAGCTGCAGAAAGTGGCTTCCGCTCCGGGGCAGCATTGTCCTTCACTGTCCATGGCCACGCGCGCTCAGAATCTTTCAACCCTGTCGGAGCACAGACAGTATTTTCACGAGTTGTGCAAGGCGAAACCGATCTCTTCAGCCGGTTCGACGTGTTGGCACTCGGAGCAGTTCTGCGTTGTCTCTTTTTGGTGGACTCATCCGTCACTTCGCGTCGCTTGCTATCAACTGGCAGCTCTTCTTCGATAAAGACTTCCAACATTTTACTCATAGCACTCGTTGCGGCTTGTCTTCTAGGTCGCACTGCCAGTCTTTCAGTGGCCGCTGACTTCGAAAGTTGCTGGGCCTGCCCTTCTTGCAAATCTGGCGGCACAAGTGAGAAATGATTCGCGGTGGGCTTCCCTGATTCCGCGCTTGCAGAGTCTTGATCCGACGCTGTGTTGTCAGCGGCTGTCGCAACGAGCTTTTTGGGCCTCCCTCTTTTCTTTACGGGTAGATGGGTTGTTTTTGCAAATTCGTCCCGAGTCCGAGTCACCGCAGGCTCGTTATTCGGACTCAATGAGACAATCTTTCTCGGTCGCCCGCGTCGTTTCTTGAGCGGTGCTGAAGCACCTCCTGTTTCTGCCACTGCCGAAGCAAGACCTGGCGCGACTGCCCCCTTGTCCGTAACCGTGAAGTCGTCTCTTACGCAAGCCTTCTTGGGTCTTCCTCGTTTCCTCACGACAGGTCGAGCCTCCGCGAAGCTGTCATCTGTCTGCAACTTTGGCAATGTATCCTTCTCTTCCGGCAAAGTGTTGAACCTACGTCGGGAGCGCGAGCCGAATGTGGACTGGGTCTGCCGTATGCTCTCTTCTTTTGCTGCTGGTCCTTGTGCATGGTCTAAAACATGTCCACTTTCTTTCACGTTCTCGCGGAAGACCTTTCGACGCTTCGCAGGAGGCTCAATGGCATGCGAGGGGTCGGCAACTGGTTGTGCAGGCAAGTCGAGAGGGAGTCCAAGAACGAAGCCGAAACTTGTGGTCAGGTTTCGTGCGCCAGCGCCTCGTTGTCTTTGTAAATGCCGCTCGTTTCGATTATGCTTTGGAGATGATGCAGTACTCATGCTGCCGTTGTTGATGTCTGCACCAAGTGTTGTTGTCGATGTTTGGTTTCACTGCCAATTTGGGTCACGCTGGCTCGGAGGTCGAGAGGCGGGACCCACTCTCTTTCCGATGTCATCAAAATTTGACGTGGCTGAAATGATTAACGACACTGGCCGGGCCACTTTGCAACTCGAAGCCTCCAGGCGGCCTTCGCTGTCGAGATGCAGAATGCACTGTATCACTACGAGCCCCAAAGGCGGCGCAGTGTGTCTCCAATTGTCTCCTTACCTCGCTCTCGTCGCTCTTCGCGGTGTCGCTTCTCCGTCTCCATGTTCTCGGCTATTCGTTCAGCATAGTCCATTTGACTGCGAGCTTCAGCAGCAATAAGTTGTAATTCGAGCTCCCTCTCGCGGGACGGTAAGCCTTCGATTCGTTTCTTGATTTCATCCTGCTTCTCCGGCGTGTAGGAACTGAGGTTCGTAGAGATGCCCATCTCTAGTGCTCGCTGTCTTGAACGAGCCCACGAACTATCAGGGCCAAGTGCCTTCATCGTTCTCTCTGGATCGATAAGAGAAGGAAGCTGCTCCTCTTCTCTGCCTTGCTTGGCGGCCTCTTCTTGAACGCGTTCGCGTTCGAGCATCTCGTGGTAAAGCTTATCAGAATGCATTTGAATCTTCTCTTCCTCCTCTGCGCTTTGCTGGGCCGAGAGATACCCCAGAGCAGAGAGGAATCGAGCTTGCATGGTATAGCATCTATTGAACTCTTTGCTTTCCGCTCGGCACATACTCATCTTCCTCCACAGAGAGCCATTCGTCAAGCAATCTCTCTCAGCCAGCTGGTATTCCACACAATTCTCCAGCGCTGCACGGCCGATGTCAGCCTTACGGTTCTTATATTCCGTGATTACGTCTGCGAGTCGGTCTTGGTCTGTCTTGCCCGCTCCCTCCACTTCCGTTTGAGGTCGATAGTTCTTCCAAAGGTGTGCATAGCGCCCATCTTGGAACAATGATTCTGTAGGTACTGAGGGTCGGTCCTCTGGGATGGTCTCCGGGTTCTTGAAGCCCACACCGGCAGAGTTCAAGCCCAACTGCGATCTGTATGTATTTGGCGCTGCATCCGTCGTTTGCGATACAGGCGCAGATCTGGAAGGAGAATCGGCTGGGCCTCCGGCTTGGTGTGAAGGTGATTCCTTCTCGAGAAAGTCGCGCAGACGAGGATCGAGCTTGTTGTACGGGTCATTTGTGGAATCGCCAGCGCCTGACCAGCTCCCAAACCAGCCCATTTTCGCAAAGTGCGCTCGGACTTGCAAACGTAGACAAATTGTGTTAAAGGTGTGAAATGTAGTCTTGCCTACAGCTCGGGAATGGCGAGAAGGTTGCCCGCAAGCTGGAGACCCTTTCAGAACCGCTTCCTTGTCCAGATATCGTCCAAGGCACATTCATCAATCCTGCTACTGTGGCGCACAACAGCTCTGCTCCTCTTTCAGAATTCAGCGTGCATTGAGTCACTACAGCGAGTCTGCTTTAAGATATAAGCTATTGCATGACCTGGTCCGCATTCGCTGATACATTGACAGAAGCTTTGATAGTTGAGTTATCGGCTCAACGTTTATGCACGAACAATTTCCCGCGCGGAGTGTTTGTGCAATTGAGCTCTCGAAACATGAAGACTATCTGCAAGTCTCTGTCGCGTTTGCTGCGTATAGCAGAGAGATGACAAGAGCTTGCGGGCGGGTCATCGCAGGAGCATATCAAAGCGTGCTAGTGGCCACTGCTGTCCCTCGGCGCAAGGCGACGCCATCAGAGTGTGGTAGCACAGGTAGTATACAATATGCTCAAACAACGTTTCGCTACCAGCTCGTCTGTCTATGTTTGTTCCTCCATCGAAGCAATTAAAGGATTGTCAGACACGGTTCTCTTCTGTTCTGCTCCCCGTGCTCGCACTATATTGTGGACCGGCCCGACACATGCATGATTGCGCGATGCTTGCGAAGTGAGTGAGCCAGAACTCTATAAATCCTTGCTCAGGAACGAAATAATCGCGCTGTGTATCGCGTCGCGGAAGGACAACGGGAGCGCCTTAAACCTCAATTTCTGGGTGTGCCTCCATACGTTTATTGCGCTCCTGATAATGCTCCGTCACTGTCCCGGCCTGTCCGCAATAGACAGGTGGCGAATCCAATGTGAGAAGAGCCACGGGACGGCAAGCGGGATTCAACAGGAATGGCAGCCTGACTTTCCAGTGCTGTCGGTAGACATCGCCTTACGCCCCGTGGCACATTGGGCAAGCAGCAGTACCTTTGGATCATATTTGCCATCAATGTCCGCTTGCTTCCGTTCTCCGACCTTGCGCTTTCCATCACAGTTCTGAGATCCATTATGCACGGACGTGTCCATCAAGGTGCCACTCAAGATGGATTCTTTCAACAGCCTTCTACGTCGAACTTTCTTTACTTTGATCATTGAGCATACAGAGCAAGGCGAGGAATACACGCTCGCTACGAAGACAAGATGTCGCAATGCGAGACAGGCAATGAGTTCGACGGACGTATCGGCGTGCGGATCAGCGCAATCTTCGTGATACTTATTGGTGGTGCACTCGGCGCTATATTTCCGGCAAGCAGACTAGCTACTAAGACTGATGTTGACCGGACATTGACAGTGCTCAGGTATATGCAGCAAGACATAGAGGCGCAGGCGTTCCCGAATGGGCTTTCTTGTAAGCAGAGACTGATGGAAGGATTGGAACACTGCTAATGCGAGACCAGCTTCGCCAAGTACTTCGGCAGTGGAGTTATAGTGGCTACAGCTTTCATTCACCTACTGTCGCCAGCATACGAGGCACTATCCAACGAATGCCTCACAGGGCCGATTACCGAGTATGACTGGGTGGCTGGCATTTGTCTTATGACGGTATTCGTACTGTTCTTCGTCGAACTTATGACCATGTAAGCAAGCAGAGAGTGCCAGACAATCGCATCCGAGACATTCGCTGACCTATTACTCACCCAGGCGCTTTGCAAAGTTCGGTCACTCGCATTCCCATGGTGATCCCCATGAGCATGAAGAAAGCAACGAGGTCCGTGACACCCAAGGTCAAAGTCGGAGCCCAATGCTGGAGCCCAAGAACAAGGACAGTTATTATACGGATGAACCGTCAGAGCCATCTCTTGAACCTCCGCCTGAGCGCTCCTCGTCTCAACATGAAAGCCGCTGTCCAACAAGTCCTTACCTACCTGGCGATGACCATCTCTCGCATTCCAGGGACCATCCCGGCTCCGCTCGAGCTGCCAAACAGGACCATGGTCGTTCTGCAACCTTTAACCCCGAAAGTTATGCCGCCCAGATGACGGCGATATTCATTCTTGAATTTGGTGTAAGTATTGCTGCCCTTGCATCTTCGAGATTTTGCTAAGATATTTGATAGGTTATCTTTCACTCCATCTTCATCGGCCTTACACTTGCTGTTTCAGGTGCCGAGTTTGTCACCTTGTATATAGTGCTGACTTTCCATCAGACCTTCGAAGGTCTCGCTCTGGGCTCTCGTCTTGGGAGCATTCAATGGCCGAAGGACCGACGATGGACACCATACATTATGGGTCTTGGTTATGCTCTTTCGACCCCAATTGCCATAGCGATTGGTATCGGTGTGCGCCAGACATTCGATCCAGAAAGTCAGACGACTCTGATCGTGAACGGAGTGTTCGACTCAATCTCGGCAGGCATTCTGATCTATACTGGTTTGGTCGAGCTAATGGCGCATGAATTCATGTTCTCGTCGCACATGCAGACGGCGCCTTTGAAGGAGGTTCTCACAGCCGTTGTCTGGATGATCCTTGGAGCTCTTTTAATGGCCATCCTCGGAAAATGGGCTTGAAAGATGACACTTATGAATGCATGTAAAAACAATATTAGAATTAGACGAGATGTACGGTCGCGCGAAATTTTGCTGGCTCGCGCGGCCTCCGCGGTTCCTGCCGCGCACACTCTGTTCAAGCGGAGCTGAACCCAAAAGCATTTCGTATCTCCGTCCTCCTTGTTCTCAGTCTCAGCTGTGTCCAGAGTGAACTAATGGCAACTAGATGTTCTCCACAAGTGCTACACTGGTCATCGCTCGAGCAGTATTCAGCTCATAGGTACTAATACAGCTGTGGAAGGGGCGAAGTACTCTTGACATCCTCCTTTAGCGAACATGCTCATTGCCATTGCCGTGGTTTAGGTCTAGAAAGGCCGCTCAGAAGAGAAGGCCACGAGCGCATGTTATCCATGATTGACCACATATGACGCGATCAACAGGTTCATGAGCTCTCCAAGACGAATCGGGCTCTGCGATAACCCTTCGAAGTGAAGAGGTGTTCTACAGATGACTCGCCAAAGTCTGTTATATCCGGCGGCACGAGTAGCGCTTTAGATTCTCAACGTGGGAAGCTGTTTGTACCGAGCGGAGCAACCACATCCCGTCATGCCTACATCCGCAGTACTATGATGGCGAGCTTCCTGTCCGTCCGTCTTGGACTATTAAAGAAGAGCAGTATCTTTGCTGCTGCTACACCACTCTCTACAGTACACCATATTGACAGCACAACTCACTACTTCTAAACCCAACGTTTGAACTTGTGAATCCCAAATAATCCCGAGACGAAAGCAGCATGGGTTTCGATTATCTGCCCCAGTTTTTCTACAACCAATTCGCAGTCACACCACCAAAGCCGACTAAAGACTGCACTGGCAAGACCGTCATCATCACTGGCGCCAATGCCGGTCTAGGAAAGGAAGCGGCTCGCCACTATGTTCGACTGAATGCAGAGACAGTCATAATCGCATGCCGCAGCGCAGAGAAAGGCGAGGCAGCCAAGCAAGACATCGAGCAATCCACGGGCCGAAAAGGTGCGATTGAAATATGGCAGCTAGACTTGGCGAGTTACGAGAGCGTCAAGCAGTTTGCCAAAAGGGTCAATACGCTGACGCGTGTCGATATCATGATTGAGAATGCTGGTGCGTGCCTCCTGTTTCCAACAATGCTACATGAATAGTGACTGACTCCGATAAAGGCATCTCAACAGGAAACTACTCCATGGCAGAAGACAACGAAAGCACAATCACAGTCAACGTTGTCTCGACATTTCTCCTTGCACTCCTTGTGATACCGAAACTCCGCGAAACAGCAACGAAATACAACATCCTCCCAACCCTCACGATCGTCAGCTCCGAAGTCCACCACTTCACCTCTTTCCCAGAACGACAGGCTTCCTCAATCTTCTCGACTCTAAATTCAAAGGAGGAAGCTCGAATGGCGGATCGCTACAACGTCAGCAAATTCCTCGAAGTCGTCAGTATTCGCGAGATTGTCAAGGAGAATCCGAGATTAGGCGAGCAATTCACGCTGAACTTCGTCAATCCTGGCTGGTGCCATAGCGAACTGATGAGAGAAATCTCAAATCCGATCATCAAATTTATTAAACTCATTATGTGCCGGACTACGGAAGTCGGGAGCCGTACACTTGTCGATGCTGGATTGAGAGGGCAGGAGAGTCACGGCAAGTATCTGAGTAATTCCCAGGTAAGTAATTGCTCAGTGCTGGTAGAGGGTCCAGAAGGTCCGGAAATTCAGAGACGAGTCTGGGGAGAGTTACGTGAAAAGCTGGAGAAGATTGAGCCGGGCGTCACAAAAGTGTTAAGCCCGTGAACGCGCCATGCTGAACTGCTGGTGTCTTCAAGCGAAGAAGGGCGATCGTGAATTTTGCAGGAAACCTTGTCGTGGACAAAGAATGTTTTTAGCGTCGGATGCGGTGTGATAGCGTATAATTACGACAGCTAATGTCCCAAAAGGGACTCTATTGCTTCGATCGAGCAATCTCCTTGAACTGTTTCCAGCCAGGCGCATCTGTGCCGTCTGCATCGAAGTCGCTGTCTTCGACTATTTCTATCACCCTCACCTTCCACTTCCCAAGCCTCAAAATTAGTAATCCGTCAACTACGAGGTTCTCAACTTCCGAAGCCTTCTGCTCTTTGATCTGTACGAACTCCAGCTGGGCCTCATCGCTGATGGTAGCTTGACCTGGAGCCGTCGCAACGTAAGCACCGTTCTTCCCAATTAATCGTGCGCCTTCGGACTTCGTTCCTACCAGGCCGGCATGATACAAGATTCTCGAAAATGGTGTGTTGTAGACCAAGGACTTAGGTAGCTTAGTACGCTTTGCAGCATCGTCTGCGGAGGCGGACTCGTTCTCGCTATCCGACGATCGACTAAGAGACGCAAGTGTCGGAGCTCGTAACGATTCATGCTCAGATCGTGTTTTCGCGGCTATTTCGGCACCATGCACCAGCTCCAGTACCTCAGTCGCAAGCAGATGTTGGGCTCTCCGCTGTCCGGGGTCGCTGCGATGAGCCTCCATTACTGTGTTAATTTCTGTGGTGGGCACAAAGGTGAATAGCTTGAGGTACCGCTCGACGTCATCGTCTGCAGAGCGAAGAAGAAAGCCATAGAGATCGAACGGACTCGTCAAGCTCCGATCCAGCCAAACGGCATTGCCAGCACTTTTCCCAAACTTCTCTCCGCTACTTGTCGTCAGAAGCGGTACTGTGAGGCCCATTGGCGATAAGGTGTCCTTCAAGCGCCCTTCCTGATCCAGCCATTGCTTCTGATGTTCGAATTGCGACGCATACTGCGCAATGTGCTTCACAGCATCAATTCCAGCGATGATGTTGCCGTACTGGTCGCCGCCACCAATTTGTATTTGGACAGAACGATCCTGGTACATGTGCCACCAGTCCCATGCCTGAAGCAGAGGATATGTGAATTCTGAGTAGGACATGCCATCGCCTTTTTCCATCTTGTTCTTGACACTGATGAGTCCGTCAGCCTACGCTCAATGGCGCCTGCCTAAGTCGTACTTACGTATCTCTGCTCAGCATCGCGCCCAACCTAGCACCATTTCCCATCATTCTCAGGAACATGAGAATGTTTAGATTGTCCAGCCATTCAGCATTGTTCAACAGCTCTCTCTTGCCAACACTGGTACCGATTTTGCGTCTTGACCCGTACTTGATCACACTCTCCCACAAGTTGCCGACCTGAGCATTCAGACTGCGGAAATTGGAATCGATCACATCCTCGGCGGTCTTTGCTCTCGATGTGAGGCGTCCACTCGGATCTCCCACTTTCGCTGTGGCCCCTCCTATGAGACTAACAGTATAGTGACCATGGTGATAGAGCCAAAAGAGTACCATCAAGGGAAGTAGATGGCCTAGGTGCAGCGAAGAAGCTGTAGGGTCGATGCCGGCGTAGAAGCCCGTTTTCCTGGCGTCCAGTAGGCGCTCAAGAGTCGCGCGGTCCCTGTGATATTCTCAGACGGCGATTCGGCTGCTATGGGCCAGATGGCCTACCCGGCAATTTGATTGACAAGTCCTCGCTCTTCGAGGATGCGCAACACGCCTTGACGTGCATGCCGCGAAGTCGAGAAGTGGCGTTGTATGGGAGCCGTTCGAAGGGCGCATCGAGGGCAGATGTATGGAGTCCCCGACACCAGGCGACTGAGCAGCGTTCGTGCCATGGTCAGCGATGGAACGCAATGTGAGAACGAGACGACTTCGATACACAAAGCTTACCCTTGCCCTTGCGATAGAATAGAGTTAGGGGAGCAGCTCCGACCGAGCCAAGCCAATTTGCAGGGGTCCGCGTCAACGCGTCTCGGTCCCGCGAAGGGCGACCGCGTCTCCATCAACTCTCACGGCTTCTCGTCCCAATGCATCTGCATTTCATCTGACTTCAATTCATCGCTTTTGCAAGTTACGTGTCGACTACATAGAATCAATCTGGAGCCATGGCTCGCACCGAGGGCAGCCAGTCTGGTACTCCTCGAGCCACTCTGAAGAAGAGCACTTCCTCCAGCCAGAAGCAGCAGAGCATTGCTGGCTTTTTCAAGAAACAAGCTGGTCCAGCTCCGGCAAGCAGCACACCGGCAAAGCGTGCTTCTGACACGAATGTGCCCAAGGTCGAGCAGACGTCTAGTAGTCCTGCTGGACCAGGCTCAAGTCCACGCACAGCACCAGGCGCTTCTCAGCAGAGTTCTGTAATTGATCCCAGAAACAAGGAAAATGGTGCGCGTCACTGAACGTTTATGATTTAATGTTCGTTCTGGACTGACAGACTGATAGAAACGCCAGGCACAGTCTTCTCGAGCCCGTCACGACAGGCCAAGAAGAAGGTCAACTATGCTGAATCCCATGATGACGATGATGCTCCGTTCAAGCCAGTTTCGGGCAATGGACGCGCTGCTAAGAGGCGTCGAATCAGTGTCAAGGACGATTCAGATGATGATGATGAGTTCGGTCTTGATGCCGCCACCCAAGCAGCGATGGAGAGCGATGAAGGTATGCTTGTTCTCATCTTCGGCGTGATCTATTTACTAGACGTGTGCAGTCTTCTTGTCCAGCTCTCGATACCTGGTGTCGACTCCTGCAATCTCTAGCTCTGAAGCTGACAAGACGACTGCAGAAATGGACGACTTCGTCGTTGATGACGACCTTGAGGACGATGAGAAGCCTAAGAAGTCTAAGAAGAAGGCTTCAGCCTCATCCTCAGCGAAAGCATCGAACCGGAGCTCCGTCAGACCGCCTTCACCTTCGCCTTTCAGGGAAGATAGTGAGGAGGTGCCAACCAGATCGACTGCTCAGCAGTGGACCTTTGATCCGGATGCACCACCGCCAACCGAGCCAAGGAAGCGTCCGACTGTCACAAAATCGACGACCAATGGTCCACCAAAGAAGCAGAAGGCTCATGCCACAGACCCTGCAGATCGGTATCCTTGGCTAGCTGTCATTCTAGATGCTGACCGACACCCTCCTGATCACCCAGACTATGATCCGAGGACACTCTATGTTCCGCCTGGAGCATGGAACAACTTCTCGCCTTTTGAGAAGCAGTATTGGGAGATCAAGTGCAAGTTCTGGGACACGATCGTTTTCTTCAAGAAAGGCAAATTCTACGAGCTTTACGAGAATGATGCTACCATAGGCCACCAGCTGTTCGATCTGAAGCTCACTGATCGAGTCAATATGCGAATGGTCGGCGTGCCGGAGGCTAGTCTCGATCACTGGGCAAACCAGTTCGTGGCGAAAGGATTCAAGATCGCCAGAGTTGATCAAATGGAGACAGCACTTGGCAAAGACATGCGAGAACGCGATCAGAAAGGTGCCGCAAAGAAGAAAGAAGAGAAAGTGATTCGCAGAGAACTTGCATCCGTCTTGACAGCCGGTACTCTCGTGGAAGGCAGTATGCTTCAAGACGACATGGCCACCTATTGTGCTGCCATTAAGGAGACCGAGACCGAAGGCAAGCCTACTTTCGGCATTGCCTTTGTTGATACCGCCACTGCACAATTCCATCTTGCGGAGTGGATTGACGATGCAGACATGACCCGCTTCGAAACGTTTGTGGCGCAGACACGTCCTGGAGAGCTCATCCTGGAGAAAGGCTGCATCTCTTCAAGGGCGCTCAGAATCCTCAAGAACAATACTCCTCCCACCACCATTTGGAACTATCTCAAGCCGGACAAGGAATTCCTGAGCGCCGACAAGACCCGCATGAAGATGAATGGAGAAGCGTACTTCGAGAAGTCTGAAGACGATGAGGCAGCTGACACTTGGCCCAAGGTCCTGCGCGAAGCAGAGGCGAAAGAGAATACGTTCTCTGCCTATGGAGCCCTCGTGTGGTACTTGAGCATGCTCAAGATCGAACGGGACTTAATCACCTGTGCTAACTTCTCCTGGTACGACCCCATCCGGAAAGCTTCCAGCTTAGTCCTTGACGGTCAGAGTTTGATCAATCTGGAGATCTTCGCCAATACCTTCGACGGTAGCACAGAGGGCACGCTGTTCACGATGCTCAATCGATGTGTCACGCCGTTCGGCAAGCGCACGTTGCGGCAGTGGGTATGCCATCCACTTGCCGATGCAAGAAAGATCAATCAACGCTTCGATGCTGTGGATGCTCTCAACGCCGATGGCACTGTCATGGATAGGTTCACTGCATCATTGTCGCGCTTGCCTGATCTCGAAAGATTAATTTCTCGCGTCCACGCAGGTCGCTGCAAAGTGCAGGACTTTGTCAAGGTGCTTGAGGGCTTCGAACAGATCGAATATACAATGTCCCTTCTTAGCTCGTTTGGTAGCGGCGAAGGTCTTCTTGGTCAGCTCATCTCAGCTATGCCGGACCTACAGACACCTTTGAAGCACTGGAAAGAAGCCTTCGATCGCAAGCAAGCAAAGGAATCAGGACTGTTCATTCCACAGCCTGGTGTCGAAGAGGACTTTGACGAGAGTCAAGAGCGCATTGACGGCGTTGAGAAAGAGCTCAACAAGTTGTTGCAGCGAGCAAGAAAAGACTTGGGATCAAGTGCCATTAAGTTCACCGACAACGGAAAGGAGATATACCAACTTGAGGTACCAATTAAGGTTACGGGCAACATCCCTAAGAACTGGAAGCAGATGTCCGCGACGAAGCAATGCAAGCGATGGTACTCACCTGAACTGGAAGGACTGGTCCAGGATCTCAAAGAAGCCCAAGAAATGCATACGCAAGTCGTGAAGGCATTGGCAGGCCGCTTCTTCGTTCGCTTCGATGAGGACTATCCCACCTGGCTTGCAGCTGTCAAGATCGTTGGTCAGCTCGACTGCCTGATATCGCTTGCGAAAGCCTCTGCTTCACTTGGAATGCCGTCTTGCCGGCCTGAGTTCATTGAGGACGACCATGCTCGCAGCGTCCTCGAATTTCGAACTCTCCGCCATCCATGTATCGAAACCACGACGAATTTCATCCCGAACGACATTGCTCTTGGCGGTGACCAGGCCTCTATCACTTTGCTCACAGGTGCCAATGCCGCTGGTAAATCGACCGTTTTGCGCATGACTTGCATTGCAGTCATCCTCGCCCAGATCGGCTGCTATGTGCCTTGCGAGTCTGCCCGCATGACACCTGTCGACCGCATCATGTCTCGCTTGGGAGCTCACGACAACATTTTCGCTGGACAGAGCACCTTCATGGTGGAGCTCAGCGAAACCAAGAAGATTCTGGCAGAAGCTACGCCTCGTTCTCTGGTCATCTTGGACGAGCTTGGGCGTGGAACAAGCAGCTACGATGGCGTTGCCGTCGCTCAAGCCGTGCTGCACCACGTCGCTACCCACGTCGGCTCTCTGGGATATTTTGCCACGCACTATCATTCTCTCGCAGCAGAGTTCCAGAAGCATCCTGAAGTCATCGCGAAGCGCATGGCCGTCCAAGTTGACGACGACATTCGTGATGTGACGTTCTTATATCAGCTCGAAGAAGGTGTGGCTGAGGGCAGCTATGGTATGCACTGCGCTGCCATGTGTGGGATACCTGACAAGGTCATCACACGTGCAGAGCAAGCTGCTGAGAACTGGGAGCATACAGGACGAATCAAGGAGAGCCTTGAGAAAGCAATGGAGAGTAGCTGGCTGCCGCTTGGTCTGCTGAGTGATGTCAGCTGGCTGCTCAAGGAGCGCTCCGAGGAGGATGAGAAGATATCTGACGGAAGTCTGGAAGTGTTGAGAAAAGCCATTGCGGCATTGTAGGTGGTCTTTGCTCAAAAGATGTGGTCGCTTTGCGGATGCGGTTCGTTCTAGCGATATGTATAGTATTTCGTCGCTTCCGGAGCAGGTTTGCTTCATGGCTAGACATAATGGCATAGATTCATTGTCATACCGTGCTCTCTCCTCTGAAAACACGAACTTATCGTGTGCTTCGTTGGCCTGGCCAGAAGCTTCTATGGTTCCCACCTCTCGTGAGTGTGGCAATTCTCATCCTTTGCCAGGACTCAGAAATGCTGTTGTTCTATGTGTGTCTGAACTGCTTCTACACATCTTCAGCGCTGTCCAGCCAATCTTCTCTCCTGCACTTCAGTCAAGGCTCTGCTTCCGCTGACGAATGCAACAACGCCAAGTATCGAAGCAGCTGGCAGCGTCTGGAAAAGATTCCAGCTAGTGTAGTATAGGAAGAACACGGCCTCCATAGCCACAATACTGCCGAAGAACAATCCATGCGCGACTGGGTTCGCACCAAATGCTTTACCCATGTGCTCCACGTTTCCGCCCAGCAGTACCCATCCTCCTAGCAGAACTGGAACTGTGGCGAGAATTGCGAGAGTGAAGAAAAGCGAAACTACGGTCGGCGGTGATCGAGGGTCGTCTTTGAAGATGTGGTGAATCTCTGGTTTGGCAGTGTAGCGCTCGGGCGGCGCGGGCACGGCTTGTGCTGAGGTTGGATCTTGTTGAACCTTGATCTGGAAAGCTGGGCCAGCGTACGGTGTAGAGGATCCGAAGGAGGCGAGGACTACGGAGGCCTGAATGGGCTTCGAGGTGGTGAGGAACTGGAAGGGAAGATCTTTTTGGGACTGTGCGAGCAGATTCGTCAGCTTATGCGAGAGTGCGTAAATTTCTTGGGGATCCTCAAGCGTACGATGTCGAGTTTCGCTTTGCCATTATCCTTGACGCTGAATGCGAATGACTCTTCCAGTCCAGTCTCTTCTTCTCTGAGTGTCAAGAAAGCCTGATGTGGTCTTTTCGCGGCCTTGCCCTCTTGTGCGGTGAGGAGGACTTTGAGTGTAGACGATGCTGGTAGAAGAACAGGAACGCCAAGAGGATTGGATGGCGAGAAGCTGGTGCGAGTATCATTAGCATAGTCTTTCGAAATACATCACATTGCTTGCAACGTACCTCTGCTTGGCTCCCTCCGCAGCCTTTCCCGTGACGGTCAACGACGCTGCATCGAATGTCCATGCACTTGCTGCCGATACGGCTGCACAGAACGCTGCGGCGACCACGCCAACGCTCTGCAAGACTTTCATGATGATGTTGTTCAGCACAAATGCTTCAATGCTTCAAGTTCACGAGCTTCACAATCTCGAAAGCTGGCCCTGACGGGAGTTCCCGACGCGCTAGTGCTCAGTAGCTGCTTCAGGAAGATGTGGAGCTTGTGAGGAAGACGCGGAGGGGAGCAGAGGACTAAAAGCAGCAGATGCATGTGACAGTTCGTGTTGCGACATATTCAGAGCCGAGTCCGTTCCATCAGCCAGCATACAATCGCGTCTCAGCTAGAGGATTGCTCATCTGCGGCATCCCGGTGAGTGTTTGTCACTTTCACAAGCACTAGCTCAGAAAACTAATGGTCTCCTTTCGCGATCAGGTCCATCGCTCTTTCTCAAATCTACTGCATCTTTCTTGACTACATCCTCATTCGCCATCATCATCTTGCTCGACAAGTTCATCATCGCATCTTACACCAACACAGGCTCACTCCGATGCTGGTAGTGACAGGCCACAACATTCACTTATGCGCGCCCGCGATTGTTGACTTCTGAGAGGCGCATGACAGCGGGACCCACTTTTTTTCTAGGCGCAACCTCAAACCTCAACTCCGTCACAAACTTTTCCTCTTACACCAACACTTTCATCCGCATACATGCCGGGGCCTGCCAATAATTCATCAGTGTCGGTATTTCATTTCACTTCGAGGATATCCAATGCAAAGATTGCCAAATACAAGTCGGCCACGGAGAGAGGCATGGCGCCCTCGAGCACCAGAAATTCTACATCAAGACTTCGACGCGCTGCATCTACAAAAAGCAATGACTCCGACCTCACAGAAGAAAGTCCCGCGTCCGGCCACCAGTCGCCATCTGTTGAGCCACCGCCAGCGAAGAAGCCAAGATTGAAACTTAATGTCAGGTCGCCTGTGCCCAAGCAAGACAATAGTGATACTATTGCTGTATCGCGCCCACGACGCGAAACTCGCAAGCGAAACTCGGAACCTGTCGACGATGTGGATGTGGAGATGACTGAAGATGCGCCGGAAATCGAGTCTGAAAAAGCTGCGTCTCCAGCTCCTTCGTCTGGCTTGTCTTCACTTTCCTCAGCGCCACCCACTCCACCTCGAGAAGAGTCGCCCTTCAAAGACGAAACTCCCCCAGGATCGGCAGCTAGAGCTGATTATGGCGACTTCATGTCATATTACATTGCAGGCGGCGACAATGAGAGCGAAAACGAAAAATCACAGGCAGCGCCGAAAGGAAAGCGCAAATCAAAGTCACAAGCAGCCAAGCCAAAAGTGGAGACTGCCAAGACTTCGAAGGCCTCCAAGCAGCCTTCACGATCTTCCACCGAGGGAACACCACAGACCGCCGTCCCTGTTCAGGAACCTCCTTCAGTCGGACATCCACAACCTCAACAGCAACCCGTCGTTCAGCAAACACTAAATGCCAACAATCAGCGAGCGCCTTCTCATCAGGTACAAAATGATCAAGTTCAAACACAGAACATTCCAAGCGCACCTCCGCGCTATCCCCAAGGACCGCCGCCGCCAGGAATGCAACGTCCATCGCCATTGCCGCTGCCTAACCCACCACCACCAATGCCGCAGCCAGTGATACACTTCATCGATATCACCCATGATCCCAAGCCGACTAAGCCTGACACTATCGCAGATATGATCCACAAGCTTGAGACCCTGTCCTCAGCCCTCACTAATTTTGGAGGTGTACCTGCTGTGCCTGCCACGCCACCACCAGAGGGGAAGCCTGCGCCGACGAACAAGGCCCAAGCAAAGAAGCCGGCAGCACCTCAGGCCAGTGACCAGATCGATGGCTTTCTATCTTTGTTCGGTGCTGACGACGATGAGGATGACTCCCAGAGTAGTGCAGCAGATGATGTGGAGGAGCAACAAGAAGAGAACGTGGATCACCAGCAAAAGAACCCAGGTGACCCTGATGGTCCATTGACGTATGGAATTCAGTTCATCCAGAATGCTCTCAAATCGTGGGCACAGCAGCGAACGACGCATCAGATTACACATCAGCTTCAGATGCAGCACAATCAGGCGCTGTCAGATTATTACAATAGTCAACAGAACCGTGGGCCAGGACGCCCCAGAAAGTTTGTCGAACCGCTGCCTGGACAGCCTGGCGGCCCAAGGCCAATTTTGCAGATGGACTTGGCAGATACACCAGAGGGCGTCGCAATCAAAGCTTTTCAGCGAGTCCTTGATTCTGGCTGCCTACAGGTCAATGCACGGCTGCACGCGGGCCTTAGTCGGGCGTTGCGGCATCTGTACATGCAGATTGATCACTTGATCAACCAAGGAAGTAAGGAGAATACCAATTGGCAGTGTATGTCGTATGGTGCGCAGATATCAGCGCATAGATTCCGGGTGGAACGGTTCAGGCAGGCAAACGCGAAGGCTCAGCAGGAGCAGCAGCAGCAACTAGCTGCGCAGATGTTGCCAGGTCAGCAGACGACGAACCCGAATTCACAAGCCCAGCAACTGAATGCGATTGAGCTGGAGCGGCGTAGAAGCATGCAACACGCACAACAACAGCCCTACATCGCTGCACAGCATCTGAACCCATTGCAGCTGAATGGCTCCCCATCTGCAACGCCAGCCGGACCATCTCCATCACCTACTCCAGGCGGCATGTCTCAAGGTCATGCGGCAGGACAGCCTATGCAAAACGGCGCGACTCCTGGTCCTGCGAATGCTGGTGTGCAACTCACGAAGATGAAAATGTATATGCCAGGGTTCCTGCCCAGGTCTGGCCAGTCGATGAAGTTCTCTTTCGCGCCACATAGCGAAGCTGCTGTTCAGGCCTTTGGCTCCGAGGCCTTCCCGCCAGAACAGGCTCCCGGACCTCAAATTCCAAACAGAGGACCCATGAGTGCTCCGCCTTCTCAGCCTGTACACGCAAACAATCTCAGACCACATTCAAACGATAGACCCATGTCAGATGCGCAGCCTACTACCATCGACCTGACCTCTGATGGCCCCGACCCTCCTCCAATTCAACCGACACAACCGGCGCATCCTCAAGTTCAAATACCAGTTCCGAAGACGGGCTCAGGTTTCACTGCTGTGAACAAGCCAGCACCAGCTTCAGCAGTCTCACGTTCTACTTCTCTCCCAAACGGATCAGCAAAAGAAGCATCACCAGAAACTATTAGAGTCGCGCGCAAATACTCCTCAGGTGCTGCATCTGCCTCGGCCTCGCCAGCGCTCGGCAGTGGTTCCTCCCGATTGACAGCTAGAATGCCACATCCTGGAGCCGTTGTTGAGGACAAGTAGGACAAGTGCTCTACACATCGAGGAAGGTCTCAAAGAGCCAGGAAGGTATCATTCGAAAACGCTTGCGCCCCTCCGCTCTCATTCGATGAACGCAATTGAGAAGCAGATTTCATGCTACACAAGCTCAGGCTCAGGCATGCAAGTCAGAGCTACCACAAGCATTAGGATTGGAGAGACCGGCCTGTCCGAGTAGCGTGCGGAAGAGCGAGATGGGCAGGAGGCTACTGGTACCTTGACAGGAGCTATTTGGCTCAGAACCCGCGCAGGATCTGACCAGCTCGATACTGGCGGTCGATTTCTTCTCAGTATCGCTTCGACTGATGTGCATGTGCATTTGCATCGGCTTGCTCATTCGTTTGATTGTGGATTTTAGCAGGGTGTATTGGGGTGCCGGCGAGGGCTTTCATCCCAGCAGGCGCAAACGGTTCCACAATGTTTTCGACAGCACAGAGGCGCGGCTGTCGTTTTCCTCTGCTTTTGCGGACTGTTAAGTGAGCGATACTAGAGGCATGACTCCCCAGTCGACTTAAGCGCTGGATTTGTATGACTAGAAAGCATAAAGATTGTGTGACTAATAAGGAAATCATTCACAACGCTCATACTCTACCGTCCAGGAAAATTGCAACAGCTACTGTGATCAGTCGAGTAGATCACCACAGACCTGCAGGCGAAGAACTCGTTGGGGATGTTTTTGGCTCCGCGATCGTTTCGATAACCAAAGAATGGTCAGGAGTGATGCCTCCTGCTGTGATTCTGAGTGTCTCCTCGGCTCTCTTCTCAGAAATCACCCTCTTTGAAATTCTTCATAGCAGAATGCTGAACAAGCAAATCCGAAAGTAAATAGATGGCCCTTGTATATTGTTGATGCTGTGAAGTTTTGTTCCCATGTCTGCACAGCCTCATCGATGAACACTAGTGCATAGGTACATCGAAGGTACACTACTACCGTGACTACGAGAACGGGTTGGACAAGCTTTGGGCCGTCCTTCTCGAAAACACCACCCACGTCATCGCATCAGGAACGCGGCTCTCTTTGTTTATGTAACCCACAGCTTGCGAGCTGTGTTTGCATCCGAACTGCCAGTAGATGAAGAGCGGGAGGAGCGTGGTGTGAAGGCTTATTATCGTGCAATTGAATTTTCATGTTGTCCAAGTGTTTGCTGAAGTCGAGCAGAAAGTAGTCCAACGCCAGCACCCTGGCAACGGAACGCTGAAGTCTAGAGTTGGCCAGGGATACGCCGGGGGTAGAGGTGACAAGAGCACGGCGCGATCTTTGGCTCGTTCACAAGAGATGCCGTCATGCTTAGCTTTCCGGCCGCGGTCTTCCTGAATGCTGATATACCTTTCTCCTCGCCATTGTTTTGAGCCACATCTTGCTGCACACGAGACACTCTGCAAAAGTCTCTCTGAACTATCAACACTGAATCAATATCCATTGAGAACACATCTCACTACATTGCTCGCCCAACATGCATCGCACATACTCTATGCGCCAGTCTCGCGCGCCAACGGCGTCGCAGATTCAGAACCCGCCACCGCCTTCGTCGTCGACCAAGGGCGGTCGTCTTTTTGGAAAGGCTAACATCGGTAAGCGATCACTAACTTAGACGCGGTCATGGATTCATTGAGTGCCCGAATCTAACCATCCCACGCAGGTCACACATTCCGCAAGTCTGTCCATCCAGGGGCTTTCGGTCCAGATCTCGCAAAGAAGCTTTCGCAGCTCGTGAAGATGGAGAAGAACGTCATGCGATCCATGGAGCTTGTTGGCAGGGAGCGCATGGAGGTTGCACAGCAGCTTTCCATCTGGGGTGAAGGTTGTGATGACGATGTCTCAGATGTCACTGACAAGCTCGGTGTGCTCATCTACGAGATTGGTGAGCTCGAGGACCAATTCGTCGACCGATACGACCAGTACCGTGTCACTATCAAGAGCATTCGAAACATCGAGGCTTCGGTCCAGCCAAGCAGAGACCGCAAGCAGAAGATCACCGACCAGATCGCACAGCTCAAGTACAAAGAGCCAAACAGCCCGAAGATCGTCGTTCTTGAGCAGGAGCTTGTCCGTGCTGAGGCAGAGTCGCTCGTTGCTGAGGCCCAGCTTTCCAACATCACTCGCGAGAAGCTGAAGGCCGCTTTCACTTATCAGTTTGACGCGCTTCGTGAGCACAGCGAGAAGATGGCCATCATCGCCGGCTTCGGTAAGCACTTGCTCGAGCTGGTTGATGACACACCCGTCACTCCTGGCGAGACTCGCAACGCATACGACGGCTACGAGGCTTCCAAGGCCATCATCCAAGACTGCGAAGATGCCCTTACCAACTGGGTCGAGCAAAACGCTGCTGTCAAGTCCAGCTTGTCCACTCGCGCACGAACTCTGTCTCAGCGCCGCCGCAATAAGGCACAAGGTGTCGACCTTGCCGACCAAGACCAAGACCGCGAGTCTGGTATGTGGGTCTCGGCTGACCAGCACGCTGGACAAGAGTACGAAGAGGATGAGTCCATCCGCGGGCGCGATGAAGAGCGCGCGGTCGCTGCATAAACAGGGAGACATTGTGTTCTGAGGAAAAGGTTTGATGCTTTATACCCTAGGGAAGCGAAGCGCGGTCATAACTGTACGAGCGAAGTCACAGCACAGACGACCTAATGAGTGTATTGATTTGGTAGTTTGGATACATGAACAATGTTTTACTATTTGGTCAGCATTTGAACTTTCGGCAGCTCCACATCTTCATCCATTGTCGCTCGGCCAGACTTCCAGAGGTCCGAAGCCCTTCGACGCGATCTAGACAGAAATTACTAGGCCTTGAAGAGAATTGAGACAGTTGCATAGCTTGTGCCGTGGTAAGTCCAGTCGCGAGAGGTCCCGGTGCTCGACATGCTCTCCGACATCCATTCATTGTAGGACGCGTTGTTCCCCCAAAGCTCATAGAGCTCTGCTCGGCGAACCTTTGCCCGCACCTGCCGCGTTGGAAAATTATCCACCGAGCTCGGCCTCAGCAATGACAACCTTAGGAAAGCGACTTCTTGAATGTGATCTGGTTTTTCTTACAGCATATTGGCGTTGATACAACAGTTCCACGCCAATCTCTCCATCGACTGCAGGCCTCAAGAAGAAGTCCATCGGAGATCAAGAGCTGCAATTCGAGACATACAACTTTGACAATATGAACGGTCATTCCCAGAGCAAAGTGCCTCCAGCTGGCATTTGGGCACCTGCCGTAACATTCTTCGACCACCAGACAGACGAATTGGACCTTGAGTCACAAAAGAAATATTATGCGTACCTCTCGAAATATCTCACTGGACTTGTCATCCTTGGAACCAATGCAGAGACATTCATGCTTACCAGAGACGAGCGTGCAACGCTTTTGAAGACTGCAAGAGAAGCTGTTGGCCCGGACTATCCTATTATGGCCGGAGTTGGTGGTCACAGCACCAAGCAAGTTCTCGAATTCATTGGCGATGCAGCGGCTGCAAAAGCAGACTATGTTCTTGTCTTGCCTTGTGCATACTTCGGCAAGCAGACAACTGCTAAAGTGATCACCAACTTCTACGATGAAATTGCCCAGAAGAGGTATGTCCACCATCCATTGACCGAATTGTGTGTTGGCTGATTTTCATGCTAGCCCTCTCCCTATCGTCATCTACAACTTTCCTGGAGTGTGCAACGGAATCGACATCGACTCAGACGTCATGACTGATCTTGCGAACCGACACTCCAACATCGTAGGGACGAAACTCACCTGTGCTTCAGTCGGCAAAATCACTCGTCTAGCAGCAACGTTTACGGAGACACGATTCGCCACATATGGAGGACAATCAGATTTCTTGCTGGGAGGTCTTGCAGTTGGCTCAGCAGGTTGTATTGCTGCATTTGCAAATATCTTCCCACGGACCTTGCGTCACATCTACGATCTTTACAAGTCTGGCAAGACCGATGAGGCGTTAAAGCTTCACAGGATTGCGGCCATCGCTGAGAGTTTCAGTAAAGCAGGCATTGCCAATACCAAGTATGCTGCTAGCCTTACAAGTGCGAATTACGCCGGTATTGAGGGTGCTACAGAGAAGCTAAAGCCCAGAAGACCCTATGAAGAGCCATCTGAGGCTGTGAAGAAGGATATCCAGAGCAAGATTGTGGAAATGGTCAAGATTGAGGAGTCCCTGTAGATTAGAGGCATAGAATCAGGACTAGATCTTACCAACAGTTTGGACATATGTGAACTTTACATGCAGATGGAATATCTCTCTGTAGATCGTGAGACTTTTCTGACCGTGAGCTTTGTCCGGCAATGTTGATAGAGTCGGCGATGAAATGCCGTCAAGGTCGTTGAGCCGAGTCACTCGTCCCTGCCAAGAGTTGCATCTCATCCTTCCACATCGAAGGTCTCAGATCGCAACCCTCAATCGATTACAATGTGCTGAAATACACTCTTTGGCCCGGCGGGCATATTCTTCAGTAATGTATCTTCTCGTCACTCGTCGCAATGCTTCTACCACAGATGCGACCAAAGACCTTGATCTACTTCGCACTCCTTATGGTACCTGTCTTCTACTTCTCCTTCATACACCTTGCGCCTGCAATCCGTAATCAGATATGGGAATGGCAAGAATGGAATTCGCCCAATCGCTACAGCAAATTATCCGAATACCCGTACAAATACGATCGAAAGATCACTACGAATTTAGTCATCGCATCGACGAAGAAGGATGATACCTCCTGGACAGAGCACCTCGGTGTTCCGAATCTCAATGTCGTTCGCTATGTCAGCGATGATCCGTCCGCCAAATTCCATCCTCCGGTTGCGAAAGGCCGTGAAGCTTTAATGTACTTCACCTATCTCCACGACTTTTACGATAATTTACCCGACATCAGCATCTTTATTCACTTCCACGAAACTGAATGGCACATCGACAGCCCGTTGAAAGGCTCCATGATCTTCACGCTTTCAAGATTAGACCTCGAGGAGGTGTTAAAGAGGGAATACTTCAATCTAAGAGTGAGCTGGAAAGATGCTTGTCCCGATTGGATAAACACTACAAAGTCGGTAGAAGAGACGAAGAAGCACGAAGAGCCATGGGTAGCGCCTGCAATGCGAGCAAACTTTAATGATGTCCAAGTTCCAGAGATCATCGCCGGACCATGCTGCTCGCAATTCGCTGTGACTCGAGAAGCGATTCAGAGGAATCCGAAAGAGCAGTATAAAAGACACATGGACTGGCTGATTGAGACTGAATGGCCAGACTACACGACAGGTCGCGTATGGGAACATATGTGGCCTTGGCTGTTTAAAGGCGAGGCTAAGGACTGTGCAATCGAATGGAAAGCCCTGTGCCAGATGTATGGGATATGTTTTGAGAGTGCTGCAGCTTTGCAGAAATACGAGAAGGTATGGGAGAGCCGAAAGAATTTAAGGGATGAGACAGCATTCTTCAATGAGCTGCGGTCACCTAGTGCTGGGAGAAACGCAAGAAGAAGGATCAAGAAGTTCGAGGAGTTCATGGATAGGAAACTCGATGAAGCCATAGAGAGAGGAAGAGATCCTTCGGTAAGGCAGGGCGCCCTGAAGGATATGTACATCGATCATCAATGACGATAATTGAATAGTTTCAGTGCGAAATGCTGAAAAGTAAGGTATCGACTGCACATCTACTCCGGATCCTCCAAGCCCAAGGCAATTCTACGTGACGGAGCCGATGCATCAAAGTAGGGCTCCTCTGCCAGAGAGGTCACACGAGTGCCATGTCTTGGCTCGCTACCTTCATAGTCCCAGGACGCATTGTGAATCGTGATGCGGTTGTCCCAAAGTGCCGACGTTCTTGGACTCCATCTAAATCGAACCTGAATATCGATATTCTGACAACACGTTAGAACCGCCAGGAAAGCCCAAGCAAAGCACCCGAACTCACTTTCTCAAACACATCGAATAGATAGCCAAGTATCAAGTCACTCTCATCCTTATCAAGACCCACGATTCGCTTCGTGAAAGCCCGATTCACCCAGAGTGCTTTCCAACCCGTAGCAGGATGAACTCTGACCAAAAGATGAACACGCTCGATATGTTTGGGTCCAGCATTAGGATCTTCGCGATCGAGGTATGCATGAGCAGAAGAATATATGGCTTTTCTGCCATCGATGATCTTGCGGAATTCTGGAGACAACTTCTCGTATGCAGAATATCCGCTGGCCCATAAAGTGTCTCCGCCGATCTTCGGAACAGTATCGTTGTGTAAGTGAGTGATGCCGGCTGGTTGACGTTCGTGTACTAGATCAGTATGCCAGCGAGATGCGCCGCCTGGGTTGCGGAAATTGGCGACTTTCTCGGTCGCTTGGAGTGCTGGCCATATGACCTGAAGGTATCAGTTAAAGTCGAACTTCATCATTGAGGCATATGGATCCAACATACAGTGACACCTGGTACACCAGGTACTTGAGGCACTTGCGGATGAACTTCAATCTTGCCAAAATGTTCTCCTAGTTCCTTCTGCTGCTGAGGTGACAGGTCTTGATCACGGAAGAATACTACGGACCGCTCGGCAATGAGAAGAGCGAGTTCATCTCGCTGTTGAGAGGTCAGATCTTTCAGCTGCAGGCCTTCGATTTCTGTGCCGATGTGTGTGGTCAAGTCTGTGACTTTTTTTGCGGCTCTTAAGAGCGAGCTTTTGCTTGGATTGTTCTTCTTTGCTCGAGCTCCGGCATCGATATGTTCCCATGGCTCGTTCCGGATTGCGAACGCGTCCTGCAGATACAGTGGCTTGGCTGGACGGTATGGGTAGCCATTCGATAGATCAATGCCGGCTTTCTCGAAGCGTTTCAAGGTAGGTTCTGGAAGCCCCAGATCGTCCTTCTTGGGCTGGACTACTTCTGTGATGCGAGAGTCAATTGCTATTGGTGCCATATTGTTTCGTATGATCTGACTGCTTTGAAAGTGATAGCAACTTGAGGAAGGGCCCATAGGCCAAGGTACAAGTCTTATCTGTTCACCTCTGAAAGCTTCCGCATTTCTAAGCACCCTCCCATGATAGCTCCGCTCACGACAAGCATACATGGCGACAGATGCATATCATGCATTGGCTCAGAATCCAGTCTTGAGAGGGCGCGAATGAGAGCGCTCAGTTGTGACGCGTCGCGTGGTGAGGTCTGTTCAAGGATCCTCATCTTGCACAGCTCGACATCCTCGCAGCTAGCACGCCATAGCTCAGTGCCTATTCAGCTTCAGGACCATGATCATGTACCTTAAAGGCCCCTTGAAGGACTGGGTGGAAATTGAGTGAATAACCCTGAATGCATACCTTCCTCCAACCAAGAAAATCGAGGTTTATGGATCGCATCTCCATCGATCGACTAGCGAAACGAATTAGCCAGCCAGAATACGGTTGAGTCGAATAAGGATTTTTCCAGTATGTATATGAAGTGCCGCCGAGGCTTCAGAGAAATTGTCTTGATTCATAGCTTTCACGGGTATTGTGCAATGCAGCATAGCAGAACCTCCAGCACTCTGACATCTTCGTTCCATGCAAACTTTTCCACCAACTCCGAGCGCCAACGCTTCCAAACAGACACAGAGCAGCTCTCGCTACATGGCAAACATCAGGCAGACTCAGCCGTCTACATCCATCTCTTCCACACCAACACCTCTCACCAATCTCTGCTTCTTCTTTTGCTTGAGAGCACTCTTTGCTGGCTTGAGTCGTTCTTGCTCCTCGAGCGGGATCTCCTCCTCCATCTCCTCGACTTTCTCTTCCATAGGCTCGACAACCTCTTTCATGACCTGCTCGACCTGATCTCTGTACTCTGGCGGCAACAAGTGCTGGTTCTCGGCCACAAGCTTCCTGTCTGCCTCGAGCTGCCTCTCCTTGTTGCCCTTCATGCGGTTCTTGTAGAACTGTTTCTCGCGTCTCGCTCTGATCTCTGATACTCTCTGCATAGCCTCCAGGGTCTTAGCAACCATATCGCGGTTGTATCGAACTGGGATATTTCGGCGTTGTGCGAAGGCGAGTGTAGAGTCGACTGTCATTTCTTTGCCGTGTGCGCGGCGGAAGGACTTGGTCCATGCGAGCTTGCGTGGGTTTCGCTTCATTTTGAACTAGAATCAACATGTCAGTATGATCATCGAGCTAGGTGAAATATTTTGTGGTGGCTGAACATACGTTCTTATGGCATTTCGAGCGGCAGAAACGGAAGACCTTGGCATCGTTGCGCACAAAGGTGATACCCTTGGACGGATAGCACGGCTGCGAGCAGAAATAGCACGTCTCGATCCTCATCGTGCCGGTGGGGAGGGGAAGGGCGGTGATCGGTGGTGGTGGTGGTGGACTTGGAGGCGGCGATATCGATTGGAAATTTTGGCCGATTATGCTAGTGACTAAGCAGAAAGTTGATCCGATCTGCGGCAAAGACTCGACCTCTTCTCACGCTTCATTCATCCCATATATTGCGGCAACTATACACATCTTGGATCGCGAGGCATCACACTGGAGTCGTCTGGATCATCTCAAAAGCCTCGTAGCAGCATGGCCACCGTCCTGGCCGTCGGCGTTGGTGTCGCCGCAGCAGCTTTCTTCGTATGCCTTCCGCTTCCGCTTCTCCTACCCTTTCGCGAACATCTACAGGCGCCGTATTCGATTGCTAAATTGGTTTTACAGGGTCGCGCCGGCCTCGTCGCTCTTCGAAGATCTCGCGGTGGAATCAGCGCAACAGGAAAGGCATACTACAAGGGAGGTTTTGAGAAGCAGATGAACCGAAGAGAAGCGGCACTCATACTGGAGACATCGTGCGTGTCATGACCTAGGCAGAACTCTTACTACGGAGCAGTTATACTGACCTTTGCTGGTTGACAGTGAACGTGGTGCGACGAAAGAGATAATTCGCAAGAAGCATCGACAGATGATGCTTTTGAACCATCCCGATCGTGGAGGCAGTCCATATCTGGCGACCAAGATCAACGAAGCCAAAGAATTCTTGGAGAAGGGAGCTTCATGATGGCAGTATGAAAGCAAAACTGTAAGATGCGGCACGATGATCTGTACAGTGAAGAAGATGATTTAGCGCGGCGTTGGTGGACATTGCATTCGCATCTGTACAGTGGGATGATTGGGTTAAAGATCGCCTCTCTTGAGCAACGGGGATCTCTCTGATGCACCAAACATCGACCGAATGGTCCTTGCCCCAAGATCGCTCCATTCCTCGAGCGTGCAATGCCCAAATTGATCTAATGCTGGGGTCTAATATGCTGATTACAGATTCACAGCCTCAAGCGACTGCGGCCATCTGAATTTTCTTCCCTTTGACTGACCGCCACTCCATCAGGAAGCTCGACAGGAAAGCGATGGCTCCCACCGCTACTGCCATTATATACGTCCTGACAATTGCTCGATTGTATGCTTCAAGTACCGCCGGCAGGACATCAGCTGAAACTACTTGTCTGATATGCGTGGCTCCAGCGCCAATCACGAGACGAGGGTCAACAGACGGCGCTAACTTTGGCAATTCCTGGATCAAGGTATTGCTGAAGATCTGCATAACGAGGCGCTGAATTAGCAGTCTCACGACGGACGTGGAAGCACTCCAATACTTACATTCTGCGCTATACTGACTGATATAGCGCCGCCTAGAGTGTTTGAGAAGATCGTGATCGCATTTCCTATCGGCATGTCCTTCTCCGAGAGCGCCACCTGGACCGCGACAAAAGGCACCTGTACGCACATGCCTGAAGTGAGGCAGTAGCATGTCAGCATCGCTCTGATAAGAGTGACCTAGCTAGAAGCAGTGTCCACGGCGCTCCACGCATTCCGCTCTTGAAGCTGTGGAACTGGAGAAATACTCGAGAGGGCCTGCGGACTTTGACAAGACTTACCTGCGCCGAATCCAGCCAGAACCTGATACCCGATCCACATGCCAGGTCCAGAATCGGGCTGCAAAGTGTACAACATCCCAGCGCCAACCACGAATATTGCCGAACCGATCCACATCACTGGATTGAGCGGCCCAAGAATGGTGATGCTCGCGCCACTCAAGACAGCTGATATTGTAACACTGACAAGAAATGGTATGCATCGAATTCCAGATTCCTCGGCAGTGGTGTTCTTGATGGCCTGAAAGTAGAACGGAGTATAATAGATGATTGCGTAGAGAGCCATGCCGAGGAAACAGTTGAATAGCGCCGAAGCGGTTACTGTCCTTTGACCGCGAAAGATGTGCGGCGGCATGGTTGCACGATCCTTCAACCAGATCTGGATGCCAATGAAGACGATTATCAGCAGTCAGAATCCAAGTATGCAACCCCAAACCTCACTGTCAGACCTATAAGCCCCAAAACCAAGCGTCAGCAATGGTTCTCCATAGCATTCAGGCCGAGCGAGGGCAACGAAGCCCTTGACCGAGCTTTGTCCCCTATAGATGAAGATACTGACCATTTCTTGACACTCCCGCCCCACTGCAAAGCCAGCAACAAGCAGACAATCGCCGAGATCAGAACGAATGCACCAGAAAAATCGATATGTTTGAACTTCTCCTTCGTAGGCATGTCCGCATACGGCCGTGGCGGGTTGCTGAAGAAAAAGAATATGACTGCGACCGTGATGCCTCCGAATGGCAAATTTATCCAGAAACACCAACGCCATGACACTCGATCTGCAAAGGCACCTCCTAAAATCGGACCAACGACAGATGCGATGCCAAACATGCTTGCCAGAATCGACATGTACACAGCTCTATTCCTCAACGGCACGCTATATCCAATAATCGTCATTGCACCAGAGAAGAGAGCAGCCGCTCCCACGCCAGCGACGGCGCGCCCAATAATCAACATCATGGAACTCGTTGCCGCAGCGCATAAGATTGATCCCAGTTCGAAAATCAGCAGGGCGCTGATGTACACCCACTTCACGTCGAAGTAAGTGTAGATCTTTCCGAAGGATGGCTGTAAGGACGTCGTTGTGAGAAGGTATGCGCTTCCATACCAGCCTACATCGTTCAAGGAGTCGAAGATCGTGGTGATCTTTGGAATTGCGGTGGCAATGATTGTGTTGTCAAGAGCGACAACGAAGTTGGCGAGGAGAAGACCAAAGGTTACCAGGGCTAATTTCATGCCTCTGAGGTAAGTGGTGTTGGATTCATCTTCTACTTCGGCAATGTCTTCCACATTTGCTTCGGTTGTGGTGGCGGTCGTATCTTCTGGCTTTGTTCCAGGCTTTTCGGTCGTGGGCATACTGGTATCTATGGAGTCCGTCCTGATCGTTTCCTCTTCGTTCACCGCAGAGGCTTCTTTCTTCTTCTCTGGATCTGCATCTTGCGATGGCTGCATATTTTCTGTTTCGCTCTGTGGCGTTGCATCTTCGATAGCGTGGGAAGAAACTGAAGTCGTTGCTGGAGCTTGTGTAGCAGGGTCCCGGTGAAATGCCCTGCGTAGAAAGTCCGCCATGAGATCGGTTGACTCAACCGAAAGTTGTTTCTACGGTGCCAGCATGATCTATTCACATGAGCGGTGGCCGATATAAGAGGGTTCAAGCTTGCCCTGGGAAGGATCGCTAAAGACAGAGCTCCTCTCCTCTCTGCGCGGCCGCACGTGCTCTCGTAGATCTACGAAGATCAGACGGTGACCGTGGAATGAAAATTGTGAAAGGCATCCACTCCAGCCATCCGGAACGGCGGCTTCCCCATTTCTGGCAATATAGATCGAAGCAATCAGCTTCTAGGCATGTTGCAATACTACAACATTAGGTTAAAGAAGGTGTTCGACCCCAGTTCTGGGACGACGGGTGGCGTACAAGGTGACAGGTACAAGCATGAGATCCACCAATCAGCGGAAATGTCATGCTATTTTGACAGGCATAAGCACTCTACATCTAGAAACCACTTCGTTTAACCTCGTAAATGGGCATCGTTCATGCGAACAAAGAAAACAACCCAGAACCGTCTGATAAATGCCCTCGCTACTCTCTCAAGTGCTCAACGACGAACGACCTTCTTGCGCCCACCTCCTGTCCTCGACTGCAGACCTGAGCGTGGGATTGCTGGTGGCTCGACTTCGTAGCAATGAGTGCAATCCTTCTCCATCTTGACTGTGGCCCAGATGTCGCCTCTGCCGCATGGCTTCTGGACGAGAGCGGCCTGCGGACAAAACGCGGCGAAGACTGTCTTGACATGGCCGCAGGGGTGCGAGTGAGCGTAGTATTTGCACATCTTGATGACAGGAAATTGGCCAGGGACCGGAGCGAAGGGAGGGTTGCCTCGGATTTTGGATCTCCCGAGTTGTCAATTCTCAATGACTTGCGTCGACTGTCTGGGCCTGATTGCTGTTAGCATGCAGTCGCTACCTGCTCCAAGGAACAATGTGAATTGATATTTACCTAGCAGATGCGTAAAGATCAGAGTACCTCGTGGTCAGGTGCTTGTGTGGATGCCGTTCTGTGGATACTTTGTCTCCAGGACTGCTGTGGTGGTATATCTTGGTTTATCTTTGATGCTGGTGTTGGTGATATGGTTGACAGTGCTGATGATTCAGACCATGGCGGTACGACTGCCATACTTATATTCTGATGAGCCAGCACTTCTCAGTAGGCGACTCAACGACAAGACCAAGATCGATGCCCATCACGGTCTCTGGAACGGCAACCTGATGTCGCACTGATTGTTTCCAGCTGTACAATTTCATGCATGGTTGACAGATCCCTTTCTTCGAGTGTGCAACCTATTGTCCTGAAGTCTGTGGATCATCTTCACAAAGATTTGCAAGGCTCAAGCCTAGCCAGCCAGTCTGCGCGACAAAGTCTGTGATCCAAGACGACGGGTCTCCGATCTAGGTCGTGTACAGGATACGCGATCGTCCCTGCTGGGCAAACATCGAAGAGAGCCGTGAGCATGCACAAGAAACTCGGGAGCTTGCCGCCGAAACGTGGAACATCTGCTTGCGGGTCAATGGCACGTCTCGAACGGCGGTACGCTGCCTATTTGTCGTCGATAAGGCTGAGGGTTCCTGCGTCTAAACTCACAGGGCTGAGGTTAGCCGCATATTTGTCGTTGCAGGGCTGATGTGCTCATGTGACAAATCGCGCCAGGCCATGTCGTCGAAACGGTCAGCAGCACATGTCAACTGTCAGAACCGCTAGCCGGGAACACTGAGACGAGCACAAAGTCGAGCAATGTGGCATTATGCGCCGCTGCTCCGCTGGTCACCTCGTACGATTCCAAAATCTTGAATATGACAATTGCTTTACGCTTGCGATCGCTAACCATGTTGCATCAACGCCGGGCTCGCGTTTGCAGTCCTCGAGCATGTCATGCATGTGAGTCCAAGTTGTGTGAGTGTGAGTAACGACTGACCAAACGATGGCTTGCCGGAAATGAGGCCGAGCAGCAAACGAGACGCTTCTCACGGCGGGCTCCACGTGATCTGTGGAAAAAAGAGACCAATCATATTTTGTGTTCACCGACTTTTCGTGTCGTCTGAGAATAGTGACTTGGACCGATCCTAGCTGACAGGCCGTCTCCTGTTAAAGTGCATGTGAGCAATCATAGTGCGGAGGATTGCTTGGGAGCTCCATGTAGCGACCTCGTTTGTTTGACTGGGCTTTGCCATCAGTCTCTTTCGAGCAAAGCGTTGGGCGGTCGTGCGAGACTTCTGCAGCCTGCGTTTCTGGTGCAGCATCTCTCTTTACGCCGTACAATGTCCCTCGGCATCGGGGAAGAGTGTAAGTACAGCAGAAGGTGTTGTGTATCGGAGAACAGAAGATGGGAGGTGGAAGCATCGGTAGCGCGTGGTCGAGACTGTCCTCGGAGGAACTGACCAGGGATCCATGGCATCGGGATTGCGAATGTGTCGCGACGGCAAGGTGCGCTCGTGCGAACCGAACATTCGTGCAGGCAGTTCTTGGTACGGTACCTCTCGCCGCCGTGGTGCAGAGGTTGAAATGGAGCCTGCAGCAGGTCTGCGAGCGGGCACAGAACGCATCATGATACGTACTCAGGCCATTGACTTTGAGCATGCATCACCACCATGCCTTCCTTGGTGCTAGCGTTCACGTTTTTGAGCTGTATGCGTTGGCATTTCAACCTCGACTCCTGCAAACCCACAGCGTCTGTCCTGCACGCATCGACGTCAGACTCGGCTATCTGCAATCAAGGACGACGGTCGTTGCGTTGTGCATGAAAATGGATATTAGCTTGCAGGCCTCATTGGTGCCACGACGGACTGACCAGCGAAGCGGGTCTGTCCACTCCGCTGCAGGCTGCCGGCAGAAGGTAATTGTTTTGCGTGTCTGCTTTCTTGCCCGGTTTGCTTGCTCTCCTTTCGGTCGACTTCATCGCCCACAGTATTGGGCATTGACGACTTGTTCGGCGTTGGGCGGTGTTAGTCGAGTTCTGCGCATATCTCTGGAGCGTTCTGTCAGGCGCCACCGCACGGCAGACGCGAAGTCAACGAAACAACCACCACCTGGTTACAGCGCGCGCACAAAGCCGGGATTGGTTGCGAAATTGGGAAAGAGAAGATTGTGTGCGTTGGCAGCCTTCAGCGATTCAAATCCTTCTAGCGGCAGCTCCTCGCCACCGCGACGACGTTCATTCACTCGCAGATAACATTCGTGAAGCTTGCAAAGACAGTCTAGTCGAAGACACCTTGGCGATGCTCCTTCGATACGACACCAGCCACTTTACGATATCAACAACATACCCTGGTGACGTTGTCCCTCTGTTGCCGACTTTGGCAGCTTCCAAGTCCAACTACGTTCCTTCATTGGCTCCACGACATTGATGAGTGACGAATGAGACACTGCCATATTGCTAGGCTCGAAGTTTGACCTGGCGTACATAATAGGTAGTACTATGCCCTCTCTTGTGTCTATTCTGCCACGGACAAGACGACTGATGGCTCGTAGTCAGTGTGATATAGCACTCCTACCGCCCGGCCGGTCCAGGCGTCGGCCAAAGAGGACGCTACACAACTATTCCCTACTGCTCCTTTCGTCTTTCACAGGCCGCTAATAGTACCATTGGCCGACCATAATCATCGGCTCCCTCCAATCTCCACCGCGGCAATCTATTGAGCTTGCCTACTGGCTCCGTACATTGCCTGGTCTTTTAGCTAGCCTGGGACACTCGTCGCCGCATCAAGCGCTCGCAACGATCACGTTGTTTGAAGCCTGACAAGGCGCTGTGCTGTCTTACGGCAGTGCTCGGCATCGGTCCGTACCAGCTGTGGAACTGTGTCATTGTCGAGGTGGTTGAGCTGGACTTGGCTAGGAGGCATGCTCTGTGTTGGCAGGCTGGATCGCGCCGTCTAACGTTCTGCCAGTAACTTACAGAGAGCTTACCATTTGATTGATTGGCGCTGTGCTCTGCGTCTCATTGACGGCAGAGTATACGGTGGAGCGTAGAAAGAGAGACAACTTGCATGGTGCGCCCTAGAGGAAATCCTTCTTTTGTGCTCCATTGACCAAGGTCGATGGCAGTATCACAAATCGAGGAGAAGATGCTTGGTCGCCTTGCCAAACAGACTGCGCCATCGAATGCATTGCTCTCAGCTTCGTTGTATCAAGTACTCGGCCTATCCATTCTCCTCTCGAGAAAGCTCTACAGAGCTCGAAAGCTGCGCAAGCTTGATGCATCCCGAGACACCAAATCCTTACAGCTGTATCATCACATAATATGGCTTGCGCGGGAAGGCTTGTCAATTACAGAAGTGTACATACTGCCTTACTGTCAAGACGGAGAACAGGGTGCGGAATGCAGGGTCATGGCAGCCAAGCTGAGGGCGTCACTATACCATGTGTTCTGCCTCTTTCACAACCATCCACCGATCAGCCAAGTCAGTACGCGCTCGCCAGAAACAGGAAGTCCGCCATCCAGCAAGAGCTCGAACACGCCGAGAGCCAACACAAAAACTGGGTCACCTCCGGACAGAACGGCACGGCCTGTTGTGCAAGCAGGCAGTAGACGCGCTGGAAAAGCACCTTTGCGTGATCCAGTTCCCTCGATGCAGTCGGATGTCTCATTTGTGACAAATCCCTACGCTGTAGGCACTGGACAGACGCCACCACCAGGTCTGACAATCCTGCCTCCTGCCGAAGGTGCTCGAAGAACTCCGTCTAGGCCGCCTGGATTGGCACCGATTAACATAGGTGCAGCACAATCGGCCGCATCGTTCTTATTACCACCGTTGAATTTCGTGCCAATGGCCAAGGAGCACTTTGAAACGGCTCAAGCGCTGGCGATGAACCTCCTGTCTACAACACATGCTCTGCGATTGTCAGTCTCGCTTGAGCATTCTGCTTTCCTCTGGGATTGTGTCAAAGATCACGACCGGGCACGAAGACTTGCCAGGCGCACAATCAAAGAAGTCTACAGCTCGCAAGAAGGCCTCGATGACGACGAGTTTGCGGATGCCTCTGCACTTGTCCAGGCGCTAGGAGGAATTGTCAGGAGAGGTTCCGCTGAGTCCACACCACGCCCAGGTGCGTCCACAGTCACAAGTCCAACGAGTCCGAATCAACGTACTCCTAGACAAGCACCTGCAGTATCGAATGTACCTCCCATCGATCGCACGATAGCAGTGAGTCCCCAGCAGCGGCGCAACTCACCACAACAGCATCGTCAGGCTTCAAACGTAGCGCATCAGAGCCACATTCCACGGATTTTTATGCGCACTCCTGAACGCCTATCGACAGTACCGGAAGCAGAAGGAGAGTCTACAGATGCCGGACAAACGACTCTTAGCCCGCCAGCCTCTCGTCTGAGCAGTCGAAGCCACCAGCGGAGAACATCATCCGTAACATCAGCTGCCTCTGACAAGGCGTCGAAGCGGAAACTGGTAGAACAGGCTGAGGAGAAGGTGCGTGAGAGGCAGCGGAGTACGAGTAATGCCAGTCAAGCCAGTGCAAGCAGTAGTCGAAGAGGTAATGCAAGTGGAGTGCGAAGCAGTCAGCGAGGTAGCCCTGCGCAAAGCAATAACAGCAGACGAGGAAGTGGGACCGAAGGTAGTTCGCATAGTCGGCAGCCCACGCCGACCGAAGGGTACGTCAGACCGAGAGATCCTAAACCTTCTCTCATACGTGCGAGCCCGAAGACCAGATCATGACAGCTCGAATAGAACAATGCGACCTCCTTTCGGGCGAACATCGGCACTCTCGCGCACTCCGCTGATACATCAACGATCATCCAGCATCGACGATCCCAGGCCAACGATGGAGATGGACGTTTGTATGAGAGACCTGCCGAGACAAGCGGACCACACAGCGAATTTGAAGGGCTCGTCTGCGGCAGAAGATAGACGCGAGGCCATACGCAGGACGCTAAAGATCATATCCGCTGTATCGAAGGGACTACACGTTCCTGCTTCGGCCCAAGCGCAAAAGCAATGGAGGTTAGTGTGATTTCCAGATACGTTTCAGCATAGGTACGAGACATGACGTACGAGTAATGGGCGACGAGAAGGGAGCATAGCGTTGGCGCGATATACCCTGTGATATTAGCTTCTTGGAGGACTCTTTGTACATACTTATCCTTTTGCATGGTACGAGGTACGGAAGAAAATTTTCGAGTAGAGGGAGGAATGTAAATTTGCCATGTATCAAGCCCTTGGTCTCAACTCCTTCCAGGCCAGAGGAAACCCATGCGCTCGACTTGTTCTGGGGAATCACAACGTTGATCACAAGAATTCCCCTATTTCTTGACCCATCTCCTCACCATCCCGATTCATTTTCTGTTTTGCTGCCAACCTCAAGAAGTGTCGTCTAGGTACCTAATTTAGATGAGCATTGCAACCATGCCACCAACAGCTGCGGCGAGACTAGCGACCGCAGGTTGCCTCCCGGAGTCTGCTTGTCCAGGGGATGGAGCTGTTGTCTGTGTCTGTGGAGCTGTTGTCTGTGGAGCTGTTGTCTGTGGAGCTGTTGTTTGTGGCTGTGGACCACCTGGCACACTGTCAGCATTTCAAAGGCCTTAGCTATCGATCTGTTGGGCGAGAGCTGCAAGTTATGCTGGGGCTGGTGGCGTGTAGGGATCTTGTGAAGCGCTGCTGCGAAGGGCGGTAAACCCATTATCCATAATTTTAGGCTTGGGGTGCGGTACCAAGCTCGTCTTAGCCTTCTTCGGCGGCTTGACCTTTGGCGGCTTGACCTTCGGCGGCTTCACCTTCGGGGGCTTCACCTTCGGGGGCTTGACCTTTGGCGGCTTGACCTTCGGCGGCTTGACCTTCGGGGGCTAGCCCTTCGGCGGCTTGGCCTTCGGCGGCGGCTTGTTCGGCACCAGCTTCGTCAGAGGATTCACTGGAAGTAGGCTGGGAGGTAGGATGCTGCTCGTCAAAGAGTCGATCAGAGGCTGAGGCGCAGTGGTCACAATTACAGTCATGGGAGGCTGCGTCATTGTAAATGTAGCTGTAGTCGGCTTCTGAGTCGTGATGGTTGTGCTCGGATCCGATGATATTGTAGGCACTGAGGTGGTAACTGTGATCGTATATGTTGTTGCCGGGACAGCAATGTTGGTGACAGACTTGGTCACAGTCACAGTCGTGTGAGGTTGCGTTATCGTGAAAGTAGCTGTAGTCGGCAACTGAGTCGTGATGGTTGTGCTCGGATTCGATGATATTGTAGGCACCCAGGTGGTGATTGTGGTCGCGTATGTTGTTGCCGGGACAGGAATGATAGTGAAGACGGACCCGAAGCGGGTATACTTACTTGAGGAGCCAGGGGAAGGGGTTATCGTGATCATGCTGCTGCCGAGAGACGATTGCGGGACGGTCGTAATCGTTGCGCTGGATGTTAAACCTGAAAGAGCTGTCACTACCATGGCGACTGTTTGCA
>JABCIY010000085.1:0-169151 GCA_014298035.1 Pseudocercospora fuligena | reverse complement strand
TAGGACTTAGCTAGAGATATAGGTTCGAATCCTATTATAGGATATTATTAAACTACCTAGTAGTTATATTTTGCTTTTTTTAATATAGCTAGTACTATATAGGTAATACTATAGATATTTCCTTTTACTTATTAAGCTACCTAGGCTAAGCTAAATAACTTAGTACTTAAACTAAATAGTATAGTTATAAACCTATATAGAAAAGTAGCTATATATTAAAGATTCTTAGTAGAAAGTAGCTATATATTAAAGATTCTAGCTTCTAGGCTAGCTATATATTAGAGATTCTATATAGAAGCTAGCCGTATATTAAGTATTCTAGCTTCTAGGCTAGCTATATATTAAAGATTCTATATAGAAAATAGCCGTATATTAAGCTCCTAGCTTCTAGGCTCGCTATAGGGTAGAGATTCTAAGTAGAAAATAGGCCGTATTATTATATATTCTAGCCTCTAGGCTAGCTATAATATTAATACCTACTTTTAGGCTAGTAGTAGTATCTAGATTTTAAGTCGATTAAGATACTTTCTAGTAAACGGCGCTAGTAAAAGTACTTAATATAATAACGAGTATTTCTAGTAGTAGGTATATCGGCGCTAAGTACTAACGATAGCCTCGTATAGATATACTTTATTAGTATTACTTAGTAACGACGCGGTATTACTAAGATTACTTTTAGTAATATCGGCTACTTAGTATATAATAATATATATATTAGAGAAGTTTCTAACGAGATAATATATATAGGATTTAGCTATAGTATAGTATACTATATACTATAGCTAAATCCTATATATATCGATTAGATAACGAGCTTATACTATATATAGCTTAGATCTATTTTTAGTAGAGGCGGTTAATATTCTTATTATACTAGCGTTCTATATATATATATATATATCGAAGTAATATCCTAAGACTTTCGAGATAGTAGTATTTACTATATTATAGTAATTTATATACTATATATAATACTACTATCTCGATATTCTTAGACTAATATTATTTCTTCTTCTACTTAGGCTTTAACTTATTTACCTAATATCGACTCTAGAATAACTTTAGTTAGCTCTTTAGCGCGCTATTATTAGTAGTAATAATATTATTATTAATCTCTTATACTCTACTAGCTCGATCCTCGTTCTCTTTAATAAAAGTACTATATCCGATATATATTCTACTACTATTATATTTACTAATCTTATAGTATCGTTTTAATAACGAAGTAGTTAGAGAATAGGGTATCTTTATAGTTAACGGCTATTAGTAGGCGGTATATATATATAAGCGCTATAGACTCTTAAGTATTATAAATTAGCGCTTCGTTTATTTATTTACTTATTTATTTATTTATTTATTTACTTTATTTACTAAAGTAGTAGAATATAGACTATTCTATAGAGGTAGGAGCCGAAGAGAACGACTTTTATAAATAATATAGTTACTATAGTAACTAACCTTAGGGTTACTAGGATTATACTAGAATTATATAACTATTAGGAAGATAGAAGATCTCGAGGAAATAGGCTATTTAGAATAATTTTATATTCGGGCTTAGAGTTTATAACCCTAACCCTAACCCTACTAGGGTTACTAATCCTAAGAAGCGATATATATATCGTTAAGATCGTCTCTTTACGCTCGCTAATATAATATAGATCTCGTCGTCTAGAAGTTACTAAATCTACGTCCGTCTACTAGTAGCGGCGATACTTAGTAGCTTAGTAGTAGCTATAGACCTAAGCTTTACTCCTATTATTAGAAGAAAGGAAGAGATAGTTAGTAGATAATAATATCTTATATAGCCGTCCCTTTTATACTACTTAATATATTCTTTTTAATAAAGTTAGCTAATCTATAGATCGTATTAGTAGTCCGCTAATATACTTAAGTTATTAATATTATCCTACGAGACTATTAGGATATCGATATTTAGCTATAGTATATAGTATACTATACTATAGGTAAATATTAGTATTTTAATAGTCTCGCTAGTCTATTATAATACTAATACTAGGCTAAGTAAAAAGGTTCTTCTATATCTAAAATACTTATATCTACTATCGATAGAATAGATAATAGAGTATCTATCTATTAGCCTAGGGCTCTTAGTTTATCTCGGTACTATACTAGATCTAAACGTCGAAATAATAGTATACTACGATTTAGCTATAGTACTAGATTTAGTATACTATAGGTAAATTCTAGTATTTATCCTACTATTATCGGTCTTATTTATAGTATATCTTATACTTAGTAGATATAATCTAAGGTATAGTAGGTTCTTCTATAGCGGACTCGGTTATTAGCCTTATTCTCGTATCTTATCTCTAGTAAATATAGAATAAATATTAGTATATTCTTCTATAGCGGACTTAATCTCTTAATATTATATTTAGTCTATATATTATTCTTAGTAGATATATATATAGACTAAAGTATAGTAAATTCTTCTATAGCGGCCTTAGTAGTATATATACGTATATATATATATAGATATATACTATTATTCGCGACCGTTACTACTTATAATAATATCTTATAAAGGTCGGTTTAAGTCCGTATAATAATAGTAGTACTATATCTAAAACGGAGACTTCCTCTTTAGGTAAGTTAGTTAGTACTTCTTTATATAAAAGAATAAAATAATTTTCCTTTTTCTTCTCCTTTTCTTCCTTCTATATAGTATTCTACTAAACGGTAAAAAAGAGTAAAAAAAAGTAGTTAGATTTATACTATATAAGAGAGAGTCTTATTATATACCGACTATCCTAAAGGATATCGTTATATAATCCGGACTATATATATACTTTTATATAAGATCCCTTTTATAGGAACTATTAGCTTCTCTTAATAGTTACTATATAAACTAGCTCTTCTATATATCTACGATATTATAGCTATAGGTTTAATTCTTAAACTAAGCCTATTATATTATACTATCGTTTACGGATATATATCGCTAAGATAGCGTCTCGTTAAAATATACTAAGGATTAAGTAAATATATATTAATTAAAGACGTCTAACTAATTAAGATTAAGTAACTTTTAAAGGGACGCTACTCTAAGAAAGACTACTATACTATTATAGATATTAGTTAATATTCGCCGTAGGCTTTATATTAGTTACTAAAAGTAAGGTATAAAGTAATAATATAGATAGTAGTAAGGTTACTATATAGTCTAGTAGTAAAGTAATATTATCGTCTTATTATAGAAGGCTTAGTATAGATAAGGTCGAAATATTACTTATATTCTTATTAGCCGTCGTTCTCGTATTAGATACTTTTACTAGCGCCGTTTACTAGAAAGTATCCTAATCGACTCGGTTTATCGAGCCTAGTTATTTAGTTATCCGCTCGGATAATTAGTTATTCTATAGACTAGCTAGGCTTAGGTAGACGTCTCGACCGCTTATAGTATTCGTATTAACCTATAATATTAGACCGATCGTTAACTACGCTCTCTTTGCTACTATCGCGTTTCTCGAGTTAGATATAGAGCTTCTTATAATCTTTTAGCGCCTTAGAACTAGCTAGTATAGTATTAGTATATTCTTATAAAGCGGATTAGTATACTTTATAGAGCTTCTTATAATCTTTTAGCGTCTTAGAATTAGCTAGTATAGTATTAGTATATTCTTACGAAGCGTATTAGTATTCTAATAAAGATCTATAAAAGGAAGAGCGTCGATAAGGCGATTAATATACTTAAGAAGTAGCCCTTATACTATCTATAAAGCGGGCGGCTCTATAATTCGAAGAGACGAAGTATTAATATTTCCCTATAGTATAGTAATTCGTATACTATAGGGAAATCGGAGTATCCGGATAGCCTAGATCGACGATTTCTATACTAGTATCGGTCTTCGCTATATAATATTAGTAGTCCGGGTATTTAATATACTACTCCGCCGCTTAGTAGCGGCTATAGATCCGAGCTTTACTCCTACTATAGAGGATAAAGAAGGAGATATTAGTATACGGAAGTTACTTATATAGTCTATAGTCGTATTACTAGCGATAGTCTTAGATACTCGTAATTATAGGATTCGCGGCGGTCTACTAGTAGATAAGTAGAATTACCTATAGTATATAAATTTACGTACTATAGATAATTATATCTATCTAGATTAATATAAGTTCCGATTTAGTCTATTATTAGTTATCCGTATACTCGATATCGTCTACTAGTAGCGGCGGTAAGATAAAGTAGTAATACTATACTAGTATAATATATTAGCTATAAAGGATTACTATTAAAGAAGGAGAGAAGATTACTAGGGAAGAAATATACTTATATATAGTATATTCTAGCCTAGTCGCTCGTAATTATAGGATTTACGGCGGTCTATCGCTAGGTAAATAAAAGTAATTACCTATAGTATACTAAATTATATACTATAGGTAATAGTACTTATTCTAGTATATAATACGTATATAACGACTACGCGAAGATAGAAAATAATATAACTCTATTAACGCCTATCTACCTACTATTAGATTAGTCGTTCTTATATATTATTCTCGTCGTATTCCTTACTACTATAGTACTACTTAGATCCGACGACCTTCTTATTATCTACCTATAGCCGAAGCCTTCTTAGTAACGAAGACGTTATCTCGGCGATAGTAATTAGGTCTCTATAAGAGAGGCTAGGCCTTAAATACGGTCGTACCTTATCGACCGCGGTACCTTAATTAGCTATAGTACTTCCCTCTTACTAGTACTATAGATCGGATAGTTATTCCTAGTTCTAGTTCTAGTCCTAGAACTATTCTTAAAGCTACTACTAGAGTTAATTATCTTAATTAACTATCTATTTACGCTCTTCTTCTTTCTATATAGTCGTTAAGGTCGGCTTAGGCTATATTTCGTTATACCTATTAGTAGTCGACTAGGAACGAATAGGTATAGTTATCTCCGCTATCGGTATAGCTAGTTAAGTAGATATCTCTAGAACTAGCGTAAATAGTTAAGTAGATATCTCTAGAACTAGCGTAAATAGTTAAGTAGATATTACTAGGAGTAGCGAGGTCTCCTAGAATAGCGAGAACCGCTTAAATATAAGCGGTATATAATAGAGCGGATATAATTCGCTATTATTTTGTAACTTAGTAATATAATTCTCGTAGAAATAGTATACGGCTTTAGGATACGCTATACGGATACGTCGGCGTCTACTAAGGTTAAATAAGTTAAAATAGATATAGTACGTATTATCTAGAATAGATAATAGGGATAGTAAAGTACTACCTACCTATTCTATATCCTATTCTATAGCCTAGGTCGACTATTACTTTATCGACTATTACTTAGACTATAACTAAGACTAATCCTTACGAGGCTTTAAGAGCCGGAAGATAGGCGTTTTCTTCTATATATAACTATTAGCGGCTCCTATAGAGTTACTATCTATCGCTAGAGATATATTATCGTCGCTAACTACGATTACTCCTTCGTTCTAGCTATATTAACGTAGTAGGAGTTCCTAACTCGCTAGGCGCTTTAATAGACGACTTACTACTAGTAGATAATATAAAGGGCTAATTCCGGTCCGATTTATAGCCTCCTACTATACTATTAGTCGGCTCTCGTCGAAGACTTTCTAGAGTTCTTCTTAGTTATCGTCGTCTATAAAGTCTATAAAGTCTATAAAGTCTACTATAAGTAGTCTAGTTTAATATTCCTCCTCTATAATACTATTAGGTAGTTAGATAGGCGATAGTATCTTAAACTACTATAGCGATAGCGAACGAGGGTACTACGGTTAAAGGTCGCTAGTATTATTATAACCTCTAAAGAACTTAGATAGGCTCTTTAGGCTCGATACTAGCGATATAGCTATAAGCTTCTTCTACTCTTCTTTATACGGATTAGATAGTCGATTAGTATTCCGTTTAGCGTTCGTATATATTAACCTATATAGATTAATATTAAATATTATATACTTAGGTATCTACTTAGTAGAGAATAATTAGAATAGATTCTAGAAGTTACTATTCTCTAGGATAGATAGCTTAATACGTATAGGCTCCTTATTCTTTCTAATCCTATAAGTAAGATAATATTCCTAATAGTCTAGGGAGAGGACGTTTACTACTTAGTAATCCTTATATACTAGCCGGCGCTAGAACTAGTCTAGACGGTCGTCTACTACTTTAAATTCTACTAGAAATATATTTAATAGGAGACTCTAGTTAAATTCGAATAAATAGTCGGTCTCGCTATATCTTAGGAGTTAGATTAGTATATTTTAGTCTCTATTCTCGACGATAATATCGTATATCTAGCCTTTAAAAGAAACCTATATTAGCGCCTCTATAGATACGTCCTCGATCGCTTTAGCTTTACTCTTATTCTTAGTATTCTTATCTATAGTATCTATATCCTTAGATACTTTAGCTAACCTATCCTCGCTACTAGAAGAGTCGACGCTAGAGCTCGAGTTAATAGGGATAGACTTCTTATACGTCTTACCCTTCTTCTTTAGTATATCTATACCTCTCGGTATATCTTTATAAAGAGGGTTATAGACGGTATTTAGGATCTTACGTTTCTTTAGCTTCTCTTTTACTTTCTTCTATACTATAGCTATATCTATATTCTTAAAGATATCTAAGTCCCTATATATATAACTACCTTAGAGAACGGTAGCTATAGTAGCGGCGACTAGATTATTATCGTTATCGCTATTAGACTATTCGGTTAGAAGTTCTACCCTATAATATAAATAGAACCTATCGCTATCCTTATAGCGGGCGCTATATTTTAAGTAGTAAATACGAGATATTAAATACGGCGAAGTACTAAGTACTTACTTAGTTACTAATTACTTAATTAGTTACTAATTACTTAATTAGTTACTAATTACTTACTTAGTTACTAATTATACTAATATAGTTAGATAGAGAGAGGGAGGGAAAAGATAAGGAGGGTAGATATTCTACTATATATCCTATCTCCTATATTAGTATATAATAGCGATAAGGACGCTAATTAATTATAACGTAGGCTTAAGCTCGACTAGTAATTAGCGGCGATCTATAATAGGCGTCGATAAAGGAATATAGTAAAAGCTTCTTAAATTAATCTAGCGGCTTATTAGTAGCGCTAAATATAGCCTTTAACTAATCCGATAGCTATAATTCCGCTTTATTATAAGAAGGCTACTAGAACTCGTCTAGTATTAGAGCTAATCTAGTAGCTATATATACTTAAATAGTACGCCGAAGGGCGAGGAATATCTTAATATATAGCTTTTAAGATCCGCGAGTAGTACTACGCTTAGTACTACGAATTTCGTATAGGTAACTAAGTACTTCGAAGACGTCTTAATAGAACGTTAATATTACTAGTAGTAGATAGGCCTTAAGATCGAATTTATCGTAGCGGTCTATCTATCTTTAAATCTATAGATACTCGATATATACTAGCTTACGTTAGTCTTATATACTATTACTAAAGATCTCTAGATAGTAATAGAGTAACTCTAGTACTCTAGTATAGTAGGTTTCTATATCGGCGTTATATCGTATAGTATAGATATTCTAGTCTTCGATAAATTCGGTAACCGTAGCTCGAATAATAGATATATAGATAGTAAGGAAAGCGATACGATCGTAGGTACGATCTAGATTATAGAGTCCCTAGGCCTTAATCTTATTAAAGTAATCTCTCTAGGTATTTAGAATCTACTTTACGAGTTTACTATTTTAGTACTCTATAGTATTATTACCTTTACTTATCGTATACTAGAAGTAGTCCGAAAAATCTAGATCTCGGCCCTCGAAAAGCTTACGTAGCTCGAGGTATACGTCTACTATTATAGAAGTCTCTATATAATATATTAGTAGTAGAATAGATTCTATAGTATTTCGTATAGTATACTAAATTATATACTATAGGAAATTACCTTAAACGCCGGATAGCTTACTAATATCTATATCGGATCGGACGACCCTTAGTTAATATCTACGACTAACGACTATCTAGAGGTACTACTTAAAAGTAGAAAACTTAGTCTTTACGAGGTTACCGATATAGTACTATATAATTATCTAGAAGAAGATATCGATATAAACGTAGATCTAGATACTAAAGAAGGCTTTAAACTTATAGTACGTATCTACTAACTAGATATTATTAGGACTAATAGCTTTACGATAACTATACGCTAGCTAAAATCGCGGTTTATAGAGTCGGCGTACTATAAACGGTATCTTATCGAGACTATAGACGATCTTATAAATCTAGTCTCTAGAATATAATTAGTATACTACTTATAAGGAGAGTCTAGGGCTTTATTTATCTATAGTATATAGACGTTATACTATAGGGAAATCTAAGCCTAAATTATATTACTCTTTATATATATAGTTATATTAGATAGATAGCGTACGGAGAGATAGGAAGTTACTATATAGATCTAGTACCTATTCTTTAGATATTACGAATATTATCTTTTAGCTATAGTATATAGATAGTATTAAAACGGTATATAAGTATAACTTATTATATAGATATACTCTAGTTTCGAGGTACTAGTATTAAGCGGCTAGTCTCTAGTAGATATCGGATCTCTCTAGCGATCTTAGTACTATTTTAGCTATAGTACTAATATACTATACTATAGCTAAATCCGGTATATACTTAATAAAGAATATTTATACTAACCTACCGATAAAATAGTTCTTCCTCTATAGATATCTTATAATAGCTCGATATCCCTTATTATACTTAATACTAGAAGTAATTATAGTCTTAAGAATATATTTAATCGCTTTATTAAGTACTCTTTTATTTCTAGGTACTATCCTTTATATAAGATCTATTCTCCGCTATAGATACTAGTACTACTATATTATTATTTTAAAGCCTTTAGTATATAGTATATCTACTATCTTCTTATCGCTTAGACTATAGTATTACTAGAAGTTATTCTTAATATATATATAGAGACTCTCTATCTCCGCGATTAGTCTACTAATAAGAGAAATACCTTATTCTAAGTAACGCTCTTTTAATAGATACTCTTCGATAGTAATACCGGTTTCTTCTATAATATAGATATATAATATCGAATAGATATATAGGTTCTTAGTACTAATAATCTACTAGATAAAAGGATAATATTCGTCGATATTAACTCTTAGAGATATCGCTTTTATTATAGTATATATCGATTTTACTATAGTATATATCGATTTTACTATAGTATATAATAGTCTTAGTCTACTAGGATATATAGTTTCTTATATCGATTTTCCTATAGTATATATCGATTTTACTATAGTATAGTATCTCGGCTTTACTAGAGTATAGTAGTAGTAATATAGATTCGATATTACCGAATACGAAAGAAGATAAATAATTAAATATATAGTTTAGATAAGAAGATTAAATATTATAAAGATCCTATATAATTACGTATATTCTAAAAGCGGAGGTCGGTAATAATATTATTTTCGGTATAGTATATAAATTAGATACTATAGCGAAATATTCTATACTATAGCTTCGAAAAGGGAAAATACGATAAACGCGAGATATCGAGAAATACGAGATACTATAAAATACGATATATCGAGAAACACGAGAAACCGAAGATCGCTAGGTTCTAAGAAACCGGAAATCGCGAGGTTCCGAGATACTAAGGTATCCGTCTAGTGCTACGATTAGGCCACCGCCCTACCAAGAAGTCAAGCAAACAAATGCTGCCCGACGCCTCTCTCGAAGTCGAATGTGCTCGGCGCTTGCGAACCACATCCACCCACCCTTGGCGCTATGACGATGAGGTTGGACAAGGGCGTAGGGTATTTTTGGTAGCACGTGGTCGAAAGCAGCGAGAAACAAACCTTGATTTCGACCATCTCCCTATTCGCTATCCTCTACAGTACCTGCAGCCAGCACGACATGATATTTCTCTATCGCGACATGATAAACCTGGAGTCAATTCTCGCAGGGGCGTCCGCCTGTTCAGCTCGACATGGCTCTAGTTGGAGAGCAGATATCTTGGTATTTCACTTGGGTCCTCTTCGCGTCTCAAGGTCTTCTTCCAATATGGGGACAAACACATCCGCCGCATGCAAGCCATGTCGCCTGCAATGAGCACTCTCTGCACGCCTCAGCACTTCGCAGGATAAAAACCAAGGACTCCAGACTTTCCGCAGCGGGCATGGCCAACGAAACGCACCCAGCCTCTTTGATGTTGGCAAATTTCGGTGCATGCGCTGCACTTGCGAATTTCGGAAGCGACAGGTTGCTGTGAGTGTCGTAAATGTTCCGGAAACCAACCTTGCAGCACCCTGTCATCGGAGTTCAGGATTGCCTGGACGCTGACTCGCAACTCGTTTGTGGCCTGTGAAGCAGAAAGAATCCCTTCCAGCATGTGCCACATTTCGTGGCGTACTTCTGGCTTTGAGAAAGCTCCTGGACGGCCACACACCAGAGGATGATAGGCAATGCGAAGGAAGCAAATAAATTGGCCCCAAGGGCAGCTCCCGCAAGATCATCTGCTTCCTGATCCTGCAAGCCACTAAACAGTAACTTGCGCCCCTCATGTTCGAGGCTCTCTACTATACATCTCGAGGCGTCGATGTGGACTTGGCAACTGAGCGCCTGGAAATTACCTCCATACATAACATTACGACATCGAAGACGTTCTGGTTGCTGGCCGATCAAACAAATTTGTATTCAGGTGCAGAGGTAAATGTACAGCGACGATGAAGTGAACATTGCGAAGACGCTGAACGAAAACAAAACATCCGACCAATAAGCAGAGATTGACAACCCAAGCCTTTTCCAAACGGCACATCATTGCAGTAAGGCTGTACTAGTGCGACGAAGGATGCTAATGCTTACTCTGAAAAGTTAGACGTTCTCCCCGCAGGTAGGATCCACTGATCGCAAGTAGCCTGCGCATTTTCGAGAGAAGATCACGTCCGCTTCTCGATCAACTGACTCAATCGCAGCTGAACACACTCAGCAAAGCGCGAGAGTCCCAGGAAGAAGCATTGAGTACGACCTGCAATTCGAACAAACTAAGTTGAGCAGGATGATACAGGGAGCATCCTCGACGTTGTTGTGGCTTAAACGTATCCTCGCTTCTTGCCGCGACATAAGCAAGATCGACACCTATCCCTTTCTCCCACAGTCGGGGACGCCTAAACTGTTCAATGCTCACACGACAATACACAATATACACATAGAGGCTCTCTGGCCGCCTGAGAATGTCTTTTGCTTGCAGGTCATTCAACGGTGTGCTTTTCCTTGTGTCTTCAGTCATTACCTTCAAACAATAGATCAAGAGATCCATGGTTGACATCACGTTGTCAACGCCACCAAGCTCTTGGTGCCGAAGACTTTGCCAACGCAGATGACGAATGTCGGCTGCACGGTTAACAAACAATAAAATGGCAGTCTTTCCCGGATGTGCTTCAGGTGTAGAAGAAGCTTCTTCTCTCTACACTACTGCCCACAGGAGATCTACGAGCATCCAGTATGTGGAGAAAACAATGATGCAATGGCTATTGGATGCTCTATGCTAACCGTCTTGGCGAAAGGACGATGCAGTCTGAGGCAGATGTGCCACTTCTAGGGCAAAGTCTTCGGGATGTCGTACACAAGACTTACACGCGCACTCGACCGGCCGAAGTCCTCTCCAGAATATTCTCCAGATCCAAAACAAGCACATCGAATCAAGCTACATCTCCAGCCAAAACTTCCCGAACTGCCTCATTCGACGGACTTCGAGGCTTGGCATGCTTGATCGTCTTCAATTTTCACTTCCTCTACCCATACACGCAGACGACGATCCACGGGTATGGCGTCGAACTTGAGCATGGAGCGTCACTCTATTTGCATCAACTACCGATTTTATGTCTCATTATCCGTGGCCGGGCCATGGTAACACTCTTCTTTGCAATATCTGGATATGTCCTGAGCTATGGCTTTCTGGCAGCGACACGAACCGATCGACTGGATAGTGGTGTCTCGCGATTGGGCTCCCTGGCTCTACGACGATGGATGAGGTTGTATCTTCCCGCATCGATCAGCATGCTGATGGTCATGTTTGCTGCATATTTCGGAGCGTTTGAGAAAGGACGAAAACTGAACAACACGAAACACATGAAGGGAGTATGGGAACAACATCCACCGATCTTCAAAACATTTGGTGCGCAGGTGTGGAATTTTGGAAAGCTATGGTGGGGGTGGCAGACTCCTTTCAAGACGATGATCTATTACAATCCTTACGATCCTCATACCTGGACAATCCCGGTGGAGTTCCGAAGCTCGATGGTTCTCTTTATGATGCTCCTTGCTTCTATGGGCCTCAAGCAGCGATGGCGTCTCGGGTTGATCACATTTGTCACCTTGTATATGTTCGCTGCAAAAAGATGGGACATTGCGACCTTTACTGGAGGGGCTTTGGTTGCCGATCTCCATCTGTGTCATACAACTAAGAACGCATCACTTGAAGAGAAGGAGTCTTTATTGCCCACGGAAGACCCACCGGCCACTATACCGGAGCCATCTTCAAGAGCCAGGAAATACACATTGGTAGCGTTGAGATACCTCCCGCTTGTAGTAGCATTCTACGTGCTTTCGTTCCCAGACGAACAGGGCAAGAAGACTCCAGGCTTTATCTCCCTTCACAACCTCGCCAACCGTCTCTATAATGACACTTTCAAGTTCTGGCATTCTCTGGCAGCAATAGTCGTGCTCTGGTGCGTACCACGACTGTCACCGATCAAAGCATTCCTCAGCTCTTCAATACCTCAGTATCTCGGCAAAATCTCCTACGGCCTATATCTTGTCCACGGACCATTACTGCATTCAATCGGCTTTGCTCTACAGCCCAAGATCTGGAAATGGACGGGCTTCGAGTCCAAAACAGGCTTCTGCGGCGGCTTGATCCTGGGATGGATATTCATGCTGACAATATCCATTGGTGGAGGACATCTCTTTTGGAAATACATTGACATGCCCCTCGTCAGATTTGCAAAGTACGTGGAAAAAATGGCATCTGTTGCATCGCCGCCTCAACAACGGAGGCGGACGACTGTTGAATAGCGAAGACTGTTTTTGTGCAGAACAACAGGACTATGTACAACGACCATCATACAATTAGAATTCGATATTGACCTTGAGAGACTTTGTTTGCGCGGCTCGACTGAAAACATCATATGCTTCTTCGATCTGGCTCCACTTGAAATCTGCCATTGACGTGAGTGATTAATTGATTGAGCAAACCATGAAAAGAGTTTAGGACTCACCATGCGTAACCATATCCCCAGCATTACTCAGCTTCCCATTCGCATACAAATTCAACAAAGTCGGAATCGTATGCGCACTCACAAGCGCCATACTAATCGTCGTACTCCTAGACCACAACTTATCAATATGCAAATCAACCTTCGTTCCATGAACACCAATATTCGCAATGTGTCCTCCCAGACCCACAAGTTCCTCACACATGTTGAACGTAGCAGGAATTCCGACGGCTTCACAGACTACATCGAAGCCATCGCCTTCACCCATGTGTTCGGCTGCTAGGGCTCGAACGTTGGAGTTTCCTTTGACGTTGTAGGTATGAGTAGCGCCTAGTTTCTTGGCGACTTCGAGGCGGTAGTCGTCCATGTCGAAGAAGACGATTTTGGAGGGAGCGTAGAGTTGCGCTGTTAAGCCTGCTGCTAGTCCGACTGGGCCGGCGCCTACGATGGCGACGCTACAGCCTGGTGTTACTTTTCCACGCAGGACGCCGACTTCGAGACCTGTTGGGAGGATGTCGCTAAAGACGAGCAGACTTCGCTCATCGACTCCTTCTGGGACTGGGTAGAGTGATGTGTCCGCGTAGCGAATGTTGACGTATTCGGCTTGGGTGCCATCGTGGGTGTGACTGTGGTTATGTCAGTAGGTATGTTGCAAACTCGGGTCGTGATCAATCTGACCCAAGAATCCAGCCTGCTTTGCGGCAGGAATCCGCCATGCTCCTCTTGCAGAAGTTGCATGATCCGCAGCATGTGATACACCGAATGACCACGCGATCGCCTTTCTTGTAGTTCTTGACTTCATTCCCTATCTCTTCGATTATCCCGATCCCTTCGTGGCCCAGAGTGCGTCCTCGCTCGCAAGTAGGCACATCACCTTTCAGGATATGAAGATCTGTGCCGCAAATGGTAGTTCGGACCATTTTGACGAGAGCTTCATGTCCCTCTTTGACCTTTGGGATGTCCTTTTCCACGACCTTCCATTTTCCAACTCCATCGTACGTGAGCGCCTTCATCTTGATATTTCTTCGGGCTTGCGAGATTGAACAGGAAAAGTGTTTGTACGACCAAAAGAAAAAGAAACAGCCCCTCACCTACTCAAAGCTGTTCTATGTATCACGCAATGCGAGTGCGGTGCCGCACGACTCCTCAACGTGTTCCAGCAGTTCGGCGCATCGGAAATTGAGGCTGCTGGTACCACAGCTATGAGATCCAAGCTGCGCTTTCACAAGTGTATTAGTCACCGCCATCCGCTCACGCATTAACCAGAAGCCCGTATTGTTTTTCTCCTCAGGTCTGGCCGTCGTGTCTTGGCCATTGCTGGAACTGATTGCAGTCCATGGCCATGAGCATTTCGTGATCCGGCCCACAAGCAGAGCACTCATTGAAGCCTCCGGTCGAGCTCAAGAGCAATGCCCCGCAATGTCCGCACTGGGATGTCGATGCAGAAGAGGTGTCGTCGTTCTTCTTATTTGATCGCTGACCATTAAGGTCGGCGGAGTTCGAGTACCTGCATCAGGGCTGCCAATACAGGTGATGCGGGGAAAACAGCTGACTGGAAATAAACGAACAGATCCTTGACCCGGGAACATTCTGCGGTGTACGTGCGAGGATGAGCATCTCGAATCAGATTTGGCGTCCATTATCGAACTATTCCGAGGAGACGCATTGCAGGCAATCATATGAGACACCGTTCCTCAAGCAATTGGGCAGCGTTTTGAAACTGAGGAGGTCCACTTGGCTAGCATTCGAGTTACTCACCGTGATGCCTCACTCTGCCTCGAGATCCTAACGCCATTCTGAACGTCGCAGGCATTAGCCTAGTGTCGAGCATACATCGAAGAGTGCTTAAGTCCTTGGAGAGATATGACCCCATCATTGAGTGCCTGAGATCACTTCTTCTTGGGCAAGTTCCTCGAGACCAGGATGAGGGCTGCACATTCGAGAACGGACGGAGGTGACAACAAAACAGGTTTGCGATGGCGCCAGCTTGTATTGGTATACCAGAGAGCAGAGGCCATCAATCGCCAAACCTGGAAGAAGTGTAGATCCTGAGCTGCCGGAAAAGGCTCCAGAAGTTCAGTGACCGACAAGTCCCATGACATGTAGGAGAGATGAGGACAATGCACGCCTGCGACATTTTGGGTTTGCAAAGTTCGCTGTCTGCCGGCGTTTGGCTGCGGGAACCCCTGCGACTATGATATCGAAGAACTCTTCTCACAAGCGATGTATGATGCCAGAGACAAGAGCGCTTTCACATTGTCGCAAGTTTCCTGCTGAACATCCCTTCCAGCTAAGCATGTCCAGATATTTGTCTGTCTCGGTTGCAAAGTGGCTCCGAACGATTCGTCGAGACGAGGGGTTGTGTGAGTGGAATAGAAAGAAGCAAGTTGTAACGCGTGAGCAGCTTCGTGACGATGTTTTGATTTCTGCCAAGGAAAATGGTTGGACGGGCCGAGGGCTTGGCTTTGCCCCTGATCCTTGCTCGCCTTGCTTGCAGTTCTCCCATTCTCTCACCAACCTCAAACACCACTCCTCGCTTTCACCTGGCAGAATAACAAGACAGTACAAGCGAAGGCCGCTGCTACATACTGTCGTACTCACAGGTCGCTAAGAGGACTTGACAAGAGATGTCAGGTCATCAGTCTTGGTGGTCAATTGCTCCTGCTTTAGGTTGCGGCAAAAGCTGTAGAAAAACTTATCATATTCATTGACCAAGGATGCTCTCGAGCTTCCAGCTGGGAGGCAGGACTGTCGGCCTTTATTATCGAGATACAACCCTATCACGCTGATCCTTCGCAGGACCGAGACACCGGGCACAATCAGCTCATCCCATGTTGCCATTGACATTGATTTGCGCTGATCGACAGTCATCGACAACCAGCGAAGATCCTCCGCATAGTCTACTGGGATATCTACAAGGTATCTCCCCAGCTTCACGCCTTTCATCCTGCTATACCGGAGTATTACCACCCTCAGTAGTGGTCCAACAGTCCTCTTCAGTTCAGTCGCCAATGCCAATGGGACTGACACTAATGACCCACTACCTGTTCTTCGGGCCTACACCCAGAAAGTTGTAAGTATTGGCGGATCGCTGAAAATTGCTTCTTTCTTGTCTCTACATCACCTTGCATACGGGTCTCAGTCGATGTCACTTAATCTTGGCCTTATTCGCATGGAATGGGCAGCACGCAGGTCTATCATGAGCCTTCATTCTTGCGAGAGGTCTGGGCGCTTTTCGGAGTCGGAGTCGGCGTCATTTTGGCACGATTCGCGGTCAGGCTGCGCACAGTGGGATGGAGGAATTTCGCAGGAGACGACTACATGTCTATCGCTGTGTTGGCCTGCTACACGGCCGACGCAATAACAGCGAGTCTCTGACGATTCTGATCGCGCTCAATGGAGCCTCTGACATATGACACAGGTTACAATCACTTACCTCGAAGGATCCAATGTCGACTACACGGCTGCGCAGATCAGCAGACTCACCAATGACCAGGTTGGCCGAGTCGTCTATGGTTCGAAGATGCAGTTGTTCGCATGGTATACATATGTTACCCTCATGTAAGTGCTTACCGCAAGAATTGGTAGACTCGCTCACTCTAATGATGGACAGATGGAGTCTCAAAGCCTGCATGCTCTTCTTCTTCAATCGATTGACGTTCGGCCTATCGCAGCAAATCTTCGTCAAGGTCCTTGGTGTTGCATGTGCAGTCACATATCTCGCAGTGCTCTTGACGATATCTCTCTCCTGCCTCCCTATACATCTCAACTGGCAGGTGCGGCCATTGCCACCCTCCAGATGCATGTTTAGAGCTCAGGTGAGCTGGAACGCCGGAAACTTTCGAAATCTTCTATGCTAACAAGCGATCAGAACTTCTACGTTTGCACAACCCTGAACGTTCTGACGGACGCTGCACTCCTCTGCATTCCTGTTCCCATGCTATGGAAGCTCAGAATATCCATTCGAAAGAAGATCACTCTCGGACTTCTGCTGTCGTCAGGCATATTCGTGATCACAGCAGCAATCGTTCGAATATTTAAGACTCTTGACACCAATCCATCGGCGCTAACGATCAATTGCTGGGGCGTCCGAGAGACCATCGCTGCTATAGCCGCAGTGAATGCTCCAATCCTTAAGCCACTGTTTCAGCGCAAATTCTGGTCAAGAGATTTTAGCATGTCGTCTTCATCTTCAGGACCGGAGTCAGCACAATCTGCGTCAGGTGGCAGAACATCCAGTGGCGCCACAAGTAAGACACTGGCTTCCCTTCGTACATCGCTGCGTAAGCCCGAGGCCGTGGAGATGATCCACTTCACGGGACTGGAGAGCAAGATCAACGTCACAGCACCTCTGCCAGCGTTGACGCCGCCTGTGGAGAGACATGAAGAATACGACAGCGACACTATACCAGAGACATTGCGACATCCAAGCAATAGCACCTACGTCCACTCTGATGACTCAGATTCTAGCGAAGATCACATTTATCGATCAACGTCACTCATTAACAATCGTCATGAGCATGATGTAGAGAGAGGACTCGTCGAGCCTTGGCCGCTGATAGACACACCAAACGAGCAGCACACTGTCGCTAAACAGCCACCCAGCTTGCCTGAGCCTGCATTGAGAGAGTGGAATCGGGAGCGACCGCACAGGCCATGGGCAAGACATGGGAGTGATCTTGGTGTCACTCCTGCCGTACGCCGCAGTACGACTATCCGACGAAATACTACGCAAGGAATGGGCATGTAAGGCATAAGAGACAAGTACTCGGAGTAAAAGAGGCGTCGCAATGGAAAGATACCTTCGGGAGACGGTGAATGATTGCACGAATTGACGAGAGGTATGAATCATTCTTCATGCCACAATAGATGAGCTATACATGGACTACATAACTTTTGCCACGCATAAGATGTCACAGCGGACATACTGCGCCAAGGTTGGCGCCTAAGCTCGAGTCTTCTGGATGTGGTCGATGGCTTCAAGAACGTAGCCGACAAACACCTTCGGATTCTCTGTCGCTGGGAAGTGTCCGAGACCCTTCATGGCCTGGTGCTTGCCGCCTGGGATCTTATCGCAGGTGGCTTGGCTCATTGCGGGTGTATTAGACCAATCGTATTCACCTGTAAGCATGTACACTGGGCATGCCTTGGTATCGATGGTCTTCATGCGATCACGTCCATCCCAACCTGAAGCAAGAATGTCAGCCAATGTTTCGGTCACGAGGTATGGGCATTACATCTTACCTCCGAAGTAGAAGTCCAAGTCTCCATGGAAAATTCCATAAGCTTGAGCGGAGTACAAGTGCCAAATAAGCTGGCGATTCTTGAGAGGTGCGGTCGGCGACATCATGCCATAGATCCACTCTGGATTATAGAGTGCCTGGTTGACGAATGGACTCTGGTCGTTCCACTGGCGCTCCATGTTAAGGTAGTCGGCACCCTGGAGAGGGATAGTACCACAGCATTCAACTTCCTTGTATCGCACCGCGCATGCAAGAGAGATCTGGCCAGCCATAGATGCACCGCAAACGATTGGCTTGTTGAGGTTGAGCTTCTTGATCACTGCGGCAATACATCCAACGTAAATGTCCTCAGTGTTGGTGTGGATTCCAGGAAGGTAGTTCTCGTATGGGAAAGAACGACCATGAGCTGGCAGATCGAAGGCAATCATGCGGCACTTCTTCCTCATACGCTCATCATTCAAAACGCCATGATATTGTCGGCTATCGCTTCCAGCAGTGTGGAGGAAAACGATGTCTTGGTCACCCTCGCCGGCGGAGTCGTAGAAGATTTTACACTTGCCCCAGCTTGGGACATGGACGTAGACATATCGTCCAACAATATGGTCTTCGTCCATTTCAGGTTCGGTATCTGCTGGTGTCTCGCCAGAGTGTGCATCGTGGATAAGTTCCAAAACTCGACGCCAGATATGTGTCCAGCGCGAGAAGGAAATCTGATCTCCCTCAATCGCAATACCTTCTTGCTTGATGTTCATGCCGAACATTCCTTCGATCTCGTTAGCGGGCATTCTCGCTATTACTCGCTTGATGGCTGATGGTCAATTGTACCATGAGCTATCCTGCTCACGAACTCAATATGGAAGATATACTCAATGCGACTTACCCCAGAAGCTCTGATATGGCATGACAGGTGTCTGCTTCATGAACTCTTGCCATTGTTCTGGTAGAGCGGAGAGGACGAATTCGCAGCCTTGAGTTGTGCCGCTGCCAATCTCGACCTTTCCTTTGGCGACGGTCACCACGATGGCATCGTCACCACCAGCAGCCTTGATGCCGAAGCGCGCTGGTTCCGCGATGGCATTGGAGTTGGTGAACGCTTTGATCTGTCCATCTGAGTCTGCAGCCTTGTTGGCTTTCGGTAAAGCGGCTGAAAGAGCCTGAGGAAGGTTCGCCCACGCGTGTGCCATATTTTCGTTATTGTTGTTGCTGGTAGTCTTTTGTCGTTTGTTCCGAGTACTAGGCATCGTGAGATCTGGAGGATCAAGCAATAATATTTATATCTGTACCACCAAGGTGATGGAGCTTGAAAGTGTGTCCAATGAAGGAAAGACAATAAAGCAATCCTACCTTTCAGCTTGGATGGAGGGGAGACGTATACGTATCCCTCGTCCTTTCAATCATCGCTGATCCTGATCCTCATCAAGCATTATTCGTAGTCCTCATTCGCTATACAGCTGTGTTGCCAAGCTGTCTGTTGCTTGCCCTCAGTCAAAACATGCTGTAAAGTTCAATGGTGGGGTCAGATTGCGGGGATTGCGTTTCCTCAAGACGAGGAGTTGTGGTACACGGCCAACAGACTAAGCCACGCTGTCAGGCAGGTACCGCACGCTGCAGCGATGGGATCGCGGTTGACCGGAGGTAAGTCCAGACCCGTGTAGAGCTGGTGGCTGCAGTCTTTCCAAATGTGTTGTGCCTTATTCCCGGGTAGTAAGCTGTATCAGGGAAGCTCTGGCGAAGTCGGAGGTGTAGTTTGATTATGATGTAGTGGGTCGCCCCGCTCGAGCTCGGCTTAGAAAACCGTGAAAGAGCTAGATGACGCAGAAGAGAAGGTGGAAGCGCAGTGATCATTAGCAATTGAACTCCTGTCTTCATTCAAATACATCGTCAAAGTGGCGAGAACGTCGAAACGAAGAAAGATCGCATCATATACCAGACCCGAGCAGAGTGAGAGCAACGGAAACACAATGGCACCGAATCTCCCGTTCAAGGTCAGGATAGGATATAGCAGCTAGGAGGCAATGACTTACAAACGTAATAGTTGAACAACCCAGAGTTGTTCCGCGACCAGGCTCTGTCTGGTGGAAACTGGGTAGAATCCAAGACAGGAAAGCGCTTTGACGTCTACGGTCAGTGTTGCCATGCTCGACATGAGCTATATTATAGCTGACAGTTGCAGATCCGGGTAATGGCAAGGTTTGGGCGACTGCGCCAGACTGTGGGCCAGACGATGTCGACGCTGCAGTGAAGTCTGCCAACGAGGCTTTCCACGAATTCAAGAAGGTCAACCCACGAACGCGAGCCCAATGGATGCTGAAGTGGGACCAACTGATCCGCGAAAACCGAGATGATCTTGCCCAGATCGTCACACATGAGTGCGGCAAGCCGCTTTTCGAATCTCAAGGCGAGCTCGACTATGCTTTAGGTTTCACGTGGTGGTTTGCTGGAGAGGCAGAGAGAGTGCAGGGAACCATCCAAACGCCAGCGGCTCCGGGACGACGAGTATTCACGGTCAAGCAACCAATCGGCGTTGCAGTCGCCCTTGTGCCATGGAACTTTCCAATCGCCATGATTCTGCGAAAAGCCGGAGCTGCTTTGGCAGCAGGTTGCACAATGATCGTCAAGCCATCGCCAGAGACTCCATTCTCTGTTGGTGCTCTTGCATACCTTGCTGAGAAGGCTGGCTTTCCAAAGGGCGTTTTCTCGGTGCTCCCGACCAGCTTAGACCAGACTCCTGCTCTTAGTGAAGCTCTCTGCCGGCATCCTCTAGTCAAGAAGGTGACTTTCACTGGAAGCACCAGAGTTGGCAAGCTCGTTGCGAAGATCTGCTCGGATGGCCTGAAGAAGTGTACATTGGAGCTCGGTGGCAACTGCCCGTTCCTTGTCTTTGACGATGCCAACTTGGACCAGGCCGCGACTCGTAAGTGCATTCATAAAGGCAGGCACCTGTTGTACTCGGCTAACATGTCCAGAACTGCTTGCTCTGAAATGGCGCCACGCCGGCCAGGCATGTATTACTGCCAACCGAGTATATGTCCAGAAAGGCGTCTACGACAAGTTCGCCGAGATCCTTGCAGCGAAGACGAAAGAGATTGTGGTTGGTCACGGTGCCGACTCCAAGACCACTATGGGTCCAGTAACAACAGAGCGAAGTCTCGGCAAGGCGGAAGCCCAGGTCGAGGATGCTGTGAAGAATGGTGGTAAAGTCATCTTGGGAGGCAAGAAGCTGCACGGCACTGCAGGCTATGATGGATACTTCTTCGAGCCCACGCTCATCACCGGTGCCAAGGATGACATGCTGATCTCGCGCGAGGAGACTTTCGCGCCTGTCATGGCTCTTTTCGAATTCGATACCGAGGAAGAGGCTGTCCAGAAGGCGAACGATACCAGCATGGGTCTGGCAAGCTATTTCTTCACCAAGAATGTTGACCGAACATGGCGGTTGCTGGAGAACTTGGAAGCAGGCATGATCGGTATGAACACTGGCAATTCTTCGGCCGCAGAGTCGCCATTCGGTGGTATCAAGGAGTCCGGCTACGGCAAGGAGAGCGGCAAGGACGTCGCGGTCAACGAGTACATGATCACGAAGACTGGTACTCTGACGCTGGAAGGTCACTTCTAGAGCGACCCCGCAAAATATGTAGAAACAGTGCAGTGAGAAAAGAATGCATAGCGTTGTGCCAACAAATTGCGACACGAAATGCGAGCGCGTCTGTGCTCTTTACTTTTGCACGTGACCATGTCGGCAAAGGTCGCCGGCTGTGCCGATTTCCTTTGCACTTTCCACCCTCCTATCCGACCCGACCTCCTCTCCAGCGTTATCAAGATCCTTCCTTCAATAAGCTCAACCAGGACTCCAGCAGCCAGTCCATCTCCTCCGTTGAGTATGCTCTCCTAGTTGTCGGCTGGCAGCTGACAAGCATTGCTCGGCAGAGCTGATCCGGTGGAGCCAGTCGTGCGAATAACGCAGTGGAGGCTGATTACGAGCACATACGACGCATCTGAGATTCTACGCTGAGAAGACCTATCATCACGAGGATACCTGTCTACACAGATTTGTCAACGTGCTGTACAATATTCAACCTGGCCACAATCGCGAGCAAGTCAATCGTCTTCTATCCTGCCGATGTCTACCGCGCTTCGTGCAAGTGGAGCATTCGTCAGGCTCCAGGTCGAAGCACGCGCGATGTATCCAGATAGCAGCATCAGCTCGACGGTCATTCTGCTAAAGCCCTCCTTATTTCAGCTTCGTGGTAGAGGTCTGGTAGAGCGTTGGTGAGAGCGGTGAACCTCAGCTTTAGAACTAAGACGGTCATCTCCCAACCTTCGTCGCCATCTGATCACGCCGACACTCCACCAGCCACACTGCTTTTTACTCAGGCAGTACTATGACTTGGCAGCACAGTAAAGCTTCTGCTCCCGGATTATCGTTCCTTCTGACGAAGTGGCAGGAAGAAGCACACGCTGCAGCAGTAATAGTCTGGGCTGGCCGCCGATCGACCAATGCAATGCTCAGATCTCATGCAATTCAGCCGTGTGGACACATTCTGTCGATGCAACACGGCTCCTGTTGCACACCTTTACCAACTGCACGGTGACCACCTCTCTGAAGCCACTGTGGCGTAGAGCCTCTGCCTTGCAAAACAACCTCCTGTCCAGCAATTCTAGATCGAAATGACGCGAACATAAAGCACTATATTCCGCGTGGCATCCAGATCCAGAAAGCTAATTCTGCTTCAGCCAATCTCTAGACAGAAACTCACGGCTGGCCCGCACGCTACAGCGCCTTTAGCGCTGTCGCATTCAAACCTTCCTCTCTGAGGACAGTGTAACCGGTCTATGCATAGAGATGCTATCATGACGACACATCAAGGGCGAGTGAATGCCAGCATGGACTGGAAGTACTTGAAGAAGTTGGCAGGTCGCAGGCATGGGAGCCCTGCACTCGCGTACAACCACATACTCGCTACCAGACATCGGCCAAGATGAATGTCAACGTACGAATTACCAGGATAATGTTCCTTTTCGCCATTCAGGCTGACTTGTGCTACAGGAACCTCTTCCAGGAGTGGGCATCGCCTTGCCTTTCACGAAAGCAGCCGACCCTGAGAAACGCCATGAAGTCGTCAATGGTCCAGCACGCATTCCATTGGCACATCTTCTGCCAGACACTATTCGAAACCATTTCGTAGCAATGGTCGGAGAATTTGTTGGGACGACCTTGTTTCTCTGGATGGCTCTTGGCGGCACGCAGGTCGCGAATAACATTCCATCCTCAGCTGGCCTCACGGTGGCACAGACCGGCAGCAATCCGCAACAGCTTCAATATATTGCTCTGTGCTTCGGATTCTCGCTCGCGGTCAATGCTTGGGTCTTCTTCAGAATTAGCGGAGGTACGTACGTCGATGAACAGTTCGAAAGGCCGAGTACTGACGAAAGCCAGGTCTCTTCAACCCAGCCGTCACAGTAGGCATGTGTCTCATCGGAGCTCTGCCATGGGTACGAGGAGCACTGCTTTTCTTTGCCCAGATTCTCGGTGGAATGGCAGCGGCAGGGCTGGTCTCCTGCATGCTTCCAGGACCACTTACGGTCGCAACGTCACTTGGAGGTGGCACATCGGTCGCGCAAGGAGTCTTCATCGAGATGATCTTGACCGCACAACTGGTCTTCACCATCTTCATGTTGGCTGCTGAGAAGCACAAGGGTACCTTCATTGCGCCCGTCGGCATAGGTCTCTCACTCTTCATCGCTGAGCTGGTCGGCGTCTACTTCACTGGTGGCAGTCTGAACCCAGCAAGGTCATTCGGCCCGGCCGTCGCCATTCGTTCCTTCGAAGGCTATCATTGGAGTAAGTCAGGCTGAAATGTTCGTTCGACGCGCGCGTACTAATGCTTCGCAGTCTACTGGGTCGGTCCCCTCCTTGGATCTCTACTATCCGCTGGCTTCTACAAGTTCATCAAAGCCCTCGAGTACGAGACCGCCAATCCAGACCAGGACGCCGCCATCGAACACCCAACAGCAGAACACCTTCGACCGACTTCAAGCGGCCATTCATACGGCGATTTCGCTGATCAAGGCGTTGTGCCCCTACCTCCACCACCACAGGCTCCAGCAAAGACAATCAACAGAGATTCTGCCTTCAGCGCCGAGAAGACACACCGAAGCTCTTCATCGCTCGACCGCACCGGCAGCCATGGTGTCTCGACCGCCACAGCACCTCAGCGAAGCCCTGTCGGACGCGGCGGCAGTTACATGGCATGAGCCCGCCTACATAGCACGAGAAAGACGACAGTATGACGACACAGACAACTTAGCGATGGCGTTAGGGAGGCACAACAACGAGACGAATAATGAAAAGCACATGTCACAATGGTCACGATTTAATGAAGTACCACTCCTCATATTGCTTTCAGCGCGCATGTCCTCTTCATTCATCACAATTCGAAATCGGATCACACTCAGCTCTAACAGTAGCAAAATGTCAATTGAGAAGCGATCTGGTGATCGTGGAGTGGCAGTTGTATCTGGAAGCAGGAGATCAAGGTTAGTTTCAAGTGAGCGTTCCAAATTTTCAGCTCTTCTCCCCTGGCTGTGTCGAAATTGCGACTCAGATTCATAGCTATCATCGCACGCATCAAGAATATACGTCGTGGGCTTGAAACCCCTGTTGGCAGTGAAAACAGTCTCGAATATCCAGCAAGCAGTGGTTAGCTCGCGAGGGTGGACGAAGGCTATCGACAGGCTTTTGCTACTGATTTCCTCTAGTCTGTGGTAACATGCATGGACCACCTCGGTCTAATGCCGCCGCGGATTCTCAACAGGCCAGCAAGGTGTTTGCACCTTTATCGAGTCTTTGAAATGCCAGGGGAGGTCCTGCGGCTCGATCGAGTTTATGGCAGGCTCGAAATCGGCAAGGATGGCCTGGATTGCTGGGCGAACAGTGGTGTTCTTCCAGTCTTCGTCTAGGAAGGTCTCTCTAAGCACAGCCATTCGAGTCGTTTCTGGGCAGACTGTATGAGCGACGCCTTGGCCGAGAGCGGCTGGTTGAGGGATTTTGGCAGCGCTGACCTTAGCCAACAACCCTTCCAGGCCGTCATTGTCGTCAATCTCCATGAGGCTGACCATGCCTTTTTGGGTCAGCAGCATGCCACATGCTATGACCGCGTTCTCGCTGAAGTGGGCTGTGATGGAGTATGGCGAGTTCTGGATCTTATGGTCGTCTTTAATATAGCGAGACAGCGAGCTCTTCGCCAGAAAAGGCTTTCCACACAGCTTGGTGTCGTCATCGGGCTTGGTAATCGGACAAAAACATCCTGCATCCTGGCCTGGTTGTCGGTCCCTCCCAAAGATTGCCTCTGTGCCGATTTCGGGAATATCAAGGTTCTCTGCTGCCAGGCCTTTTTGCTCGATCGCTGCCTCACGTTCTGATTCGAGCCCAAGATCGGGATCAGATCTCGGTCCGATCTCATCATCTTGATCTTGTGCAGGCTCATCAGGCTGAAATGAAGCGTACTCGCCGCGTAGGGGACTCTCGATCTGCGACTAGCCTCTTATTGGTGAGCTTGGAATGAAGGGCGTTTCCGAGAACATGTTGGCGTGGCCAGCAGGTTGTTTTTCATTGGCCGGGAAGGAGTCCATCTTGCGCCTGGACTGCTTGACACTTCGGCTGCAGTAGGAGGCTGCCTGTCGCGGCGAGTAGCTCGAGGCCGAGCTCGAAGGCCAGCTAATGGATGGCGCTGCATGGGGAAGGTTTGTCAATGAGTGGCAATGCTTGAAGTTCAGACTCTGGCCAAATAGGAAGCGGAGGACTAGAGGGCAGAGCAGGCTCTGGACGCGGTTCGCGGCGTTTGACGACAGCACGACGCTTGTAAAGTCGGCCTTGTGTAGGCATATGTGGCTCTGCAGGTGGCTCGCGGCGCTTGCGACCAGCGTGGCCCTTAATGGCACGGTATTCGGCTCGTGATGGAGCTTGTGCAGGCCGTTGGCGAGGGATGATCACTGGTTCCTGCTCAGACGAGTCGCTGGACGATGAAATGGACGGACTGGGTCCGCCAGTGGCTTCATCCTCGGGCTTCGAACGCACAGCCTACTGACCTACGGTCTGCTGAGCAACCAGCTGTTGAGGGTTCCTTGAGGTCCGGAGACTAGGCATAGTGGTCGGTAGTGAGACAGGGTATCGAGGCGCTCGCGATGACCATGTAGCTGCTGATTGTTGAGGGCGTTTTGGCTCCCGGTGCTCTTGATTGGGAGGTGCAGGCCGGCTGTGCGCACTGCGCTCACCATATTGCTGAGGCGGAGGACCAGGTCTTCTATGATCATCGTGCTCATCGTATTGCTGAAGAGGTGGAGCAGGTCGTCTAGATGCAGCTTGCTCATCATACTGCTCAGTCGGAGGAGAAGGCCCTCTGTAGGCATCACGGCCACCGTACTTGCGGAGAGGAGGGCAATCAGGCCGGGTGTAGGCGTCGCGGCCTCCGTACTGGCGATGAGGGAAAGCAGCAGGCCGAATGTAGGTATCTCGCTGATAGCGCTGCTGATGGTTAGACCGGCTGTAGCGGTCTTGGTGGCTCAAAGAAGGCTCTCAGCTGTATTCATCTTGCTCTCGAGACCACTTTCGAGGTGGCGGGCTGTAGCTACCTTGCTCACGACGCAGATGATGTGGCGGTGAAGGACTGTAGGTGTCTCGAGGACCGTACTGTCGAGAAGGAGGCCCGGTATAGTCACGCTGAGGATCACTCTGCCGCGGCCGGTTGTGATGGTCTTGCTGGCCATGCTGCTGAGTATGAGGTAGGAGCGAATACACACGCGGTTGGTACCAGGCTCAGGGCGAGACTGGGATGGTTGGTGGGAATGCTCTGGTTCATAATGGCCTTTATGATAATTAGGCTGAGGTGGCAATGGATCTGGTTGATAAGCTGGCACGGCAGGAGCGGCCTCGTCTTGGTGTTGACGCTGAAGTTGACGGTAGAGGTCGGCCAGCCTCCTGTCCTCTCCGGCCTGCTCTTTCTTCTCTCGGCGTTCTTTCTTACGCCAGGCTCGCTTCCCAGCCCCGTAGTTGATTGGAAAGCCTGGTAGTGGCATGCCGAGGCGTGAGAGCGAGGCCGCTGGTTCAGCTCAATTGTGAACGAAGACTGGATCTAATGTCAACAATGGCTTCTTGGGCACAACGAGGAGAAACTGCTGCTTGATCCGACACTGGCGTCTTCGTTGTACACAATTCGCTGGAGCTATGACTTATGCACAGAGATGTACTCACTTAAAATGAAAGCGGTAGTGGCTGGTAGGCAGGCGCAATCTGGTGCTTTGTGTTGAGATTGGCTAAAGTCTCCGCCACGCACCATGTCGCGAGCATCTAGGTCTCGCGCTTCAGGAGAAACTTGGTGAGGGTACAAGCTGCGAAAGGTACCCGGGAGAGGACGAAAGCAAATAATGTTTTGACAATTTTGTTGCTGCGGTCAGTGCAGACTACATGTACGGTGAGGAAGCTGTTGATAGGCGAAGTCGCTCTTGCCTCTCTTCCCATTCGCAACGTCTTCGCTTACGGTGCAATCGTGTTCTGCGTGAAGGTATTTTGCACGGCCCAAAAATAATGTCCTTCCCAAGCTTGACGCAAATAACATTAAAAATGAACTTGAAAGAGAGCGTAAAGATGTTGCGCCTCGACAACTCTCCAAACTTGCTCAAACACTCCCACAGACGCTATTTGGGCAAGGCATTCGCAACGGAGCTATTTGAGCGCCATTCGTTGGCTCACAGCACTGCCATCAGCGTCAAATGTAACGATTGTGTCGTCAACTCGTCCTCTCAAGGAGACAGCCTCTCCAGACGCAGCGTGCTCAAAAACCTTCTCCAAATCCCTCGTCATACGACGTTTCATCGAAGGCGCCGGACATTGATGATTTCCGTACTGATCACGATCAAGCACGCAAAGAGTCCCGCCAGGACAGTCAGAGCCGGTGATTCCCGTGTCGTAGATACAATGGTCATAACCTAGGTACACGCAGTCTGCGTCGCTTTGACAGGTCGGGGAGACAGGAGCACAGAGAGCGCCTTTGAAGCAGATTCGCGTGCTGGAACTGCCGTACTCAATGCCGCAGAAGCAGTTACTATCATCACAAGAAGAGAATTGTGAGTCGTTGCAAGTTGTTGGTTGGGGAGGTGTGGTCGTTAGTGTTGTCTGTGAAGAATCTTCGTTAGCAGAAATAAAATGTGGTAGCGATGGCGAGCGACGACGAAGTTTCAAGCAAAAGGGGGTTCAAGAAAGTCCAGTCTGAGTTGCGATGCTGCTGTCGATATAATCAGTAATCCAGGATAGGAGTCATTCATTCAACGAAGTGCTCCTGATGCTCCATACATTCCCAATGATTTGTCCGTCTCTTTCTTCTGCTGGCGCAAGTCTTCAACCTCTCAATCACACCAACACAGTCGCATTCACGCCAGGCCTGACATGTACACTCTTTCCTCCAAGTGTAATGACGTCCCATTCGAGTGTATCAGTAGCACGATGAATCAAGTGTCTCCTTTGCGATCCACCACAGCAGTCCGTATAAATCACGCAATTGTTGTTGGGAAGACAATATGCGATGCAGCTGGGATCTTCGGCGCACTTGTTGAAACAGCCATCATCGTTGACACCAGCGAAGCATTGGGAGGGAGGACTGCATGTGCCATCTCCCGAGTCGCACCCAATGATGACACTACCACAGTTGTCTGTACAGGTCGGCGCGGGTGCGAGAGAAGTCGTCGTCTGTGAATGATTTTTAGCACACAGGGATCTGAGCAAAAGAATGTAGCGATGTGCGATGACGAGGGAGGGTCCCGGAAGTTGTGACAGAGTCGATTGCCTGCAGCTGAAGGTATTGCCAGAGAAACACCACCGAGGCCAGAATGAAAAATTCACACGTCTCCTTGAGCCAGCGTGATGTTCTTGCCAGGTCTGACGTGCACGACACTGTCTCCATCGCTGTCGAGGGTTGGCCACTCCGATCGATACACCAAGCCTCTCTTCTTCATTCCTCCACAGCAGTCGCCGTAAATTACACAATTCGTGTTGTTGCTGTTGTATGAATATGCAATGCAATTGTTGTCATCAGCGCAACGATCATCGCATCTGTTGTACGAAACCACGTAGCAAACTTGCGGTGTATTGCAAATGTTTCCGTTATTGCAGCCTTCTTGGACGTTTATCCCAGGGGGGCAAGTTTGTACAGACACGGTGGTCGTTGTCTGTGTGAGAAATCCATGTCAGTATATGCGCATCATCAGGAAGTAAGACGATGGCGAAGGTGTTGCATGAGCCGCTCCTAAGCTATGGATGCATCGGAAAAGATTTGCTGAATGCATTGCCCACAGAGAGACTCGATGGCGGAAGCGCTGCGGACTCGTTCGCTTCTAGAAAAAGGTGATATTGACACCCGGTTGGAGATGCCCAGTGCTGCTTTCTGCCGTCACAAGCGGCCAGTCCGCTGGAGTGCTGGGCCGATGAACCAAGTGCCGCCTTTGGTTTCCCAGTCTTGGTAAATAACACAATTGCCATCGTCCACTACTTCGTAAAAGATGCATTTTGGAACTTGACCGCAGAGGGAATCGCAGCTACCTGCGCTCGGGGGGCGACAGTATGTTGGTACGTTGCAAAAGGGACCGCCGCAACCTTCAAGGGCCTGACTCGAATCGGTGCAGGTAGGTGCAGCCTCAACAGTCGTCGTCTGCAGAGAATCGAGTGGCAAAGTCCCCGTCGAATGCTTACGTACTAAAATTGAAATAGCGTATTGGCCTCCAGATTGTTTTGTTGCATCATTGCGATATAATGTTGATCCCAGGCTTCACATGTCCGATCCTTCCGTCTAGGGACATCGTTGGCCAATCTGCTGCGTCATTCGACCTGTGTAATACGCTTCGTCTCTTCATCCCTCCACAGCATTCATAGAAGCGGAGGCAATTCCTATTGCTCGGGTCGAATTGGTAGTAAATGCAATTTCCGGTACAGACGTTTCCGCATGCGTCGTCCGAGGACGTGATAAGGCAATCCTTTGGAGTGGTACATTGGCTGCCATTGGCGCACCCCTCGATGAGCGTGTAGGGATTGGAGCACGTTGGGGCAGCAACAGTCGTACTTACGGTGACAGTCGTAGTGGTCTAGAACAAATCAGCATGTACTTCCTTGCGGTGGTCTGACCAAATGCACATTTAACTCACAAGGCTCGCTCCGCGTGCGGCAGGTCCCGTTCCGATCGACTCTTCACGTGCACAGCAGATTCGCGACTGGACAGCGACAGCGACAGCTACATCACATCAATATCGCAAACCACAGCTACCCAAAATGCCTCAAGCACAGCCAGAACTCAAGAAGGTGAGTCAGGTCTTCCTCTATCTGGACTTTCTATACACTCTACCGATGGCAGATGTCTGCCAAATCTCTCCATCATTCTGGCGCCCAAGATCGCTTGCTAACAGATTCGCAGTACCTCGACAAGCGCGTAGAAGTGCAGCTTAATGGTTCGCGCAAGGTGATGGGAACTCTCAGAGGATACGATGTAAGCAATTGAGGGAGCAAAGACTATCTAAAGATCCGCTACTGACATTCGAGCAGGTTTTCCTCAACATAGTCCTCGACGAAGCGACCGAAAGCAAACCAAACAATGAGAAAGTACGACTCGGAATGTGCGTGATTCGCGGAAACTCAGTCGTCATGATGGAGGCACTCGACCGGATAGACAGCGATCACCGCGGCGGAGGAAGATAGAGCGGGAGGAAGGTGCTACGACCACGAAAGAAAATTCATCATGAAGATACCCTCGCGCGCAAGATCTGTCAAGGGAATTTGGGCTGGCCAAAAGTCTGCTTCGAGCTTCGCAGGCTCAAGAAATGGCATATGAAGGAACTACCACGGCATAAGCCCAAGGAGACTCTCGCGCGGAATAGGCAGGACCCGGCGTTGAAGGCGCCAAGTAGGACAGAATGGACATGAAAAGTAAGGCTGCCTGCCACTCTTATCCTTCGAGGTCTATGTTCACATCCACTTCTGCAGCCTACTTCGATGAAACACGAGAAGCGACTATGACAAAACATTACACATGACCAGTCGCGCACACTCTTCGCGACTTCCAGTCGCAAAGCTAGGCAATCGCCACGAGAGGACGGACAATTATCCACCTCAGGAGCACAGCATTCCCACCCTCGCGCTCTACAGTATCAAAGCTCCCAGCAGAAGCATCACAACCGCTGTTCCAACAACCCTTCTTCCAACATTCATTTGTGCAGCACCAGTATACGGCACCGTCGCATTCCCACCAGCCCCTCCAGAAGATTTGCCATTACACCTGACCGCCAAACCCTCTTTCAGGTCCACATTCTTTCTCACGCAGCCCTCCCAATCCCCCACACTTGTGATATTCGTCCTACAATATTGAAAACACCCCGCATTAACCATAACCGGTCCTGAACAACAACTGCTCAAACCTTGCGCGGGCTGGACATGAGCGGGATATGCGAATCCACACATCGAATCGCTTTGAGATGTGAAGCCGAGAGGGAGCATGGCGTCGGATATGGAATTTGTTGAACACGCTAATCCCGGACTTGTTAGCATAAAGTGGATGATGGAAGTCGTAGCGTGGACACGTACTGGCATTCCCCATTCCAGAAGTCGCCATATTCGAACTCGTAGGCGACATCGTTGAGTATGGAAGTGACATGTTGCCATTTAGCTGATGGCCGTAAGATGCTGCGCAGGACATGTTTGCTGCTTCCTCCTCTTTCTTGCGCTTCTGTTTGCGATGGTCGTGCGGCTGTCCAACTTCTATGTGATTTCTGTGATATAGGTGATATTAAGTTCAGAGCTGAAACCAGGAAATCGTGTAGCTGCAGGGACTACCTCATCTCGTTAAAAGTCATGTTCACGCATGTGGCTGATCCTGTGATCTAATGCAGAAGTATACATAGCTGTCTGCGAATATGCTTCGAGAAAGAGGTGCAGTGATCCTTGTTGTGCAGTGAATCCTGGTCTTGGCTTCTGTACCTATATATCGTATCGACGAAGACCCGAGGGAGTACTTCTTTGCTTTGCTCTGAAATGCAGGGCAGGCATTCGCTCGTGGCCGTTCAAAACCACTCCTGTTGACCTACTCCATCTTCGCACAAGATTTCAAGGTATATGAGAAGCGACTATGGCAGTTGATTATTCATTTCATGCCTATCGATACTCCTGCGAAGGGACCATTTCCGAGCTCAAGCAACGCTGCCCAAAAGACTCGCTCAACCAAACATCGCTCAAAGAAGAGGCACCAAGCCAACGAATGCGCTACTACTAACAGACTCTTCCACCAGGAAGCGAAGTCATCTCGCTGTCAAAAGGTGACGCGAGTCATGTCGTAATCTCATCTCATCCTCGTCTCCGTCCAGAACACCGTGCTAGCCGGCACTTCTGGTGCTACTTTTGCGTCTTATCCAGACATCCAGATCTCCTCGTCCACTCTTAGTGACCGTTGGTATATCCATTACCATTAGCGTGATAACCATTAGTATAAGGCTTCAAAGCGAACTCCTCTCGAATCGCGTTGCCGAAACGTTTGATAGCCTCATCAATTTTATCGAATTGTGCTGCAGCGTAGGTGGCGCGGAAGAACATTGTATTTCTGGTAAAGATGTCAGTAATTGCATATGAGCAGCACCAATGATGTTTTCGACTCACCGCTTCCCATTCTTCTCAGCCATAAACCAAGACCCCTTCATGAGCAGAGTCCCATGAGCAACATTAGCCTGGAAAATATCCTCCTCAATCTCCTCTATCGACTTCATGCCATATGCAGGATGTTTCTTATAGTCGACTTGCAACCAGTGGAACATGCCGGCAGTAGGTGGCACCCAGCTAACGATATCTTTGGGTAGGTAACGTTCACAAGCTTCCATCATGACATTTCTTCGCTTGGTGTAGGACATGCGGATGTGCATGAGCCAGTCAAGGTACCCGGTATGGCCCCATGTCTCATCAAGAAGCTTGAAGAGGATGATCTGGCTGAATCCGGAAGGTCCTTGCGTACAGACGTCTGCGTGTGTGCGGAAACGGTTGCAGATTTGTTCTGAAGCTGTGATCCACCCGCAGCGAGAGCCGGGCGAGAGGACTTTTGAGAATGAGTCTGCGCGCATGACACGGCCGTCTGTGTCCAGAGCGAGGAAAGACGGGACGATGGAGTTGAGGAACTCTTCGTATGTGGCCGGTGGGGGCACTTCAGGTGCGTTGGGTCCGGTATATGGTTGCATTTGGAGGAAGTAATATGGCTCATCTTCGAATATGAACAGGTCGTGCTTTCGTGCCACTCTGTAGATCTCCTTTCTTCGTGCCAGAGACTGAGTAGCACCTGTCGGGTTCTGACCAGTTGGGACAGTGTAGATGAGGAAAGGCTTTGGACCGCAACGCTGGCAAGCATCCCAGTTGGTAAGGACATCATCCAGTGATGATGGGAGCATTCCCTGCGAATCCATCTTTACAGCGGCACATCTAACGCCCATTGGTGCAGCGGTCTCGATGGCCGCTGGGAAAGAATACTCTTCCGTCAAGATGTAATCGCCTGGTTTGCACAGCATTCGCAAAGTCATGTCCCAAGCAGCGGTCGATCCAACAGTCATAGTGCAGCTCCAGTCGGCATATGGTGGGTCATGCACAACTTCAGTGTGCTCGACAATCCATCTAAGCAGCTGTGCGCTGCCATGTCCTTGACCGTAGTTCAGAGCCGTAGCTAGATCAAAGGCAGAAGTTCCCTTCGCCATGTCGTGCATGCCCATTGAGAGTACATCACTCTCGGCGATGCCATCTTCCTCTAGCCCAAGCCTGGCAGGTCTTGGAGCTTTCACATCGATCTCGTGGAAGGGGAAGTACTCAGGTGAAGGGAGACCACCACCCAAGGAGATAATTCCTGGAGTTTTGAGATACTGGGCAGCGTTCTTCAGCGAACTACCGCCTCTGCTGACAGTCTCATGGCTCAGGCGGTCTTTGATCGTTAGCACTGGGATTGAAAGAGCTGACTGGAACAGCTTGAAAGGGGAATTTAGGAGGACTCACGATCCCACCGCTTGGCCACAGGCTTGTGCTTGTGACATGTCCTCCCCTTCAGTGACCTCGTTAGCTCGTCGTCCCATGCAAGCTTCTACAACAACCACCATTAAGAACAGCATCTCGGCCCATGCTTATCAGATGCATACCTTGAATAGTTCCAGATCCGCGGGAGCAGCAACGCCGGCAATGAGCTTCCCCGATGCAGCGCGCCTATTCGCGACGCCTTGAATGGTCAGACGGTCGGGTATCGTGAAAGTGCTTGTGTCGGTCTCCGGCAAGATCTCAGGGACTTCTACATCCACGTCCCTCGTAGCCGCGGGAGCCATCGTGGAGGTGTGCGCACCGCTCCGCCCGCCGTTCGTGTCGATGTCGACTGATCGCATTGACTGCTTTGGGCGTGCTCACGATCTGTTTCGTGGGGGTCTGAGACGCCTTTGGTGCCCTGGTTGGTAGCAGTTACAAACAAAAAGTACGAAAGCGGTGGCAGAGTGGGTGGGCACACTCTCAAGGAGGAAGGTTGGGGTACCGTAATAACTCGCGCATAAGACCAGGCTCTTATAACAAAATTTGGACCTGCTGCTGATTAACAGGGGGTCTTACGAGAGAGAAGCCCTTATACTAAGGCACATTTTTACATAAGACCCTGTCCTTATTTTTGCTTAGGAAATCGCCCTTCCGCCCGTTTTGGTATACCTCCGGACCCAAATATCCTATCTGATACCCGGGTCTTATATGATATCTGAGAATCTGCCAGCCGAAATCGTAGTAGGCTCTTATATCGTTGCCCTACCTGCTCGAAATTTACAGGGGGTCTTACGAGTGAGAGGGTCTTATGCAACGGACGGGTCTTATGCGCGAGTTAATACGGTATTGACCGCTCTGTCTCAGCCAATCACCTTGATGGCTGTGGGCGTCTTTGCTCAGGTTCCCCACGTTTTGCAAAGAGAAATGTGGGAGAAGGAGAAGAAGGGAGTGGGATGTAGGATAAATGAAGGTTGTACGACTGCCGGATCAGATAAAATTGCCAACTCAGACCGATAGCGGATGTTTCTTCGAAGTTTGGTGCAATTTTGACGTTGCATGTTGCGGTGAACACCTTGCGCGAAGACGCTGTCCAGAGAATCGTTCGATAGGGCGTCAGGGAGCTCGCAAGTGACGAGTTTCTCAAGTAATGGAAACCGTTTAGACTCGGCTGCTATCGGCTGCCTAGGGCTTATCGAGCGTACCAGAATCAGGAACAAGCACACGAGCAGCAATCTCAGAGCAGCTTGCGGGGGATTGACATGCCGGCAAGACCCTTCTTGTGAACGTCGCATGCAGCTGGATCCTGGAATTTGCATGATTTGACGAGGTCCTGCCAGAGCTACTCGGAAGGAGAAAAGGTATAAATTGAGCCATTCATCCTCTCATCTGCGATCCGACCGAGGCGACCATGTTCCGGGAGATGATACCGCGGTTCCGGCGAGCAATGCAGCAAGAGAGCGGTGTACAGCACAGCTTCCATCATGGTGTGCGGTTGAACTCACCCACAGCTTGCGATAGCTGTTCCGTTCCTGGAGGAGAGCTTTTCCAATGATCGACGACGAGGAAGGCGGAACTCCGATACTGGTATAGACCATCCATACCGCTGTCAGTTCTGAACAGAGTAAGTAAATGCCGAGAGTTTAAACGCAGAACTACTGCAGCATGGATGCCAGCGCAGAGGAAGAAAGACGGATTGCAAGCCGTGTTCGGATGAGAGGGAGCGTAATGAAGTGAGGTGGAAAGAAGGTCTGCGAAACAGATAGGCGTCTGTGAAACGTGTGCGCGTCTAGAAGAGCTACCGGCAGCACGGCAATGTGAAAGTGAAGACTGCATGATGCCTGTAATTGCAGGACTCGTGCGTGCATCGATGCGACGGGATATCGCGAATTTTGCAGAAAGATGACAACTTCGCGACTTCCACCGATGCAATTGCTACTTCTCCTTCGAGATGGACGGCAGTTGCACGGCATGCTATATTACAATGCCGTATCACCACATCAACAACATACTTCTCAACGCATGCTTGATGAAGTACTCAATCGTTCCTTCCAATCGACGTGGCACTGATCCTACACTTTCATGTGAATGATGAAGCTATGGACAAGAAGTACCCACAATTCTAGGCATGTGAATGCCGACTTCGCTCTTCATTCACCATCTCAATATTACGATATGTACTACCCACCCTCTCTTCTCAAAAATCGAACCACTTACATGGTCCACACTCGCCTCCAGGTCCATCCAGTCCAAAAGCGCGATAGGGTATATGCGCTTCTCGCAGCCCACCTGCGCGCTCCAAACTCCCTGCTAAGATATTCCATTTAAGGCCGAACTTCGCCTGCCCCAGTATTATGCTCATCGACGCCAGCCTCTCCATCTAATGCTCGTTCTTCCGCCAATCAGTGGGTTTGGTAAAATGCAGCACATCTAGTACTGTTCATCCGGACACTCATAAGCAAGATGTCCATCCTTCTCGCACAATGCGCACCATTTATCCTCAGCCTTCGCTTCAGCTGGAGGATGCTCGGGTATTGACACTTTTGCGATGGGGTCCTCGTTCTCCTTGGCCAACGACTTAATACTTTTGCCAGGACTAAGGGGTGCAGGCATAGCCGAGGGGTGTCGTTGATGGCCAGAGGCAGCACTCTTTGTCTCGCCTTCAGACTCTTCCGTGGAGGTGTTGTTCTGGAAGTGGCTGCAGTCGAGCGTGTCATGGTCGGCACTTTCACACATCTCGCAGTACAGGCTGCTATCCGCCGCCTTAGTGGGACTGGCATTATCAGCCCCATCTCCATTCGATATTGCGCCAGCTCTACGGGCGTGTTCGGCGAACGTGGCTTTAATGGTATCCCCTCTCGGGCGTGTGGTCGTGTTAAGCTGAGTCGCTGTCATCTCACTCTCGTTCCGAGTGTGATGATGCCCGTTCGTCACAGCACTATCGCGGCGCAGCTGTTCCAGCTCAAGCTCCAGAGCCTCCTTCTCCTTCTGCGACTCCTCCAACGCCGACTTGACCTTGTTCAGCTCGACCAGATCCTTAGCAGCTCCGCCAGGCGATGCTTCAGGGTTCGTGGAGAATGAGTGGATAATAGCCTTCAGACCTCTGATCTCATCGTCCTTTTGTTCGAGCTCTTTCGGCGACGTACCGCCAGTCGCAGCAGCTGCAGCTTTCTCCCTTTCACGCTTCAGCTCTGACCGTCCTCTTTCGACCTCGCCACGCAAGAATTCAACCTCGCCTCTAGCTTCTGCTTCGCCTCGTCTCGCGTCCTCTAGGCCCTCCTCAAGCTCTTGCACGAAATCCTCGAGCTGCTTAAGCTGGTTTGCGACATCGTCAAACTCTTTCTTGCTTTGATTCAGCTCCTCTAATTCCTGACACCTTGCGCCAAGCTCTTCGACTTGCGCAATCAGATCCCGCTTTTGTTCCTCGTAGACACGTTCGGTTTCAGAGCTTGCCATTTCCAAGGAGTCGAGAGTGCTTCGGAAGTCGGCTCGATGTGCATCGAATTCGGAGGTCAGAATAGTAATCTTCTCGTTCTTCTCACGCAGCATCTGCCGTAGTTGAGCGACACCCGCATCGGCGCCTTCGTCATTAAAGGAGGACTTCCGGGCAAGTTCGCCGTCAGTAGGGAGCAGCCCGGACAGCTCTTTGACGCTAGCTTCCATATCTGCCAGATTTGCTGCTTGTTCCGCTAATCGCTTATCCCTCTCAGCAAGCTCTGCCTTCAGACGTAGCACCTCTTCGTCTTGCCCGCCATAGCTTCCGAGTCGCGATGTCGATCGGAGGGGTTGTGAAAACGACTTTGTGGAGCCCTGACTGCCATTGCGAACGCCAGAAGTCTTCGCTGTCCCGACCGGCGTCCTTTCTTCTGGTATATCGGCTTCCGCTCTATGGCCCAACCGAGATCCAGTTCGTGAGTATGGCCGTGGAGGCTGGCTGTTAGCAGTAGACGGCCTGGAGTTGCTTGATGCTTTGAGATTAGATTTGCTTGGTGTCGCACTTGGCCTTGCGCCTCTTTGACTTGCTCCAAGTGGATTGCGCGCAGGTGTGGGTTGTAATTGTGGTGTCTGCCTCCTAAGCGGTGACTCTGGTCGCGGGAGAGATGGCCTCCTAGGCTTGAATGCAGGACTTGAGGGTCGTCCGGCACCAGGTCCCACTGACTGCGAGAACTTGAGCTGTCCACCGGGTGTGTGTCCATTCAGGTTCGTGCTGTAAGATGGCGTGTTAGGGGTCGCAGGGAAAGAGTCTAGTGATACTGCTGGTGAGTTACGCTTCTCGGCGCGGTGCACTGGCAAGAAGATGCCTGCGCCTGGTATGGATGTGTTGAAATAATGGACCCTAGACAATGTATCAGCCTTGTAGACTGACCAAGTGTTTCGCTTCACTTCTCCTTACCCGTCTACATCGCCGTCATTCTTTCCTCTCGCGGCGAATTCCCTGTCCAGCTCCACCCCTACAAATGTCCCGTTCTTCCCTCTCACACTGCCCAAGAACTTTACGGTGCCGTACATTTCGCCAGGCACGTTGACGGTGTCCCCTAAGGAAAGGTCACCCCCATCCATTTTGACTGGAGTCGTGTTCGCCGAGGGCACTCCCGTCAATGCGCGGTAAGAGGCCTTGCGGGCCACGTCGGTTGTTGATGCTCGCAGAGAGGGAGAGGAGGCGGTATTGGTGTTTCCAAAGGAAGGCCTCTGCAGGCCACTCCGCTGGCGAGGAGTCTGCAGAGCCATGTTGAAGTCCGTCACGCCTGCCCGCGAAAGTCTTCGAGGGAGAGGCTGTGCGACGTGAGCGCGGGTGAGGCCCGACTGCCTTATTACTGCCAAACAGCTATTATTAAGTAGTAAGGGCCTTGGGTGAATAGATTGGGTGATGTGGCTGCCGTCGAATCAGGAGTGCCTTCCAGTGTCCACAGGATCTGGGGCGGTCACGTTTGCCCGCAAATAATCTAAATAGCTTTCATGCGACAATCAACGTCTTCTCCTAGCCCATGCAGCAGTCTCACCGCGCAGAAAAACGCGGCGGAAGGGAAGGTGTTATTGGCGGCGCGTTGTTGATATTTTGTCAACACACAAAACGTGTGCGATCATGCATTAGCTGTGACTGGACACTCTCTACGCGCATCTTCCGACAACCGCGACGACAACAACCCTGTCATCATGCAGGAGGCCATCTCCGCCGCTAGAATAGGGTGGGATTAAACCGCGCAGAAAAACGCGGCGGAAGGGAAGGTGTTATTGGCGGCGCGTTGTTGATATTTTGTCAACACACAAAACGTGTGCGATCATGCATTAGCTGTGACTAGACACTCTCTACGCGCATCTTCCGACAACCGCGACGACAACAACCCTGTCATCATGCAGGAGGCCATCTCCGCCGCTAGAATAGGGTGGGATTAAGCATGCCTGAGGCTATGGCGTGGACAGCCCTACGAACCATCGAGGGTCGTCCAAGCAGCATGGGTATGGATGATCTTGGGCAGCAATGGCGAAATGATATCGCATTGCCGAATACCAACCGAGACCGTCATAAACAAGAACGTCTCTGCTATGCAGTAATGTATGTTTCCTGCTGACATCGACTCGAAAGCACCGACACTTTCTGTGCGTGGAGCTCGGGAAAGCCACGGCTCGCTGAGTGAATGTGAATGTGGAGAGAAGACCGAGGTACTCTCTGCATCTCTGGCGGCTGTTTGACCTCACTCTTCTACCACTCTACGGATCAACATGTAGTTTCTTCCATTCCTGCCATACGCAAAGCATGGCCGGCCCTATTAGACAGCAGATTGACTTGGACAGTCTCTCCAAGTATATCGACAGCAATGCACCAGAGATCAAGACTCCCTTGGATGTGAAGCAGGTAAGCATAACATTCACGTTCACGTTCACCTAATAGCACTGCAGAACCATTTTAATGTTTGTAGTTCGGCTATGGCCAATCCAATCCAACCTATCTCCTCACAGACTCCCACAAAAACAAATATGTCATGCGCAAGAAGCCCCCCGGCAAACTCCTCTCCAAAACCGCCCACCAAGTCGATCGCGAATACCGAATAATAAAAGCCCTTCAACCCACCGACGTCCCCGTGCCCAAAGCAATCTGCCTCTGCGAAGACTCCTCCATCATCGGCACACCTTTCTACATAATGTCCTTCCTGAACGGCCGCATCTTCGCCGACCCTTCAATCCCCGACGTCTCAGCATCCGAACGAACAGAAATGTGGAAGAGCGCAGTAACAACCCTCGCGAAATTCCACACCGTAAAACCTGCCTCAGTCAACATGTCAGATTTCGGCCGTCCGAATAATTTCTATAATCGTCAACTCAAAACTTTCGCGACACTTTCCATAGCCCAGGCAGAAACGAAAGATATTGAGAGTGGGAAGCCGGTGGGAAAAATCCCGCATTATGATGAAATGGTGAAGTTCTTTGGAAATCCAAAAACACAACCTACGGATCGAGGGACTTTTGTACACGGAGATTATAAAATCGATAATATGGTGTTCCATCCAACAAAACCCTACGTGATCGGAATTCTCGACTGGGAAATGGCAACAATCGGCCATCCTTTATCCGACGTCGCAAACCTCACAGCACCGTGGGTACACACTGGTCTGAAATCTCTCCGAGCGAACGATTCTTTCAAAGCTGGCGTTACACCAGGTTTGCCTACGAGAGAAAAGGTTTTGGAATGGTATCATCAAGTCGTAGACTGGGAGTTTTCGAAACAAGAGGTGATTTGGGGTGATGCTTTTGGACTTTATCGTGGAGCGATTATTTGTCAGGGAATTGCGGCGAGGTATGCTGTGAGACAGGCGAGTAGTGCTAATGCCAAAGAATTTGGAGAGCAGGCGGGACCATTTGGGGAGATGGCTTGGAAGGCTGTGCAGGATTGTCAGAGGCAGGGGGAGAAGGATGGGAATGGCAATGCGAAGTTGTGATCTCAGAGGATGAGGTGAGAATATATGTGAGCCAATCTCTGGCGACGAGATATTTATTGTGTGATCAGAGCACTTTAGATTAGATATGTCATGCATTGAGCGAGTCCTTCACATCTCAGAGAATGTAGAATTCTGTTGATCATCTCTTCGCCCTAGTCCGTGCTGTAGTCCTGGTGGGCTTGACTACTTCCTCCTCGCTCATGTCTTCATCAAGATCATCTTCGTCATCCTCGTGATCGTCATCGACTGCGTTGAAGTACTGGCTTCTAACCGGCGTAGCTTTCTTAGCAGTCCTACCTGATGTGCGACGACCGGGTGCTGCACGTTTCGGAGGAGATATGAGCACTTGAGGAGAGCTGCGACGCCGATTTGCTTGTGACGCTGCGATCTCATCTTCGTCATCGCCTGCAGCAAATGCTGCCTCGCTCACATCTGTAAGTGGAGAATCCTCGTCTTCGTCTTTATCAGAAGATGCCTTTGGCGCTGGTGGCTTGCGCTTGGGTGTTGCGCGGCCATTGGCCTTGGATGTAGGTTTCTTTGTCTGAGAAGTCGACTTCTTGGCAGACGTGCGCTTGACAGGCAGAGGCTTATCGTCTTCAGACTCCTCATTAGCTTGAGCCTTGGCCACTGGTTCTAGAGATACTGGTGTGATCGGCGCGGGATGATTAGCGCCTGGCTTGACAGCTCCGGGTTCCGCTTCATCTTCAACAAGGAATCCACCATCTCCTCCCTCATCATGGACTGGCTCATCTTCACTGTCTGCGAAGAATCCGCCGCCAAGATCTACGTCCTCGGCAGCAGCTTTGGTCTTGTGTTGTACAACCTCTTCCTCGTCATGACCAGGCTGGAAGAAGCCCCCAGCTCCAGCATCTTCGTCAATGTTCATCTCGGTAGTGCTCTTGCCTTCCCTCTGCGCCTTGGAGATGAATGGGTTGATCTCACCAGTGCCATCATCTGCTTGCTCATACTCGACTCGCATTCTCTCGATGATTCGCATGCTCATGACCATTTTACGCCACCAATGAAGCGCAGTGGCAGTTCTCTTCGTGTCTTCCTTCCTCTTGATCTCCGCTTGAGCTTCTCGCCAAGCGTCCCGAACCAAGATTTCATGCTCTTCGGCGACCACGACACCTGTAAGAATGGGCACTGCTCGCTGCTTTCCGAATTCGAATCCAGTGCACGCTTCAGCATAGTCGATCTCAAGCTTCCTGCAAATCTTGGCCGAGCCTTTGAGTGGTAGATGGACAGCACCTTGGGGTACCATCGTTTCTACGTAGACATCCATATTGCCGAAAGCATTCTTGGGTATCACGCCATTTTCGATTGGACGGGGGATGATCCAGTCGGTCTGGTTCCAGCTGTACAAGCCTTGTTGGAGCTTTTCGCCATTCTCTTTAAAGTGCTCCTCCATCTCTCGTTTTCTGATCAAGGTTACTGCGCGAACTGGAACGTGCTTCATGGGCTGCTCTCCAGTCTTGACAGCTCTCCCCTCCTTATGCCAGCTTTCCACTGTCTTGCAAGTAACGACGTCGCTACGACGAAAGACTGGGTGCTCCGTGGCTTTATCGCCTTTTCCAGCAGTGAACATTTTGACTGGCTTCGCATGCGGAAGGATCGCTTCCTCACGGCGAAGATGTTGCTCGAGGACATAGTCGGCACTCTGCTTGTACCATTGCAAACTCTCTTTCGCCACTTCCTTCTCCTCCTTGGCAGGCTTGAAAGGCTTGAGATCGGTCTGCTCTTCCAGGTCGTCAGCAGCGGTGCGCTTGATTTGAGGTCGGTCGTAGATGGACATGACTGTCTTGAACCAATCATAGTCCTCGTAGCGTTTCACTTTCCCTCGCTTGTTGTATATCGGTATCTTCTCAGCAGGCATCCGCATGCCCTTGGTCTTGCCTGGTAGTTGATGCCGCTTCAAGTACCGGATGGTGACATCCTTCGCAGTGCCGTCCGCAGCAAAGCCAAGGACATAGCAGATTACCTGCTTTGCGTTTTCCGCCTTCTTGCCGCGAGGCTCGAATGACTGGAGAAGCTCGTCATTCGAGGCGATGGTAGAGAGCACAATCGGATCGACTGGTATCCATTTATGCGATACTGGTGAACAGACCTCCGTCCAGTATGTAGGGAACGCTAGGTCGCGATCATACTTCTTCGACGGCTTCCGCCTTGGTGTTGCGGGTGTCACGTCGATCACTGATACATCATCAATGTCATCTTCAGCCACAACATCGGGATCGTGCTTTTCGTTCTCAGACGGTGGCTCGCTCAAGGGACTATCTGAGTCTTCGAGGTTGATCGGATCGCCTTTGTTACCTCTTGATGATTTTCGTGTCGGCTTTTCGTTCGGAAGCGAGCTTTTACCTTGCTTTGAAGTAGTCGTCCCATTCGACTTGCCCTTTTTGGAAGCGGACTTTGATGCAGAGGCACCATTGGTTTTGGAAGATGATCCTACGGTCTCGTCATCACTGTCGGGCTCTTCTTTCTGGGGCTTCGCATCCTTCTTCGACCGCTTCTCGTTCGCTTCTTCGCCTTTGCTCCAGCCGATACCTGAAGGTTGCAGGTTTGCAACCATTCTGGTTTCAAGCCCGATGCCGCGCAATAGAGCAACAAAGAGCTGACCACCAACGTCGCGAGACCCCTCACATCTCTTTGCAAGCTCACGGAAGGCAGTAATATCTTCAATGCGCTCACCATGCTCTTCAGCATCGTTGCGATTCTTGTCCCAATGCTTGATCTCGTCTCGCAATCTCCTCAGCGGCATGAAACCGAGCTTTCTGATCGCTGGGGCCGTAACGATAAAGCGCTTCCGCCAATATGCCGTAAGCACCTTCAGTAGCCGGAGCAAAGGGTCACCTTGGCTCAAATTCGGCACGCCTTGTTCAAGATGCTGTGCATCGTAATTCCAATCTCGGCCACTACTCTTGCCTTTGCCCCTGCCGCCTCGCCGACCTTTTGCCTTGGCAGCAGCTTGCTTCCTGGCTTGCAACTCTTCCTTGCTCAGCGTGCCCATGGCTTCCCTCCATCGTGTGACTTCTTTCTTCACACCATCTGTCAAGCCATCCACAAGCGACTTCTGCACTTCTTTGTCGTTCAGCCATGAATTTCTGACTGTATTGTGCCACATCAAGCTCTGCACATGCAAGCAATGTGATATCACTCTGACCTGACGCTCTCGCTTGGTCGGACCTTTCTTGCCAGTTGCGAGAGATATCTCCGGCTCAATGTACACGTTGTCCTCGTTCAATGATACATCAATGTCGCCAATTTCTGTGTCATGCTTTGATGGCCCTGGCTGAGCTACAGTCGATGCATTATTGTCTATAGCATCTTCCCAGTCCATCTCGTCGGCATCATCATCGTTGTCTGACTCCATCTTCTGCCTCTTGCTTGGCGGCACATCTTCAAATTCGTCGCTGTCGACGTCGCTAATCGATTCGTCGTGGTCATCGTCGCCGAATGTCGCATTCAGCGCTTTCTTCGTTTCCTCTACAGACTTGGCTTTCTTACGCGGTTCGTCGGCGGCTTCGAATAATGTCTGCTTGCCCTTCTTCGATGTCGGCTTCGCTGGCGCTTTCCGCTTTGCTGGTGGCGAGGCAATGGGCGAGTGCTCGCGCTTTCTCGATATGAAAGGCGGCATATTGGAGATTATGGAGGATTACTGCAGCAATGTTGTGTCTCCATGCTGCTCAACCAGACATGAACTGGAAAGGTGAAAGTGGATGCAGCAAGTAACGCGGTTCACGCGAATGTTCCTGCATTGTGACGCACCTGATCGGAGCACGGACGCGAACTTTCCGAACCTTGTTCCAGATCTCGCGATTCGTTTCTAGCCAACCATTCCATTACCACCATCGTTCTTTCACAAATGTATGGAGATTTTGATTGTACTGACTTGTTTGAAGCTAAGCACTTTCATCGATATTCTGGCATAGTCTAGAGTCAGTATGCCCGTAGCTACTGTAGCCGGTCTTGCTGACTCTCAACCTTGCATCGCATTCAGGCTCGACTAGTTTTTGGAAAGGTCATAGCTTAGAGTAATTCTTGGCGGACGGTGGGGTTACCAAAGTGCTTCGATCACTCCGAGACTTCAGTATCTATCAAAAGTAGCCATATCATGATTGTTTGTAGCTTTGCGTCCGACAGTGTGGAGATGTGCGGTGTCAGTAAAGCGAATTGTGAATTCGATGTACCTGGTCATTGAGGAGATCTTCGAAATCGGCAAGAAAGCGTAGCAGATTATTACCGTGACCGACAGCACGCATGCCTGTATCATGGAGAACGCGACACCTCTCCTGTTCACAGTGCGAGGCTGTTCAACTTGCGGCCTAGAATGATCATTTCCACCATCCGTATGGCAAGTTTCGCAACGGGAATGCTCACGCCTAGTCGCCGCTCTTCTGCTAAAGCTGAAAGCTTGGCCAACCACTCATCCTGCAGCTTCTCACCTTGTTCCTGTAGTGCGTCCTTCACTGTTTCTGAGTGGCCGAAAAGCGAAAAGCGAAGGGCACGAGGGTCAGCGTGTGTCTCAAAGATAAGAGGGTGTATGCGCTCCACAAGCGAGGCTTGAGACCAGCGTGCCGCGTCTGAGACGTCGACCGCAGCTATTGTCATCCGGCGGAGTTATGCCTCACACCCGTCGATATACTGGCCAGGCTCATGCCTGAACGCTGAACTTCGCTTGCCCCAAGGATGGTTCATCAACCAAAAAAGACAGATTCATATCAATACATGCTATCGAATCAGCTAGCAATGAATGCAGCGAACGAATGGAAATTGACCGAATGTGTCTGGAGCGCGTCGCAGGACAAGCGAGATCCTCGAAGTCAGTTCAAGAGGTCTATCGTTTCTTCTCTGGGCTTGTAGTCGCAGAATCATGCTTGGCAGGGCTAATTCCAGCGGACGGACGCAAGTGAAGCGCTATCCACTCCTCTTGCAGCTGAGCAGCATGTAGTTCCAGTGCAGTCAACATCGCCAACACTATCTCGTCGTTCCATTCTTTGTCTATCACTGCCGCTCCCACCTGGGCGATGGCCTGCCGAGGATCAGATCCTCTCTCCAAGGCGCGAACTTGTTCCCCTATTGCATATAAGACTGTTTCCTGGAATCTGCCATTGAGCTCGCCATTTTGAGCGCTCCTATAAGCCTTTACCACGCGCCGTGCGCGCATGAGTATTTGCCAAAACTGCCGCTCCCCCGTGGCAGTATATCCTCGTTGTTCGTCGCACCAATCTGAATAGAGGGCCAAATGAAAACGCGATGCTGCTTGATGCTCCGTATCGTAGAGGCCATCCGTCTGTTCGAGCAAGTATTGGTATATGCCTCCAGCGTTAGTTCTTACAGCTGCGTTTGGACACTTTCCGGCTTCACATTCGTGGTCGTGAGGATCTGGTCCTCTGGGTAAGTTGATTAGACGAGATCGATGAAGCTCACGGGAGGGGGCGAGGCGATACTGGGCCATAGAATGCTCCTTGGAAGCTTCCTGGCCACGTAGGATTGAGTAGGTGGCCGACTGCAACTCTTCCCATGCCTGAGTCCATTGCTGATGCGTACGTGTAGCGCATTGACAATGTGACAATGTGGTGGTCATGGTGTAAGACCTGTTGATGTGAGAAGTGCGAAAGAACGTGTAGCTGGGGTCCCGCAAAGGTGAGTCTAGGTCACACGGACAGGCAGAGATTAGTGGAACGAAAGAAAGAGCAATTGTGCGTGCTACCCATCGCCCTTTATTCGCGGATTATAATTCGAATATGACTGGGGCCAGCTAGGAGGCAAATCAAACCCCGCAGTTATTGCTGTCTTGCGGTCCAGCATTGTCGAAACTCCATTACAGGCAAATCATGCTTTGATCCAATGGTAGCTGTGCGCATAGCAAAGAAGCTCCCGAATCTCTGCAGCGATGTTGCAGCGGCACTTGGTGTCTCCGGTGCAGCGAGATTGCTTGGTGATCTCGAGTCAGAGCCCATCCCATCTTCGCATGTTCTTCGCATGTAACGAATCCGATCAGATGCCGCAAGCGCGCATCTGCGGATGCAAACTTCGATTTTGTATCGTCAATCCAGGTGAAAACCTACTCGGCGCAGACATCAAGATGCTACTGAGCTCTCGTGAATGCGTACCGGCCAGAAGGCATCGCTCCGAATTATGCTACTTGGGATCGGATATCCACGTATGAGAGCGTAAGCCGTGATAGTGCTGGTTAAGTCGCCCGCTGTAGACTGCTAGATCTTACTTGTCCAAGCAACTCCGTTGGACTCTCGCATCCCTAATCTAGCGACAGCGTTGCGTTCTAAGCACATCAGCAGCACATCTCAAGTTCGGTCAATAAGCACGATGACCTGATTCCCGCGGCACCTCATACCAAACGCAAAGAGCATCTCATTGGTCTTTACGGCTATCGAGGTAGCTTCGGCAGATGGACTCGCCTTGAACTTCACTTGCCTCTCAGAATATAGAAATTCCCTTCTTGAGATATAATTGAGCCGTCCACTTTGACATCCTGTTTTGCCCACACTCGACTCGTTCACGTGATAGCCTGCCAGCGCCGCCTCTTGTGGTTGATCAAACTGAGTTTGCGAATGGAGCGCGAATTGTTGCGAATGGAGCGCACCTCCACGCGAATGAAGCGCACTTTCTCGCGAATGGAGCGAGACGTCTTCCTGTCCTATCGACGAGTGAGGTCTCCGGCTGCTGCCGGCGCTAATCTGCGTTTGGCACAAGTTCTGCCTAAGGCTAGCAACCGCGGCCTCACAGCTTCCACCTTCAACCGCGACTGGAACCAGATCAATCACTTTGCGCCATTCCACACAGCATCGAAACTGCTTAACAATCCTCGTCGCCGACTTCACGTTATTGCTACCAATCTTCTGTACCATAGGCTGGATCAACTTGCCAACACCGACACAACGCCGCTGACCTGCGCGATCGCCATTATCAACTCCACCACCTCATCAGCCACCATTCGCCCAAGTGACAGATGAGCACAACCACCACGTACTTCGTCGGCGGCCTTTTTGGCTGGCAGCGGCATCATGCCCGCCTTTGGTGAGGAGGGCGTCGAGGGCGCACCCCCACCGCGCCGCGACTATGATATCCTTAAGCAGCGCGTGGATCTGGATGTCGACTTCCCGACTCGAACGCTGAAAGGCAGCACCGAAATCACCATCCAACCTCTGGCGAAAGATCTGCGGCAGATATCGCTGCATTGCCGACAATGCAGACCGACGTCGATCCAGGTCAGCGGCATCAACGCCAAATTCGAGTACGAGGATCCGTACAAGAAGAGCTTGATGAGCAGCAAGTCTACGGCACATCAGCACCAGATGTTGAAGGAGAGAATACAGGATGCGCTACGTCCGAACCCTGCGCCGCAGCTTCAGATCACGCTTCCTCCAAAGCTGAAGATCCAGGAGTTACGAGTGGATCCTGCAACCGCGATGCCCGTGTACAATGGCACGCCGAGTTTGCAGAAGCAGGAGGCAGATGCGATGGCAATTGCAGAAACCCCAATTCAGCAGAACGTCCAACAAGCCGCCCAATTTGCGCCCATCAAACTAACAGTCGAGTTCGTTCTCGATGATCATCGCGACGGCATTCACTGGGTAGGTTGCGACGAGGACGACAAGCGATATCCGTATCTATACACAAAAGCCGAACCGTTTCCAGGAAACTCTTCATCCATATTTCCATGCTTGGATGATGGGAACAGTCGATGTACATGGGAAGTTGCGATTCGATGCCCGAAGACGATAGGAGATGCGTTTAAGAAAGTTCAGGGTGACACAGTCCTGTCCAACGGGGACTTAACCAGCGCGCCTAATGGAGATGTGGAGATGGTGAACGGCACGGACGCGCCAGCGAAGCCGAAGAGTGCTGCTGCAACGAAGCCGGAATATTTGATTGATCTCAGCCCAGAGGATGCCGCCCTAGAGCTAGCTGTGCTCTGTGTTGGCGATCAGATGGACGAGACCACAGATACCGAAGACGACACACGCCACACCATCAGTTTCTCGCTCAGTGAGGCAGTAACGGCACGACATGTGGGATTTGCGATTGGACCATTTGAGCATGTTGACCTGACCGCATTCCGTGATTCTGAAGAAGAGGCAAAGCTGGGTCAGACTGCTGTAAAAGTTTCTGGCTACTGTCTACCAGGCAGATCCGGCGAGGTCGAGAACACCTGCTTTCCCATCACCGGAGCCGTCGACTTCATCTCCGTGAACTGCGGCAAATTTCCCTTCCCTGCCTATCAAGTCTTGTTTGTCGATGACCTGACATACGACGTCATTGGAGTGGCTGGTATATCTATATGCAGCACGCGTTTGCTCTTCCCCCAGGAGATCATTGAGCCGCTGGACAAGAACACGAAGACACTCGTCCGGGCTGCGGCTGATCAATGGAGCGGAGTCAACATCATTCCCAAAGAGCCCATGGATACTTGGGCTATCGCAGGTATCGCTGGATACTTGACGGACGTGTTCCTCAAGAAGCTCTGCGGCAACAATCACTACCGCTGGGAACAGAAGCTTGCTGCAGAGAAAGTCTATGATCTCGATGTTGACAGGCCTGCGATATGGGACCAAGGAAAGTTCTTGCACGTCGATCCATCCATTCGAGAATTCATGGACCTCAAATCGGCAGTGGTGCTTGGCATCCTCGATCGACGACTTGTCAAGTCCAGTGGCTCTACAGGTGTCATGCGAATCATCAACAAGATTTTTCTCAATGCCAAAACTGGTACACTGACAAACGGCGAGCTATCCACCATGGATCTACAAAGGACTTGCGAGAAGCTTGGCCACAACAAGCTCGAATCTTTCTTCAAGCAATGGGTCTATGGTGCTGGATGTCCTATCTTCCATGTATCGCAACGATTCAACAAGAAGAAGCTTGTTGTGGAGATGACAATCGTGCAGCGACAGCTGGAACGACAGACAAAGCCCGAATTCGCTCCGAATAATTTCATGCGTGAGATCAAGGAGCATGTTCAGGAGGTCTGGGCTCCGGAGATCCAAACTGTATTCTCAGGACCAATGACAATCAGGATTCACGAAGCCGACGGTACACCCTATGAGCATATCGTCGAAATCAAAGAGCCGATCACGAAACTTGAGATCCCTTACAATACGAAGTACAAGCGGCTGAAGAGATCGCGACGCGCGAAAGAACGAGCGGTCGCAGAAGGCGCGGCCGGCGAGGAGGGGTCTGATGCTCTGCTCTACTGCCTTGGCGACATACTCGACAATGAACAGGACCAGAAAGATTGGAACCTTGTTGACTGGTCCGCAGAAGACGAAGACAAGATGGGGCAAGAAAGCTACGAATGGATCCGCATGGATGCCGACTTTGAGTGGATTGGCAAGATGCACTTGGTGATGCCGCTGTACATGTACATCTCACAACTGCAACAAGATCGGGACCTAGTCGCACAGTACGAGAGCATGCGCTATCTTCTCGGCTCTAATCCGCATCACGTCTCGCTCACCATTTTGGTGCGAACACTCATGGACGAGCGTTACTTTTACGGCATCCGAGTCATGGCTGCAGAAGGTCTGTCTTTGATGGCAAAGGACAAATTGACGGAGATTGGCACGCTGCACCTGACGAAGGCCTTCGCCCACTTCTTCTGCGACGGAGACATCGATTCGATGCCACGACCCAACGACTTCAGCAGCCGAGTCTCCTTCATCATGCAGTGCGCTATCCCACGGGCCATGTCGAAGCTGAGGGACAACGAGGGCACGGTTCCTCAGATCGTTCAGAGATTCTTCGTTGACAAGTTGACCTACAACGACAATTCCGACAATGCGTACTCTGATTGTCACTATGTTGCAACACTCATGACTTGCCTTACCGATGCGCTGGTCGCTTCACATCGCATCGTCGAACCAAAGCAGACATTCGAATTTAACTTTGATGACGACATGGGCATGGAAGAGGACCAAGAGCCGATAAATCCGAACGCCGCTTTTGAGCAGGAGGCTATCAATGTAATCGAAAGATACCGTCGATTGGACGAATGGATCGTTACCTACCAGAACATCTACTCTACGACTGCGATTGAATGCCTGCAGAAGCTGACCAAGGCTGGAGTGGTGAAAGACAAGGCCAAGGAGCTGCTACAGTACACCAGAGACAGCACAGCTGACAACGTTCGGATTCAAGCATTCCATTGCTTGACGGAGATTGGCTTGACGCGAAAATCGTCGGTGATGAAGCATCTACTTTACAATCTCGTACATGATCGCAGCCCATACTTCCGCGATAGGCTGCTTCGCTGCTTCGGCGAAGCTCTTGGTCACATCGCACTGAGCGATGGCGAAGAAAAGACCGCAGCGCCCGCTCCTGTCAACGACGGAGGTTTGATCATTGAAGATGCTGGATCTAACGAGGCACGACGCATCGAAGCAACACGCAAGACTACGCCCGAGGGCGCGATAGCGGCACTGAAGATTGCACTGGGCAATGACGAGGTATTTAAGCAGGCGCTGTGGTATGCAACCACGCATCCTTCAATCGCCATTGACGAGATCGGCTCGTTCTGTGACGTTGCTGCTTTGCTCTTTGATCCTGTGACAAGCCACACAGTGACGCTGAAGCTACCAAGGCCCTATCGCTGTGAGCATATGGGTAAGGGCAAGATGCGGTTCATCCCACATGGCAACTTCAGGACGAAGCCAAGCAAGGGCCTTGCATGGGAGGACTACGAAATTATGGAAGGCCTCGGCCTGAAGTACAATGGTCCACTCTCCGATGAGATCAAGGAGAAAATCAAAGCGCGTGAGAATGAGGCTTACCTCAAAGCGCAGATCGCCCAGACCCAAGCAGAGATGGCCAGACGCCAGAGCGAGGCTGCGACTAATCATTTCCAGTCGCAGCAACAAGCTTCGATGCCGCCACCAGCTGTGCCAACATGGAGCGGAGGAGGCATCCCGTCTAACGCTCCAACGCCAACGGAGCAAAAAAGCGGCTTTAAGCTATCCCTTGGTGGCATCAAGAGGAAGGCGTCGGTGGACTTGACCTCTTCAAAGGACACGCCCAAGACGATCAAGGTCAACAAGGCCGCCACTCCAGGATCAGCCCCTAAGATTTCGACTTCTCGTCGGTCTTCGACCCCCGGCAGCAAGGCAGGCAAGAGTCGATTGGTGGTGCTAGACCTCGGAATTGCTGGCTCTCGCAAAGCTACGCAGATTCTGTCACAGCCTCCCGTACCTGGAAGATCGTCATCGACTCAGCCGCCCGCGAAGAAATTGGTTCTCAAGAAACCGAGCCAAGACCAGTCCACGTCAGCGACACACTCCAAGCCTCAGACGCAGAGTCCTGCTGGCCCGCCGGCTTTCTCACCGCCACCAAGTCTGACATCTTCCTTCCCGCCAACAAATCTCAATCTCGGGGGCTTCCGATCTTTCGGCGGAGCGCCAGCAGAAGATTCGGGACCGCCCGGCCTCACCAGCTTCTCTGCATCTCCTGACACAGCGAGTCCAGTCGGGTTCCGTAGTACCAGCGGCGATGCGACTGCGTTCAGTATGAGCCCTCCTCCGCCGTCAGCATCGCCGCCCAGTCTCACAGCAGCGCCTCCGGAGCGGTCGCATTCACATCCGCACGCGCATCCTCCGAGTCTGTCAAGAGTGACGAGTCTCAGCGCTATGAGTCCCTCGGAGAAGAAAGAGAGCACAAATGGAGACGCTGCAATACAGCCTCCAAAGAAGAAGTTCACATTGAAGCTTGGCGTAAAGGCACCGCCCACATCATGAAGTGGGTGAGAGGGGCAAATTTGCTGTATGATGCGACCAGCCCTGAAGTTTGAAGGATGTCTTGAATAGCAAGCGTAGGCGCCATCTGGGAGATAGCTGATTTCAAATGACAAGAAACCGACGACCAGTCGTTGAGACCCGGTGGTTGTATCATCGCATTTTCGTGCTTGTTAACATGACTTCCCCATGAGCCGCAAATCTAATACTTATCGATAGGTATTGCTGCTCCATGCTCTTCGTAACAGCCTCGTACTCGGATACGTCGGTTGGCGGCCTCACATGTTGTGCACTGCATAATCCGAAGGCGCACTCGCGGCAGTTGTACGAATGCTACGATATGTTATGGTGCGATTTTGGGCAGCAGATGAGTATGTATCCTTACTCCAACACATCTGTCTCATACAAATGTCACTTGTCAGACACGAGAAGTCTTGGCGGGCCTCGGTCAGCGAGTCTCGGTGACGTCGTGGTCGAGACACTTTCATCTTCGCGCGACGCGCTCCATTTTCCTTCCATCTCCTCCTGAAACTCGACCGACTTCTCCTATCGTCGACTCGCGCTTTTTAGTACTCCTCTCGTCTCATGTCTGCTCGGTCGTGCAATTTGATCATGCCGGTCGCGAAAGCTTCATCACGCTGACCAGCAACAAAACCCGACCTGTGCAAGCATATTTGCCCGAGTGACCATCCGGTCCAGTGAAGAGGCCGGCATTTGTCAATGAACTCTGCTAGCCAGGACGTGGTTGTTTTGGAAGTCTGCCTCGCCTGATTCCCAAAGCAGTGCAAGCGACTGTTTTCGAAGGAGTCAGTGATTAAGCAAGGCCGAAGCATTTGTTTGACAGCAACAAGTCAGGCCAGACCTTGCCGGCGAACACAGACTGTCCTTGAAAAGAAAAGTTCAGATCTTGGACGATGAACCCAGTGACGGTATCTGCAACAACCGCAGATTGACAAGTGAGGTCTTTACAGGGATTCTCCACGCCACCTTCCCCATCCTCGTGGTTCCACTTCAACCTTCTGGCCTCGCTGCGACGGCGTTTCTTGGCTACACTGCACAAAGATTGTGCTCCTCCGAGTGAGACCGCGAAAGCACACCGGCGAGTTGAAGTCCAGAACTCGCTCAAGCACAATCACCAGCGAGCCTACGCGCCGCCAAGCTCGCCAGAAGACGACAAGACGGAAAATGCTGTAAAAAGCAGCATATCTCATCAACGCCAAGCCAAGTCTGATGTGATATTCCGCCTAGTATCCACACGACCACCGACCGACCACTTCTCCGGTCGTAACACCGTCCACATTTCAAACCAGAACTGGTAATCTCGCTGCGAGGATTGCCAAGCCCGGCCAGCAACCTCAGACCTGCAATGTTTGAGGGCCTGATATGCTGACCATTATGTCCAATGAGAAACACGCCGAGTGATCTTCGTCAGGATTTGCTATGGATGTCACACGCGTGGACCTCTGCGCCATCATAGTGAGGTGGACGTGAGCGACCAAGACTTACTACCAACTTTGTAAGAATTTTCAAATCGGCTGTACTCACAAAAGAAGCGCCTAGCAAAGCGAGCATGCAAGATCTCGGTGAACACTGACCTGATTAAGCTCGGTGCCATACTTTCCGATTGAGAAGCGTTACTAAAAGCAGAAGCGTGATTGATCAATGTCGCTATGCACTCGGTGCCTGACCTTCGGCATGGGCCCTTGGCATCACTTCATCTGCAGTCTGCAGAACGTGCATGCCCTGTAAGTTGAGGATTTATCCTGGAACCTTGAACGACATGCGATGCCGTCGCCGGCAGGTAGACGAACTAGAGTTAGCTTTATTACTTATAGGTCAGAGGCCATTCGGTATGTTCTTACCTCGTCTTGTCGTCGACCACCTCAGCCTGTGGAAGTTGTACTGACAAGATGAAGTTCCTCCTGCTCTCGCTTTTTGCGAGCCCTCTATTGGCGCAGGGGCCGATCCAGAGAAGTCACTTGAAGCAGGTCACGAAAGCGCAAAAGGTTGCATACAATGCCGATCTCTTCCAGGGAACAGATCTGAAGCAGAAAGATTCGTCGCTTAACAACTCGGATCTGTGGTACACTGAGCGAAATGGCAAGAAGTACTTCCAACCTTTGGGCGCCCAGAGAGCTGGCGAGAAGGTCAATATAATCCTCACGAAACGTGCCAACAAAGATTACTCATTGCTCTCTAGGGACCTCTGCTCCTTCAAGATGTCCATCTTGTAGACACACTTGCCACCTTCAACCGGGAGAGGATACCAGAGCGCATTGTGCACGCAAGAGGTGCCGGTGCTCATGGCTTCTTCGAGGCGACCACAGACTTCGCCGAAAATCTATCAGCGGCAGATGTGTTCAAGAAGGGTACTCGAACATCAATCACAATGCGGTTCTCAACTGTGGGCGGTGCTCGTGGATCTGCGGACGAGGCGAGAGATCCGCGTGGTTTTGCTATTAAATTCCGGACGAAGCAGGGAATCCTCGACTGGGTATTCAATAACACCCCAGTGTAAGTTTACTGGCTCGAATGTCTGTCTCTGCGGATACGAATATTGACAATGATGCAGCTTCTTTATTAGGGATCCGGTGAAGTTCCCAAGATTTATCCATACTCAGAAGACCGATCCGGCAACGAACGTACGAGACTGGAATACCTTCTGGTCATGGCCAGCGCAGTTTCCAGAAGCTCTGCTGCAGTTTTTGAGGCTGTTCTCGGATCTTGGAACGCCTTACGGATTTAGGCATATGGACGGATGGTCAGGACATACGTATCGACTCGTCAAAGATGATGGCTCGTGGGTCTATTGCCGAGTTTACGTCTCCACTGATCAAGGCGTCAAGAACTTCACAGCTGCAGAGGCCGCGAAGGTTGCCGGCGATAATGATGCTTGGGCCACGAAAGACTTATACGATGCCATCGAAGTAAGTTCTCGATACCTCCATGCTGCATGCAGTAAGCTGACAAGCTGCCCCTAGTCTGGCAACTACCCATCTTGGACTGTCGGAATCGCAACTAAGACACCAAAGGAGGCAGAAGAGTATCGATACGACATCCTTGACTTGACCAAGGACTGGCCGGATGCAGAGTACCACGAGGTGGGACGTCTTACGCTTACGCAGAATCCAGAGGTAAGTTGATAGTATCTGAGTCAGTCAATTATTGTCAGCACACTGACATTGTCGCAGAACTACTTCAACGAGATCGAACAGTCCCACTTCTCGCCTGCAAACCTTGTCCCAGGCTGGGAACCATCGAACGATCCTGTCCTGCAATCGCGCCTTTTCGCTTACAACGATGCCGGCCGCTACCGCATTGGCGTCAATGCTGAAGATCTTCCTGTCAATTGCCCATTCTCATCAGTGGCGAACTTCGACCGCGATGGTCATCTCGCCGGCACAAATGGTGGTCAAGGCAGCCGCAAGAACTTCCCAGCAGAATACATCGACATGATCAACATCATCGATCGTCCTGGGACAGAAATTGACGACGAGATTCCTGGAACTCACACAGTACACTGGCAAAGTCAGATTGACGAGAACATTGATTATGAGCAACCGAAGATGTTCTACGAAGGGTTCAGTCAGACTGACAAAGACCATCTGTACAGCAATATCGCCGGAACTTTGGTCAATGTTGACAATCAGGAGGTAATCACAAAGCTCTTTGAGCAGTTCGAGAAAGTGTCGCCAGCATTGCTTGAGGGCGTCAAGAAGGCTTACGAAGAGGCACAAGCTTCGAAGTCATGATAATGAGCACTGCATATTCTAAGCGGTAATGAATAAAGCCAGCATGCATTTCAGCAGCATTGTGACAATGCGTTCGCTTTTGGCCTAACACTTCCGAATCCGGCGATTTCACGATCGTTGTTAGCTCTCTCACAAAGATGACAGATGCCCTGTAATCAATCATCACTCACTGCCTAATTACATTTGCCCAAGTCACACATTCGCGATGGCTCCTCCACGGTACCCTAGCCGTAAGACTGCACCACCAACTCGCTATGGCTTCGACCCTGAGCCAGATCCCAAGCCAACTACCAAAGTCTCCAAGAAACCCAAGATCAACAGGTCACCAAAGAAAAGCCAGTCTACCAGTTCTGCAGCTCCAAAAAAGAAGAAGTCCAACAACAAACCCTTCGGCTACCGGAAGAAAAAGCGTGACCCCAACGCTCTCCCCAAACCCAGATCCATAGGCCGCTGGTTCGATCGTCAAGGCCATCCTTGGACCAAAATGCAAGAGACGAAAATCCGCTGGGTCCAAGCAGATCTCAGAGAAGGTCTGGGCAAAGATAAGGAGCGATACATTCACCACTACAATGTTCGAAAGTGTGGGTGTAAGGACAGCCAAAAGAGATGTGATGATAGGTGGGGGTTTGATAGGAGTGTGGAAATTACTAGATGTTTTGGAGGAACGAGAGGGATGGTGATAAGTTATCGTTGAGCGGAAACGGGTGGCGAGAGTAATTAGCTCTACTGAAATTGCAGCTTTGTCGAGAACCTTTATTTCATGATGATTATTGCTTGCCATGGACCTACGAAGCACAAGTCTGACGATAGAGCACTACGAAACCTTGGAGCATCACATGATGATGCTAAATCCAGTTCTTAGTGACCAGGAGTATCCTTGCTCCGGCACATCAGAGAAGCATGGGTCTGATCAGAGCCTCATCATCCTTATAAGTGACGTTGTGGTCTATTCTACTGCTATGAAGGCCATGTTCGGTCGTATGGAAGCCGGCTTGGTGTCATTCGAGGTCGGATTTGAGATCGTCTCAGACATCAATTGTAGCACGAACGTCACTCCAGCGATGTGGAATTCTCTGACTTGTGTGCACCACAATCGTTTCACCTTGTCGTTATCACAAATGCCGCGAACCTTCGCTATGTATACAAACATGCCAAGGAAGCAAACAACGATACGAGAAGAGGAGGTCACTCAGCTTTCTCAGATAAGTTCGAAGACGAACCAGACGGGGATAGTGGATTCATTCTATGATGTGGTCTCTTCATGCCCTGCTGTGGTTCTTCATCACGACTGTCTTCGCTCACGCTCTCGATAAGCGATGGGACGAATTCTGCACCGATACACGCGAAGCTCAAGATTGGATCGACAGATATCGAGCTTTCCAAAATGGAACGGGCAGTGATCTAGGCGATGCGAGAGCGACCGGTGAAGCGATCATCTCGGAGAAATTCGAATTGTGGTGTAACTCTTGCGCATTCGCTAAAGCGATCGAAGCAGGCGAAAAAGTAAGCAGGAAGCGCTCAACCATAGTCTAGAAGCTGATGCAAAATTGTCAAGCCACGCATCAACGAGCCGCTCGACATTGGTGGGAAAGCAGGATATATCAATGATACATTGAAGGACTCGTGAGTGTATCGATATGGTGTTGAATAACAGAACTTGACAGTGACTTCGCAGCTACACGCCTCCTTTTTGGTGGATTAGCATCGGTTGTTATGGTCAGATTGTGATCTTCTTCGAAGATCATTCCGATCCCAACGGGTATCCCGTTCGTGGCTTCGCCGCGTTCACGGTTAGGAAGAATCCTGATCCAGATGGCAAGTCCAGACTGGTAGCTATGAAGCTGGAGAAAGAGTTGAATGACTTTGCTCGAGGGTTGAATAATGGATTCAAGATTCAATCGAAGGATGGCAAATGTATCCCTGGTTCATGAGCCGGACAGCGAGTATCTATCCAGCATTCAAGTGCGCAGTCGGTATGCTCCCATGTCGAGCACACTGCACGAATTCGACGTTTGAAACGTTCACCCACTTCCTCGAAGCTACGCCCATCTCTTGTATCACGTTCTGACCACGCAGCCCTATATTCAAAGCTCAACTCAATGTAGCACTCGCTCGCCTGAGCTTTTCAGTCGACTGCTCCGGCATTTCCTCCTGCACTTCTTTGCACATTTCCAGAATTTTCTCGGCCTTCTCCTCCTCAGAGCGAGGCTTCTCAGCCAACCATTCCGTGTATCGGTCGATTGAAAAGTTGCGATATGCCTCGTTTAAAGGCACTCCAGAAATGGTCGTAGAGATTTCAAGGACGCCATTCTCCAGCTTCTGGAAGAGTCCTCTGCTAGCCAGCTTGCGCTCGCTAGAGATGTTCTTCTCGGGAACCAAATCATCAGCAAGATTGCCGGAGGTAATGAAAAATGCATCGTCATAACACCAATCACCATTGTTCTTGATCCAGTCTTCGAGATAGGTTGCAATCTTCATGATGTGCGTCAGGCCGCATTCTTTGCGCGGACGCGGTAGACCCATTTCCTCAATCGCTGCACCCCACAGAAGCTCATCAATGACCTCACGTGGAGTCTCGATCTTCGTGAGTCCCGCAGCGCTCTGCGAGCTAGCAATCGCTTCAGCATTGTTCTCGAAGATGGTGGAGAATACAACACTGCACCCCTCATATAGCCGTAGGTAATTGAAGTTCATCTCAAGTTCGGATGCGTTCAGAGATTGCTTGGTCAGAAGCAGAAGCTGAATTGGCGTCAACTGCTTGGTGCTTGACCACTGAGTTTTGATTTCGTCGTCAATTGGGAAAGCGGAGTCCGTCATAAGGCTTGACACGAACTCGTGAAGATTTCCTTGGGTCGTACCACATCTCGTACGACCAAGACATACACGATCGGTTCCGGCTGACCACAAGGTATCTGTGATAGACGATGCAAGCTTCAGATTCGGCTGATTCTCAATGCGAGGTCTAAAGATGCCCTCCTCGGGAGTTCGATGGACCGTGATTTGCGGCAGGCGAACGCGCAATCCATTGCCTTGTTGTCGGCGCTTCTTTGCAAAGTCGGATGCAGAGACTCCAAATGCCAGTCCATAGTTCTTAGCAGCTTGCAGGAATGACCAAGGTGTAGCGTTTGCCTCTCGCAGGCCCAAGCTTGATAGACCTTGCGTCTTAATCAGGAATTCCATGTCCCTCCATACAGCAGAGATCAGCCCTGCACCCCGCAGAGCTCTGTAGAGATGCGCCATGCTTTGTATGAGCCATAAGCTGTTTGCAGCAGGGCAAATCTGCGTATGGAAGTAAGTCCGTAACTTCATGGCGACCAAACCAGCAGTAAGAGGCAGTCTCGCCAAGACGTACTCTGAATCGACACCGGTAGTCTTGAGTTCCTCTCCCGCAGCGTAGCTGCTCTGCTTCAACGGTACAGCTTTCGTGATGATCTGCCGTAAATCATCCTCTGCTTCTGTCAATCCAGCGGGGAACAATGTGGCACCATCATCGCAAGTCTGCCAGAGAATACTCTTAATGCATCCCAAAGACGTTTCGACATGCTTGGCAATGTCACGAAGTACGACATGTACATGCTGGCGAGCGGGGCCTAGGATGTCGGAGACACACATCTGAGTCTCGAGAACCATACCTGCCGCCGTCGATATTTTGGAAGCAAGTGCCAAATCGCCAAGATTCACCCAAAAAATGTCCACGTATCCAAGTCCGGCGAATCCTTCGGCTTGTGTGATGTCGTATAGATCGCGAGTAAGTTCGAAGTAGCTTTGAAGGACTGGATGGTAACATTGAGTGTGCATGCGGGCTTCGATACGCTGCTCTGGACTTCCTTTCGCTGATGAAGACCATCGCTTGAATAACAGGCCACCGACGAAGCCTCGAACGCAGAACAGGTCGGAAAGCTGATCGATGTCGAATTCTTCCTTCCCACGAAGAGCAAGGCATTCAATGTAGGTCGGTACACCGTCGGAGATGTGGTACTTGATGCGTAGATACCTCATGAGGTCCTCGGCGTTCGCAAGATCGGGATATTTCTCGCTTAGCTGTAGCGATGAATCCTTGATAAGATTTGCGGCGACAAAAGTCATCTGTGCGGCATTCTGCAGCGCACACTGGCCCTTGAGATATTCCTGCCAGACATTTTTGACAAGTTCGCGAATGTCTTGGCTTTGCTTGAAGAAGCACCAAACAGCGAAACGCTTCTCCACTTCGGGATTTTCTCTCAGTGTGAAGCTGATGTTCTTCGGAAGCTGATCGCGGTTGATTTGTGGTCTAAACGGCATATCACCTAGAGGCGTGGTGCTTGGTTGTTCAATGTGCAGTCCAGCGAAGGTGTTAGATATACTTGGCGCATCGCCAAGTTGGTCGCGAGACTTCCTCGAGTCTGCGGCCTGTCTTTCCTTATGACGAGCCCATCGAGCGCCTCGCAGGTCCTGAAGGATCTGATCCATGGTGTCGATGAAATGACGATGACCATCCTCACCATCGTTATGCCACTTTGCGCACTCCCGACGTCCTCGCACCACATCCTCGAGCAACTTCAAAGCGTCTTCTAGGCCTTCAGGTGCTTTTGTAGTAGGAGATGCGGTGGCAGTGATTCCCAAGCTCAATTGACGAAGTTCGGACGTTGAAAGTTCGACATGCAACGTCTGTCCATCACTTGCCTTCTCTTTCTTGTTTCGAGCCTTCTTGCCCTTTCTGTTAGGCTTTGCGGTCTCCCTTTGGTTTGCAGAAGTTTCCAGATGCAACAATTTTGCGACATCGCATCGCTGACGCGCGGTAGTTGCGAGCCAATCGACGACAGCATTAGTACCTGTCTTATATCTCGCGTGCAGGTATCGCACCGGGTCGACTTCCATATTACCGATGCGGAGGTGTCGCAACTGAAACGTATTGATGATATCGAGTTGTCCTGGATAGCGGACTGACACGTCAAACGGTGTATTGTCAGCAGCGACGCAGACGCCTGCAAAGCTTACACTTTCTCCCAAATAGTGCTACTGTAATAACGATTGAGGAGCTTCTTCGAGTCCGAGAAGTGTGATTGAGGAGGAGAAGTGCGAAACTCGGTGAACTGCTTTCTACTTTTGAAGGTGCAGCCAAGGTTAAGAAGTGAATCGAGTTGGCGCGTCATTCCGAGCCGTTCGGCGACTGTTGCCTGGCGCGACTCAAGTGAATCTTCACGCGCCTGTCCGCGGTCGGATGCACTCAGAGCACGACGCTCGGTGATCAACCGAAGCACTTGCTTCCTCACAAACGTAGATTGGTGGGACTGCCCTCAATCGTCGTCAATCGGCTCTTCCTTGACCATGATCGGATCATCCTCATCATCACCAACAGCACTTCCAACCACAACCCGTCTCGTACCTCCAGCACCTCTTTCTACCTCAATGATCTCGACTCTGTGCCCTGCCCTTGGTCGAACCTCAGTTGCCAGCGCGATAGTCTCGATTCCAGCCTGAACTCTTTCGTCTTCTGGGCCCCATGGGAGATTCTCAACATCGATTTCTCGATTAAGCAACGACTTTAGAATGACTTCAGCTCCGGCCTTTGACATGACGACATTATCCTCTTTGCATCTTTCCGAGCAACAGCACTCCAAACAGCCATCAATACAGTGACAGTCCTCAAGGCGATCGCAGGCTTGTGCCAGGAGCAGATCAATGAACTCAAAGGCTTTAGCTGCGATGCCAGATCCATGTTGTCCACCTTTGTCATCGTAGAAGGTAAGTCTGGCTGGTCGCTTGCGAGAAGTTTCCTTCTTCGCGAACTCTTTGATTGCTACTTTGCATTCGGTCTTGACATCTCCTGGCATGGAAATCACAAAGTTCGGCATGAGAGATAGGATTGCATGCTCAGCTGCATGAATGCCGGCGGCGAGATTGAGGCGGCGAGAATTCAGGATCTCGACAGCATTCTTTGGAACGTCAAGCCACATGCCCTTGCTGAAAATGATGATAGGAGGGTTGTCGACTTGGACAGCATCCAGAATGCGATTCTTCTTGTCGAGCTTGAAGAAGCCGAACACATTCTGATGAATCTTGATAGTTCCAAAGAATGCCCTTGACAGCGAACCAGGAATGCGGCGGATGGCTTCTGTCTCAATCGGATCGATATCTGTAAAGTCGCGCTGCTGGGTGATCCAGTCCACCTTGACAAATTCGACCTTGGCAATCATTTGCTCAGTGCTCATCATCTTGACAAGGTACTTGTTGCCTTGGTGTAAGAATATTCCACCTTCGTAGATCGTAAAGAAGGCTCGAGATTGCTCAAGTTCTTCTAGCACAGTGTTTCGACCATTAGTGGTGTCGATGATGGCGAAATGGTTGTCTTCAGTGTCGCGAATTGCGACAGTGCGTGACGGGTAAGGGAGGAACCTGTCGGCTGTGTGGAAAAAGCCAAGCTCGTCCTTTCGCAGCCTTTCAGAGCAAATCTCATCGAGGCCCTTGCCGAAGTATTTCTCATCTTCGTCAGCACGAATGGGCATCTCAAATGAGGCACACTGGATGTGTCCTTCTCGAACAAGCATGTTTGTGAGGTCGACTTGCAGCTCACAGTTGGGTCTGGTGAAGATCTCGTCTGGGTTGGCCATGAAGAACTGATCTGTGGGGAAGCTGTTGCCAACTAGGAACGAAGCGCTGTCTTTGTTTCGTCTGCCAGCTCTTCCAGACTGCTGTCGAAGATTTGCAATGGTGTATGGGAAGCCGTGTGAGATGACTGCATCAAGACTACCAATGTCGACACCAAGCTCCAGTGCACTGGTACCAATGATGCCAACAAGCTTGCCATCGAACATCTCTGCCTCAATCTTCCGTCGATCCTGTGGTGTGTAGCCGCCACGGTAAGCCATGACGCGGGCCATCACCTCAGACCTATTCAATGATGCAAGCTCATTCTTCACTGCGCCCAGTAGAATTTCGCAATGCTTACGAATCACGCAGAACGCGATCACTCGCACGCCTCGGAGGATGAGTTGGCAAAAGAGTCTCGCGCACTCCATGAAAGAATCGCCTCGGCCACTTGTGGGGTCTGCAGGATCTTTGTAAGGTGTATTCCAACACAAGAACTCCTTCCGACCACAAGGCGAGCCGTCAAAGTCGACCAGCTTGACATCTTCAATTCCGAATATCGTTCGCATGTGCTCCTCTGGGTTTGCGACAGTGGCGGAGCATGAGATGAACCTGACTTTATTGTTGCCCACAGCAGCACAAATTCTTCGCAGTCTCCGCATGATGAATCCAACGTGGGCACCAAAAAGGCCGTTATAGACGTGCAGTTCGTCCATGACCACGTATCGTAGGTTCTTGAGAAAGGTGCGCCAACTTTCTTCTTGAGGCAGAATGGTGAGATGGAGCATGTCAGGATTGGTGAAGATGATGCGTGCTTCGTCTCGAATGTAATTGCGGTCTGCAAATGCTGTATCACCATCGAAAGTCTCGCATACCATATCTTCCAGGCCAGGCAAGTAAGCAAGCATTGCTTTCAGACTGCGTCGCTGGTCCTGTGCAAGAGCTTTTGTCGGGAAGATGTACATAGCCCGGATGGACGGGTCTGTTTCCAGCGCATTGAGCACCGGAAGCTGGTAGATCAGGGACTTTCCAGAACTGGTTGAGGTGGCCACGATCACATTCTTGCCTTCATGCAAGGCATTAATGGCCTCCGCCTGATGACTGTACAAAGACTGTATACTTCGTGTGTTGTACAAAGCATTGACGAGATCCTGGCTAAGCTCAAAGTTGAGCTCGCCATAGACGGGCTGCTGGGGATCGAAGACCCGATGACCGTCAGGCACGATCTGTCCAGTATACCATTCTAGCCCCTTCAACTCTTCAACAATCTCCGAAATGGTCTTTCGCTCTTCGGGTATGCTTGATGGCAGAGTGTCTATGGGAGCTGGAGTCGAATCTCTTGTTTCTGGCGGGATCGGAACGTACTGCTTGTGTTCAGACTCCATCTTCTTGACCGGATCTTCGTCTTTCCCTGCACATTCATTCAGCCAAGCATTGACTGCAGAGGTGAATTTTGTGTTCCGCTTCTCTATCAGCTTCATGATATTAGCCTGGCTGAAGACAGGCATCTTCAGATCTTCATTGCGGATCTTGTTCTGCGCCTTCATTGGCTCACCCGTAACAGGATCCACGACATGTCGTTTGAGATCACCGTCCACGTATTCGAAGTATAGAACATCCACGTGCTCCTCTTTGCCTAGTCCTTCTCGCACATTTCGCTCTTCTGTCGGATTCGATTGAAAGATATCTCCGACTGCCTTCTTGCCGCGCAGATCTTCCTCGCCCATGAGAGCGACCTGCAGTAGCGTCTCATCGACATAAAGGAAGTTGACTGCGTGTGGCAAGAGCATCTTGACCTTAGCCACATCTTCGACCTTGAGCTCTCTTTTGATGTTAGCTTCCACTGTGCTGCGCAAATTCTCGAGCGTGGTGGCGAAATGTTTACGCGTGCAGCAAAAGGTATATACAAGATTCAAGGCTCTGTGCACCTGCTGAAGAGATGTGAACTCTGCTGGCCATAGTATAGACGTGTCTACCGGGGCAGAGGAGGCGTTGCGTTCGAGCGAGGGCTTTTTGCCATTCTTCGTCGTTCTTCGGGGCTTCTTGCCGCCATCTGTGGTCTTGGTTGGCACCGTGGTAGTACCCGAGTCTTCTGTAGACTGTGTATCTGTGCCATCGCCCTCCGTTGGCTGAGACTTGCGTTTCCGCTTCTTGGTTCTATCGACATGTGGACCACGATCGGTCGCCGCCTGCAGCTTAACCATCGTGACCCGAGGTCCTATCCCGGATGGTCCTGTATGCCTCGATGTTTCATATCACCGTAGCTCATTGAAGTGCTACCGAGCCCAGAAGGCTTTGTGAATTGATGAATGAGAGGAATGGTGACGACACAGCAGTAGAGTTCAAGCGCGATCGCGAGAGAGACGCCACTGCACGTGCGCCGGGAAATGAAGGAACTTCTTCCTCAGCGGTGCCAAGAAGTCCTCTCTTGCTTCGACAACACTGGTCGAGGCAGCTCGTAAGCATCGAAAAGTCGCGCAAAGGCTTTGACACCTGTACAAAAAGTCTGCTACTCTTTCAACTTGTCTAAGCTGCGAAGTGAATCCCACCACATCGAGGTCACCTTCTGCAACTTCCACGCGGTCTTGCTTGGCGCAGCAAGAGTTCCTCTCCTCTTGAGTCGTCTACACTGAAAATCTGTAGAAACGACGCAGAATCAACAATACGCAATGCGATTACATTTTGAGAAGGAAGACAGTGACGCTGTCGTGCGGACGCGTGCTTTTGAAGCTTCCAAATCGGGCCCATATAATCCTGGCGAAATTCAGGTCTTCTACGATAACAGAACGTTCGCAAGCTCCGAAGACAAGTTACCATTTTACCAGCGATATAAGCTTGAAGCATTGTCTAGACTTGGACGGGCAGATACCTGGATCCCACAAGATCTCGAGCCTGGAAAGATCCGGCTAATATGGTATACTGTGCGTCTAAGATTGTTGCCTACTTAACGACATATTTAGTACTGACATATGATCAGCATGTTGGCAACGAAGGCAAACGCGACTTTCTGCTTCACAAATGGGAAGCTGTGAAGGAGATGTTCGACTCGCTCTCACAGGAAGGATTCAGGCCCATGATATGCGGATACTCGAATGAAAATCCATTTCCGATGCTTGGCGGCGTAGAACCTCCTCCGCCACCAAAGAAAGCCGAGAAGAAGGAGCCGAAGAGGGCGAAGACCTGGAGCAATCATGTCGCTGGTCACGTTGAAGGTAGCACACCTCACGACCGAGTCATGGCCATTATCGAGGCAGATGAGAAACGAGAAGCAGAGCTACGCGAAATTCAGGCGAGAGAGTGGAAGGACGTTAAGAAGGTCAACGATGAAGAAGGTGGTCTGGCAGAAAAGGAGAAGCTGATCGCGTGAGCTTGAGCCTGAACGAGGCAAGGCATGACTATGGTTTCCTGGCATCACGATCAAGCGATAGAGACTGGCTTCGAGGTCTAGGCCCATTCTCCAGGTATGTAGCGTTCTCGCAATTGTGATTTCTCCAGTTACATCGATCTTCGTTCTTGTCTCACATGCCTGCACCTCGCACGTGGCTGAAGCTGGGCGGCTTGGAAGCTCCCCGCCTCGTCACCGGCAGCCTTGCAACATCACTTCTCATGACTCTCATCAGAACATATCACAATCTCAACCATGACGGGGCATGCCGCACTACGGCGACTCAAGTGAGTGCCTGCTGCAGCTGTGTCATAGTTACTGAGCAACGCTGACAATGTGCAGAGCTGCCCATTCGGCCCGACGAAAGCGAGAAGAGCACAACCAACAAACCTTCGGCTTCTTAAAGCTACCCACGGAACTTCGCAATATCATTTACGATTTGGTACTCAGCCACGATCAAGTAATCTGGCCAGGTCGCCAACTCAACGCTCCACTCATCCGGAAAGAGAACAATACCATTTACCTGAATCTTATCGCACCTGCCTTGAATGGCGATGCACCAATCGCTTTGGCGCAAGTGACCAGACTCACGCGCGCAGAGGTTCTCAGATACCATTATGGATCCAATACCTATATTCTGTCGATCCACGATGACCTGATTGGAAGAACCACTAGCTGGATACGATCACGTCCGCCCGAAGCATTCACTGTGCTGGAGCGTGTGATTCTCCAAGACTGGTCGTTCACGAGATGCCCGCAGCTTCTTGATATGAGCATCGAGTGTCCTTGCTGTATTTTGGTATTTGGACTCAATCTTCACAACATGGCACTTGACTTTCCAACTCTTGGCATTGAAGATCCGAGCAACGCCGCGCCAGTTCTGGAAGCTGGGCTTTGCGACTGGTGTCAAGTTCAAACGAAGAAGGACTTGACAAAGCGAAAGAAGCATATCGTGTACAGACGACTGGTCAAAAGTTGGGATGAGCAAGGTCTGTGCGGTGAGCGCATCGTGCAGCTCATTCGCTGGTGGAAGGAGTACTCCAAGATTCGGCCTCAGGCAAGATTGGACCATTTCGCTGAGCTTGGACTAGAGGTCATCGACAAGAAGTGACATTGTCAGATTTGAAGCCTTGGCTTGATTAGATCACAGTAACATCTTGGGATCTAACATTGCTGAAGGTGCCAGCTTGGAGTTCCTGGTTGCTTGAGAGGTTCGCCTACCAATCGACTTGAGTTGAAATGGACTTACCAATATATCGGACCCGCAAGCACCATGATCCGTACCGTGAGCCCATTCTTTCCTATTTTGGAAAGCATGATCTCCAGTAGGCACGCAAGCCTTTGGCGCAACCTGTTGAAGAGCCGCAAGAATCTGGAACAAGTAACATTGGGCCGAGCATGACACAATTTCACCTAATGAACCACACTCTATGCCAATACTTCTCTGACAGGTCGATTCCGACATAACCACGGCATGGTGCCCAAAAAATCCCTCAAAGTCTCAGTAAGAGCAATAAATACCCTCTCACCCATCACTCTCCATCTTCCTTTCATCTCACTTCGCTTCCCTCCCTCCCTCCAATCACCCAAAATGCCATCCCTCAAAGCCCTCCTCCTCACAACCATCACGCTCCTTCTGAGCATCGTCTCCGTCTCAGCAAAAGAACGTTTCCGCGTAAAATTATTCCGCTTCCAAGGCCCCAACTGCGAAAAAATGATCGACAACGAAGGTTCCTCAGAAAAAGCTTCTCACTCCTTCCACTCCGCAGACTGTCATGACTATCACCATGGTCAAGATTTCGATGGTTTCATGTATTATTGGCAAGAACATCATTTTCGGGGACAGAGTGGGAGTATGGAGTATGGTGAGTGCGAACCAGCCGAATCCTAAGTGGTTTTTGTGTTGGGGAGGAGAGCTGATTTGATCTAGGCAAATGTCAAATTATGGTATACAGTGATAAGCACTGTAAGAAGGACGTTGTTTATCATTTGGCTGAGGTGAGTTGTGACCACAAAAATTCGAGGAAATTCCTTGTACTGTATGCTGATGATATACACAGGCCAATCTTCAGCACAACTTCGAACAGTGTGCCGATTTCAAGGGCAGGAAGGGACAGAGTTGGAAGCTCTGGTGCGACGACTGGCCGACTATAGGCCATCATTAGATACAGCCTTTTGACCAGGTCATGGGAAATCTTCGGCAATGGGCAAGAGACTGTTCCTTAATGGCTCTACGAAGAGTTCATTCGTGATCAGCAATGTGCGCGCTCTGCGCTCTGCGCTCGACGCCTGAGACTAGAATGTTGTCTACGACCTAGGGACCTGCGCTCGTGCCGTATAGCACAGTTGTCCATTGCCACAACTTCCCCGAGTGCTGGCGAGATGGTGTAGAGAATAGGAGCAATTGAAGCAAGCGTTTGGTTCAAGATTTCATCGTCATATCATTCCTCATCGTCATTGGGTATATGAACAAACATCATACTAATACACTGCAGTGGCCTAGTGACGACCTTGCCGCTGCTCGGTCAAATGTCTCACGGCATCATTATACCCTGCCTCATAAGCACCTCCAAGCTTGCCAGCATGTGACGTGGTGCCTATTGAACCTCAGCCATAGTTATTGAAAGCTGAGCGATTAGTACTGACCAGTTGCCGAGTTGCCACCAAGGCCGACATTTCCGACACCGTGGGTCACACCACCGACACCGCTGTCATTGACGCCACTGCCGTAGGTGTGGTTTCCGCCCATCCCGCTGCCGGTAGTGCCTGGGACATGGCTGCCTGTTGTGCCAGTCGTGCTGCTGACAGCTTGACCGTAGTTCTGGCCGGTCACTGGATCATCAGGGCGATCATTCCTGCTTGGGATGACCTTGTCCTTGATCTTTTCCATACCTGAGCGGTTGTCGACGTTGGAGCCATATTGATCGTGCGCAGCCTGCTGTCCGGCAGCGTAGTCGTGACGATCAGATGTGTTATGATGACCTGCGCTAGCAAGACCTGCGCCAGCTCCTGCTCCCGCAAGGCCTGCGGTTCCGGCTCCTGCATGACGGTCGTTAAAGCCCGAGTCGTGAGCAAGAGGTGTGGCTGCCGAAGTAGTCTGGCCATGGTGGCCAGTGAGGCCATGCGAGCCGGTAGTAGTGTTGTGCGAGCCGGTTGTGCTTCCAATGCCATGCGTGTTGTGCGAACCAGTCGTGCCACCAATGCCATGCGTGGTATGGCTTCCAGTGTGCGAAGGATGAGAGGGTTGACCATAGTTTTCACCCGTCAGTGGATCGTCAGGCCTGTCGGTCCTGCTTGGCACGACCTTGTCCTTCATCTTCTCCATTGTAGTCCTGTTGTCGTGTGTTCGAGTGTCATCATATGGCCCGTTGCCGCCCGGAATGCTTCCAACTCTTTCTCCGCCCGCGGTGGGAATCGCGCTCGGGTTTTGTGCGGCTGGATGACTGCCGGGGACGAAATCGGTGTCCTGGGTAGCAGTGTGGTGGCCAGAGTGGTGCTGGCGACCTTCGTGAGCGTCAGCCATTGCTCTCTGGCCCTTGGACGTGTATGGATCGACCGGGGTCCTGGCAGTAGTGTTATGCATACCTTGTCCAACGGTAGTGCCTCCTGGTACGTAGTCCCGCGAGCCAACGTCGCCAGCTTCAGCACGGTGGCTCGAGCCCAGTGCGCTGTTGCCAGTGTGTGTAGTTCCAGTGTGGGTGCCTGGTACATGGCTACCCGTGTGAGTGCCAGTGATGGCGCTTCCAGAATGAGTGCCATGAGTCCCTGGAATATTGTTGCCGGTATGCGTGCCGCCAACACCGCTACCAGTAAGGCCAGCTTCTCGGCGCTCGCTAGTCACAAGTGGATGGGTGCCGCCTGTGATGCCACTGCTGCCGGTGGTGGTGGAGCTGCCTGGGATGTGGCTTCCAGTGTGGCTTCCAGTGATTCCGCCGCCAGCGTGAGTGTTACCTACACCGCTCGCAGAGTGTGTACCTGGAATGTTGCTGCCGGAGTGTGTTCCTCCAATGCCGCCGCCAGTTGCAGATGTGGCAGGGTTCACGCCATACGAGCCTGTCGTGCCATGAACTCCACCAGTGGTGGTGTTCGTTCCAGACTGCAAGTGAGATCCTTCTCCAGTAAAGGTGCCATGCTGTCGAGAAGAGTCAACACCTTCGTGCTGCAGCTGCTCCTCTGTAGTGTTGTTCTTGTTGCCCGAGAGCTTGTTCTCAATCTTGTCGAGAAGACCCATGATTGTGGCTTGTGATTAGAGTTGTGTGTAGTTGAACAAGCTTACACTCCTGCAGTGAGAGCACATATATCTATGTCAAGACAAAGAGTCGTACCTACCTTCATCATCGTGCGTCATTCTACAACAGCAGCAGGAACGTGGCTGTTCTTTCCAAGACTGGTGTCAATGGGACCACATTCAGCGATGTCTGCCAACTGTCTGCCAACTCTGGGTGAACCTTGGCCATGGCATCAAGCAGCTCTCGCGTGTTTTCGCTGATCCATCTGCGAAGACACACAAGCGTATGACGGTCCGGCGGCATAGAGCTGTATGTGACCAATGAGCACTTCGGACACGGCTCCAGTGGTTCGAGATGTCGTTAAGCAGAGCACATCACGCGGCTCCAGTCTTGCGTAAGGCGTCAGATGTGGTTGTTACGATTTGCGTCATGTCTTGAGGTGAAGCGAGGTGGATTCTCGTTGTCGTGGCGGACAATGCTCGCTGCCAAGCTGGAGGTTCTGCCTCGCCTTGTTTTGAAGAGAAAACAGAGGGTCCGATGACGCTACGTGATGTGAATTCGTCTTTGACAGCGGGTATGCCAATGTGGCCATCACAGACCGAAATTCATGGCAGCATATCAGATCCGCTTCGTTGCCAGAATGATCAGTGTCTCTGATAATCAGGCTGCGAAGTTGGCGTTGATGTCGATGGTCGATGTTGAGATGAAAGTGATCGTGTTGCGCGTCAGTTGGAAGAGTTTGACTGCTTATCGATAACGGACTCTTGGCAACGTTCTGAGCCTGGTCAACTCGGATTGTTTCCCTCCAATCCTCTTCATGGTCGGACTGCGCCGCCTTTACGGCCATAGCATCGTACGCACGACGTGAGAGACATTTCCGACCGCCGTATACCTCTACATCCACGTGCGAAATCACGGCAGATCAAAGACGATGACGAACATCTGTCGGGACCGAGGGAAGCGACAAGAGCTTGAATGGACGGTGGTGAATGAAGAATTGAGCTTCCAGAACAGCCACAGTGTCGGCGCTACAACAACTGCAATTCTTTTGAGGATTTGAGCTAGACCTGCTGCCTATGAGTCTATGGATACTTGTCAGATGTGCAATCGCAAACGGTACATTCCGCTATTCACCTGTCAATAAAACACCATTGACTCGCTTGGCTTCGATATATCTGACCAGAGGTGAAGAGTGTCTTGCTCGTTGCTCAAAATAGTAAGGTCAGTAGAGTTGTCAATCTTGCACAGTTGTTGGAGTTCGTAGGAGTCGTATCGTATCGTGTCGCTCGTCTCACAGCCTTTGCGTGTTGCGAGCTACACTCTTTCCTAGGGAGGGTGGCTGAGAGGAGAGCACGCCTTCTCAAGGTACATCCAAGGAGCTTGTTGCCCTTCATGAACAGCGAGCTACAATCAGCGCGCAGAAGAGGTGAACGGGAGGAGGTTGCTACATCCAAGCTTGCCGACGGAACCACAGACACAAAACAGCACGACGCTGTTACTCATCACCAACGACATGCTCCGATGCAATCCGAGCTGTGGTCTGATTGTCGCATTGCGGACATGAGCGGATGGTCCAAACAGTTGAACAAGAATGCATGGTCCGCTTATTCAGCGTCACAGATCCGGAGTGTTGGTACTAGAGGAGAGTGCCCTAACAGGGGTGTATGAGGAGGTGTCTGAATATGCAGCATGCCCATGAACGTACCCTAAGCAAGCTGCTTGCCTCAGGTTGCTTGATTTTTGAACAAGCTTCCAGATGCGGCATCGTGTTGATTGCACGAAAATGTCTGAGGTGGCAGGTCCCACCATGAGTACGTGCAATGCTACGGACGAGGAGATATGAAAACGTATATCAAGGCCGCTCAGCCCTCGAGAAAGCAGATCATCAAGCTCACAGTAACTCAACACAAACGACACTTCCGAAAACCTCAAGCACTCTCTTAAAATCATGGTTGCCTCAATCCGCAAATACAAGGCCGCAGCGGTCAATGCCGAGCCTGGCTGGCTCAATCTCGAACTCTCCGTTCAGAAGACGATCCATTGGATCAATGAAGCTGGCAAGGCCGGGTGCAAGCTCATTGCCTTCCCAGAGCTTTGTATGTCATTCTGTCCTGTGATATGACCAAATGCTGATCGTACAAGGGATTCCGGGTTACCCATATTGGATGTGGCGAGTCTCATACCAGGAGAGCCTTCCACTACTGAAGAAGTACCGTGAGAACAGCTTGGCGTCGGACTCTCCTGAGATGCACCGCATCCGCGAAGCAGCCAAGAAGAGCTCGATTTTTGTCTCGCTTGGATACTCTGAGCTTGACTTGAACAGCCTGTACACCACCCAGGTGATGATTGACCCAACCGGCAAGGTCATCAACCATCGTCGCAAGATCCGCGCTACTCATGTCGAACGCCTCGTCTTTGGTGATGGGACCGGCGACACTACCTCGATGGTCGTTGACACTGATATCGGTCGCATTGGTCACCTGAACTGCTGGGAGAACATGAACCCTTTCCTAAAGGCATACGCCGTCTCGCTCGGCGAGCAGGTTCACGTCGCCGCCTGGTGAGTATAGTCGCCCACAGCAACACCCAGACATACTGACAATGTCGACAGGCCACTATACCCACACGCCACTACTCTCAAGTACCCAGACCCATACACCAACATCAGCGACGCTAACTCCGACATCGTCACTCCAGCCTATGCCATCGAGACCGGCAGCTTCACACTTGCTCCGTTCCAAATGATCTCCGCTGAAGGCGTCAAGCTGCAGACACCGCCAGGCAAGACACCAGAAGACAACCACATCTACAACGGCAACACTCGCATTTATGGGCCGGATGGCCAAAGCCTGATCGAGCGTCCCACCGAGGACTTCGAGGGCTTGGTTTTCGTCGATATCGATCTCGACGAGACTCAGCTCAGCAAGGCGCTAAACGACTTTGGCGGACACTACATGCGACCTGACCTGATTCGACTGGTCGTTGACACCGATCGCAAGAACTCTGTTAGCCGCGTGAACGGATCTGGAACACACGAGATCATCTCCACTATGGAGAGAGTCGGCTTGAACAAGCCATTGGAATCTGTGGACGCTGAAAGTGAGAGAAGTGAGGTCCTCGTGTAAATTGGTACTTCACTTTCCTTTTAACAGATGTACAACCTCCCAACTCAAGAATTCTTCGACATCAACTTCTTCTCAGGACCAGCCCACTTGATCTCATACGTATCAATGCCATCGTGCTCCCCTTGCCATGCATGCTTGTGCAGACCAAAACCTTCCGCCTCAGGTTGCGGGATTCGTGGGAACATGCCCATCTTAAGCACGACCTTGCCAGGATAGAGAGCTGTCTCGGACTTCACAGGACTGTCCAACCCATGTCAGCGTACTGTTCACTTCATACCAGTCGCATGATCTACTCACTTTCCATCCTTCCCACAGAACGATCTGTAAACGGCATTACCGCTGAGTGTCTCATAATCCTCGTAGACCTTCAAAGTCCCATCCCGATCTTCTATCTGAACCTTCTCCGCCTCGATCAAGAGATTGCATGCTACGTATGAGCCTGCGACTTTTCTGCAGTTGGCGCAATGGCACAAATGTCCTCTCTTCTTGGTGAAAAGTTCGTTATCGTTAATCGTGACGGTAATGCTTCCGCATAAGCAAGAGCCGACTAGCTTCTCGCTGAACTTGGACGCATCGTGCTGTTTCGGGTCGCCGGTAGGTTCTTTGGGCATGGCTGCTGTTTTGAGGAGGAATCTGGATGGGCTTGTGAGTGGTTTCGTATGAGTGAGAAATGGCAGAAGGGCAGGAAAAGAGGGCTTCAGATGTGATAGACCCGGATATAACTTTTGAACGAAGCCAAAGCACTGCATGCCGAATTGACGTAGCTCATGGCGGCGGCTCTAGACCAAGCTGCTCCGCACTTATATGCTCCGTTCGACCAAAGGACCTCGTTTGAGCCTTCACCTGCCTTTGAAGCCAAAGCAGCTGATGTGAGCATCGCTTGAAGACTCAGCAGCGGCATAGGAAGCGAGCATGTCAATGTCTGAGATCTGGGAAGACGCGACGCAGCCGTGGCAGCCCACCCGCGTTCGACATTGATGGACACAATGCTCAAGCATAGACTGTCCGGTAGTAGCGTGAGAAAAGGCTCGGTATTGTATTTGGAGGGGGTCTTTGGGCACGTGAGAGCGCAGCTGCCGAAGACAAGCCGAAATGCAGTCGCGTCTCATCGCGTCGGCCTGGATTCGTTACCGTCGCCACTTTCCGTTGAGAACCAAAACATCGACGCCATGCTGGAATTGAGTCGCAATGCCGCACAGCGACGACTTCGGACTGGACGACGATGATACAGAATTCTTGGCCGTTGCCACTCAGGTCGAGGCATCACAGCGAAATGACTTTCGCGCATCTCCGAGACCGACAAAGAAGCGGCGAGTCTCGCGTCGAGCTCGTGCACAGCTTGACGGGCATAGTTCTGATGAGCTAGAATGGTCAGAAACAGACGAAGAAGCTCATAGCCCTCCGAAAGTGTCCACGTATTTCCAAAGTACAGCACCTCCACCGACACCACCATCTCAGGCAATCCAAGATGGCATTGATCCATTCCCTTCTGAGGGAATTGAGGAGTACAACTATTTTCCTGGAGAACTTGAGCCTGTGGAGGACACTAGTAGGAACTCCAGGTTCAAGATTCATGTTCCTGAGAATGGTGGAAAGTTTCCAGATATGATCTTCACTCAGACTCAGCATGGCTTGGACGAGAACCCTGCTGCATTTCGAGGAGCTGTCTGGAAACGTCCACCTATTCAGCCTCCGCCGGCCTTTACGAAAGATGTCAATGGTGTCGTCAACGGCAGTGGAGTTGTAACAGCTCAGGTGAACAAGGGCATCAATAGCTACTTCCGAACCCTTCCTGGTCGGAATCTACGTCAAGAAGATGACGAAACTCTTGCCCGACGACTTCAGGCAGAGGAAGACCTTGATGCACGACGACAGTATGCGAAGGCGCACGTTAGTACTGGCACCCAACAGATGTTTGATGCGACGCAGGACCTTGCGGATCTGCCAGAAGATGCCTTTTCTTCTTCGTCACCAGAGAAGTCTCCACGAAAGGAAGATGTTATTGAGATATCTTCCCAAATCACACAGTCGCAAGCTGTTCGCGCGCCTGGATTACGAGCGCCGCAGAACGGGCTCAAGCAGATGACTATCTTTGGTCAGCCTGCCACACAAGACCTGTCTGCATCGCAGGCAGCCAAAAAGAGACATGCCTGGCCACTTGCGAATCGCGATGAGCCTCCGACCCACCATAAGCTGGATGAGAAAGCGATGATCACCTGGGTGTACCCTACGAACCTTGGCAGTATACGAGACTATCAATACAACATAGTATCGCGAAGCCTGTTTCACAATACCCTCGTAGCGCTTCCGACTGGTCTGGGAAAGACATTCATTGCTGCCACTGTCATGCTGAACTACTACCGGTGGACGACTCAAGCCCAGATAGTGTTCATGGCGCCAACGAAACCACTCATAGCTCAGCAAATGGAAGCATGCTATGGCATTGTAGGAATTCCGAAGCGAGACACCGTGCTCATGACTGGAGAGACCGCACCCGCTGTCCGAGCTGAGGAATGGCTGGACAAGCGGGTCTTCTTCATGACGCCGCAAACGGTGATCAACGACTTGCGAACTGGCATCTGTGACCCGAAGAAACTCGTGCTACTCGTTGTCGACGAAGCTCATAAAGCGACTGGTGGCTATGCTTACACCGAAGTGATCCAATTCATGAGACGTTTCAACAACAGCTTTCGAGTGCTCGCGCTTACTGCTACGCCTGGCTCGACTGTTGAAGCCGTTCAGGCAGTCATCGACAACCTTGGCATCGCAAGAGTTGAGCTACGCACTGAGCAGTCTCTAGACATCCGCGAGTACACGCACGAAAAACATACGGAGACTGAGGTTTTCGACTTCAGCGAAGAGCAGCATCGTATCATGGACCTCTTCACAAAAGTCCTGAAGCCTGTCGTTGAGAAGCTTTGCAGCCAGAATGCATATTACTCCAGAGATCCCATGGCTTTGACAGCTTACGGCTTGACCACTGCTCGTCAGAAATGGATGAGCTCCGATGCTGGACGGAAAGCGCCGATGCCGATAAAAGGCATGATGAATGCTGCATTCACAGTCTTGTCAAGTCTTGCGCACAGCATCAGTTTGCTCAAACATCACGGCATTGGACCATTTTATTCTGGTGTTCTGGCCTTTCAACGCCAGGTCGAAAGTGGCGAGAGCAAAGGCAAGACAGCTGCTAATATTGCTCATGATGAGAATTTTAGCAAGATGATGAGCACCATTCGCACCTGGACTAATAATCCAGAGTTCATTGGTCATCCCAAACTGGAGTACCTCAGAGAGATCGTCCTGAATCATTTTTTGGATGCAGGAGAAGGCAGACAGGGCAGTGACGTGCCACCAAGCGCTACTCGTGTCATGGTCTTTGCCAGCTATCGGGATAGCACCGAGGACATCTGTCGGGTCTTGAAGCGTAACGAGCCCATGATCCGGCCGCAAGTCTTCGTTGGACAGGCCGCTTCCAAAGGTCAGGAAGGCATGAACCAGAAGAAGCAGAATGAGGTCATTCAAGACTTCAAGTCTGGCAAGTTCAACACTCTCATCGCTACATCAATCGGTGAAGAGGGCCTGGACATTGGTACTGTAGACCTTATTGTCTGCTACGACGCTTCTTCATCACCCATTCGCATGTTGCAGCGTATTGGTCGTACTGGTCGCAAGCGCCTTGGACGAGTCTGCTTGCTGCTGATGAAGGGCAAGGAAGAGAAGGACTACGAGAAAGCGCAAGACAACTATGCCCACATTCAGAAAAGTATTGCTGATGCCACAAAGTACGCGTACCGCGATGACCAGAGTCCGCGTATTCTGCCAAAAGAGGTCAAACCTGTTGCAGATAAGAGGCCTGTCGAGATTCCAGTTGAGAACAGCCAGCCAGTTGACCTGAACGAGAAGAAGCGCAACGGTCGTGGTAAGGGCAAGACAAAGCGACCTCCCAAGAAGTTCCATATGCCAGACGGCGTTCGCACTGGCTTCACGAAAGCGTCCAGACTTGGCAGCGATGCAGAAGCTGATAGTGAGGAAGATACTGGAACAAAGCGACAGAAGACATTGACTTCAATGAGAGCAGCGACGAGCTCGAAGCCCGTGTTCCGGAAGCCTTCATTCACGCCAGAACCACCGCCAGATATTGCAGCTCTGCCTCCTCTCGAAGACGTACTATTGACTGCAGCGCAGCAACAAGAGCTTGAGCAGCATTATGCTAAAGTCACTTCCAGTGCCATCGATGGTGTCGTCCGCGGGCCTGAAATTGAGCGATTTCCATCAAAGCTGCGTGACTTAGGCGCGACTAGATACGTGCGTCATGGCAAGTCGTCGCTGATCGTGGAAAAGGCGATGAAGGCGCTGCACGACATGGACACTGAGAAGTGCCACCGCCTTGAAGAAGCACTTCATTTCAGCGACATAGAAGATGCTGGCCCTGCGCGAGTTCGTCTGGTCAGTCCGCAGGCAGATACATCTGCGACAGGCCTGAAATCGGTCAATGCCGTTGTAAAAGCTTTGCCTCCGCCTCCACGACCAAAGCCTCTTCCTGCAAAAACTTCTGCATCAAAAGCGTCATCAAGAACGCTGCCGCCACAGACTGAGCTCATCAGTTCAGGCAGTGAGACTGCGGGCCGCAGCAAGGCGCCGCCGCCAAAGAAGCCTCGAGGTCGGCCAAAGAAGACGACTGCTGCACCGACTGCTCATGACTCCGATCTCGAATCCGAGCTGCCGGCTCTGCGTGCACCCGCAGCCAATAAGCCCACAGCTAAGCCTAGGGGCAGACCGAGAAAGAAGCAACCAGTCCAACGCGCGAACTCATATGGCTCAGGTGCCGACGAGGGCGAATCTTCAGAACCGGAGCCTACCCCTGACAACATGCGGATCGGTACCCAAGGCATTGATCTTGGCTCTCGGGACACCAGTGGTGAAGATGAGGAAGAGGAACCGGACAGTGAAGATCAGGCTTTCATCGAGAAGAGTGATGAGCTACAGATCGCAAGCTCAAGTCAGCCTGGTACTCAGGCCATCATTGCTGCTCACCGGAGGAAAGGAGGCAGACTGAAGAAGAAAGCGCCGGGAAAGGAGAATCACTTGAGCGATGTCGAAGAGATTCAAGAGAGTGCTAGTGATGACGATGTCCTGGGCCTGGGACCAGATGGCTCGAGTGACGATGAGCTGCAAGAGGTTCAACCTGTTGCAAAGATTCGGAAGAGACGGGTCGTAGATGAAAGCGACGATGACGAATGATGTCTCGACCCCAATGGAGCAGCTTACTGAAAGTAGATGTATAGCGTGTAGCTTCACTCGTGCATAATCATGATTAAGATCAAGTATACTCCAAACCCAATCATAAAAAATCATAAATTCATTCCAATGGGGTACCACACAAATAGCTAAAAGACTATACTAGATCAACATTACTCGAACTCTGCTGCGCCTCCTGCGCAAACTTCCTCCAAGTATTCGTCAAAACAAGATACTTAATACTAGCTTCCGCCGCATCAAACACCTTCTCATCAAACCCATCCCTAATCTTCGCCCTCGCAGACCCTAAAGGCGTAACAGCAGGATTCTGCTCAAAGATCGGTTTCTCATCATCGTCATCCTCTCTAGTCGGCGTAGGAGGGACAGAATATACCGCCACAGTCGTAGCTTTCTTAAGAGAGTCATCAGACTCTTCTCGTGTGAGAGCGATACGTTTCACCTCTTCGTCGATATGAGTATTAGAGGTATAATTCATTTCGATATCGAAGGGATTGCTCCCGTCCGTATCGGAAGAGACGCGTTTTTTGGCTTCCGGGACAGCAGGTTCGAATAACAAGTCTAGTTGTAGACGAACGGAATGGTCGATATTTATTGGGAATTCGGAGATCGTGTCGAGGACGCAGACCATGTATATCTCTACTGCGAGACGGAATAGGAGGTTTCGGGCGTGAGAGGTTACGTCGCCTGTTGATGGGTCTCGAGGTGCGGATGTCCAAGCTTGTCGCCATTCTCGGACTCGCATGAGGAAAATTATATTTTCGGCTGTGAAGTCTTTGTTTGCCGCGAAGTGGAGGAGTGGCATAGGGTTTATTGCTAGGGCTTTTTCGAGGGAGGCCATGGAGAAGATTTCTTTGCTTTGGGTTGAGATTCCGTAGGAGGAGGGTTTGCTGAGATCGCTGCTGGTGTTCATGCTTGATGAATGGGAGGTGTGGCCTCGGCCTTTTTCTTCCCAGTCTTTGATGGCGGAGAGTGTGGTGCGCATTTGGCGTCGTGATTCGTATGCTTCATAGATTGGGAAGAAGATCGTGACGATTTGCATTACGAGGATGCCTGGGGCTAGCCACATTGGTGGTACCCAGCGTATGTTGACGGGTTTCCATGATATGTTGAAGACTGCGGCGAGCCAGAGGGGTGTGCCAGGGAGTCCGGAGATGATGCAAAGCCATGTTCCAAGTCTCCAGTAATGTGTGTCTCGAATGTTGCGGATCTTGTAGAGGGTGTACAGGCCGAAGACCCACGACCATAATAGCTGCCAGAAGGCCGACGGTATCCATTGCAGGGACTTTCTGCACAGTGCCTGGCCTTTGGCGTGCGTGACCTTTCCATAGCTCCGCCAGTCCCCTTGCAACTCGGGAGTGGTTGCATATAAGACTGCAGAGATGACAAATTGAATAAGCATACCTAGGCCAATGTACACGTAGGTCTTCTTGAGTTGTGAAAGGCTGTTCCAAATTTTCAATGGATTGCGAGACCTCCTCGAAAGAAGACTCGAGACAGAGGCCGCCGATGATAGCAGTTTCTTCTGCTGCTCACTGATGCTGTACAGCTGAGCCAGATTTGCCTGGAACAGCGCGATACCAAACGGTAGGTAAATGCTCATTATCCAGAACTCGGCCGAGCAGAGGAAGTGGCCGTTTGTTGTATATGCCAACAGGATCTTGACAAGGTAGACGTGCAAGAAAATGACGCTGGCGATGGCGACTGGCACGTTTCGCATTCTTACTAGAGGCAAATTCCGATTTCTGATCATCCAGGCGATGCCAGCAAAGAGAATCGCAGTCCATGCTATGATAAATCCAGCGTACGCCTTTCCGAGGTCGTCCCAATTCACCAGTGAACCCCAGTCTCGACCCTTAGGATTGAGCCCCATGGTTGCGCGTGCGAATCGTCGAAATGCTTTGAGGCCAGGGAGACAGCGGTGTTTTCAAGTGGTATGCCGGGGCAGGCGCTGCTCATGTGCTACCAAGCAGAATTTCTATCGCTTGGTATCGCATGGCTGGCCTTGTAGTCGCGTGGCCGGCATCGTGTTGCTGCTTCCGCGTGGTAGATATGTATCTGCTGGTGAGTGTTTTGTGGGCGAGGTAGGGAGGCGGGGAGGAGCAAGAATCCTGTTAAAGAACCAAGGCTTACTTAGCTTGAAAGATGCGATAGCTAGCGGTATGTTTATATTGCATAGAGGCGACATTGATTTGCTGGGGTGCGCCACGTGCAGATAGCGTGGCCTAGATCGAAAATCTAAAGATCGCCGTTGCTTGACACCGGCGAACCGGATCAACATGGACCTGCCCCGAGAAGTGCATTCTGCACGTTTACGACACATGTTCTTGCAGTGCAGAGGGCGCATCTGTAACCGAAGCGAGAACCTGGAATTGTCCCTGGCGAAGGCGTGCTGGCCGTTGTGTACCGAGTGCAAAATGCAGGAGACTTCGAAGGACGCGAAGATGGCGTTTGCCGAGCCGAAGGCGGAGCTGCAGCGACCGAATGGAGCGACCGAGATGGTCCAGATCATGGAGTCGCGACCTTAGACATAGGACAAATACGTCTCGTGCAACACGATGTTGGCAATTCGGAGTGTGCAGGAAAGCAACCTGGAATTGAAATGATAAAAGGAGGTCAAGAGAGACTCTGAAACCCTGTCGCAATCTTGTGGGGCCAAACAACCACGGACAGGGGTGCTTACTGGGTCGACCACGGTACCACTTCACGCATCTGTCTCACCCACCGTCACCAGTCAATGGCATTACTGAAAATACTCCGACAAGCGGAAGAGAGCAACAAGCATGAGCGTAGAAAGTGACAGTGAAAGTGATTTGCTTTCTCAATTGTTACTACCGGTCCTGACGAAAACATGTACAAAAATCTGTACAGTACAACAGTAAGCAACATCGATCTAGTATGGTGTCTCTCCTGTCATGTTTCCACCGGGGTTGTAGATGCCTAGTGACCACTATCAGTCAAAGCTCTGAGTAGTCAATGCCGCAGTGTCTTCCTTACCGACGACGAAGGTAGCTCCATCGCTGGTCTTAGCTCTACCCATTCCAATATGTGTGGTGCTGCTCCACATCGCTTGAGCTATCGAACAGGGTTGTCAGCACGGAAGTACATCCAAGGATGCATGTGTATCATCGATCGTTTCTTACTGTAGTGGCCATAGGCCATGAAGTTGCCCTCGCCAATTCTCTCGCCGTGGTAGTCCTTCTCTTCACTAAGCCACATCTCCACAGCTCGGTCGAAAGAGCAGTCATCCGAAGCCCAAGCCAGATTTTCGCTTACTACGCCAGAGTGCTGCAAACAGTTCATACCAGCAAGCTTCTGAGCGTAAGCTTCAGCATCACTGGCGAGCTGATCGTCCCATTGCAGTGGTTGGACACCCTTCTCGGCGCGAGCCTGGTTGTGTCGGTCGAGACTTTGTTGAGCGTCAGACATTGTGCTGATGTTTTATGCAGAGAGCCCGAGTGTTCAAATCTTGAGATGTAGTGGTATTGACAACTGTACTGGAGTTCCACGAGCCTTTATATGCCTGCGATCAGCCCATCTTCGCAGAGATGCTTCCCAGTCACGATTCTCAGACCATGCTGCACAGGCGAATGTGCTGGCCATTGTAGAACATGTCAGGCCACTGAGTCTCTGCCGTTCTCGTAACAGCCAAAAGGTGTTACACGGCCTATGAGCAACGATGCAGAGCAGATAGTCGTCGACGAAGGTTCAGCCTCTCAGCACTTCGGCGTCCGACAGCTCAAGAGTAGACGCATAAGCCTTTGAGATCTGAGACAGCGACGAGGCTCAGTATGAACACCGGTAGGATATGGCGTACGACTACGGCCAGTCCTCGGCCGGGCCAAGGTCAAGCAACCATACCGCACAAGGCGGATAGGGCCATTCTGGGCAAGAAATGGTGTCGAGACACCTTAAATTCCTCCCAGGTTCCTCCACATCTTATCACAGCATTTTTCTGTAATTTTCATGTTTGAGTGTTTCTGCTTTGGCAAGAAAGACGCTCAAAAGCGGGCTTGCAGGAGGCTGGTCTGGACGAGGCCGTCATGACTGAAATGGTATCCAAGGCTTCCAATGCTAGCACATACGAGCCGATAGCAACGCTCCTGCAATTCTCTCGCGATGTATGCATTCTCATGCCATCAATTGAGGCGTCCGCCTTCGCCATCTACAGAGCCTGCAGATTGGCTGTCTCGCTCGCGTGACTACCACGTGTGTGAAGCCACAAAATGTATGAAGTGTCTCGAACGGCTCGACCGTCTTGGCAGAAGGTGTCGTGCAGGAAGAGGGGGAGGAGGATGAGCGTCGCAGCTGTTTAAGAAGCACAAATAGAGTTTCACGCATCAGTCAGCTCAGCCTCGGCATTGCGCTATTACTATTGCAGGGCTCTCGCAGGACCCTTTGCATCGACGACACACTCGAGCCAGACAATGTGCGATGAATGTTCTTGAGGAAGAAGTTGCAGCAATTATTCAATGGAGTGTTCAAATCCGTAGTCAATATGATCAACATGTTTGTGTGTCTCTCCAGCCTCGCCAGGCGTCCCGCAACCACATGGGGCGTCCCAGCGCTTACCTTCACGAAACACTGCGCTCAGACGTTTCCCAATTTCCCACCATGGATCGGGAAAGTCAGAGTAGGACAGCCTCGGAGCATGAAGAGCCAGCGCTTCGACTATCGATTTGAACTCTGTGCGGGATAACTGGTAATTTGGTCGAGCGTGCCTGAAGAACAACGATGCAACGCAGAGCGTTTTCAAGTTAGGGAAAGCAGGCTGCTGTGGTAAGGAGAGTAAAGGCTCTAGATCGTAATGGCCTGGGATGTATATGGTGCCAATGTCCCGACAGTGTTTGGCGAGCGTGAGTAGAGCTTGACCTCCTGATGGGCCTCTCGGGTGCCGTAGCCTCAGCTGAAGATTTCTCATTAACGGCAAGCGCTGGAAGATTCTGCACATCGTCTCATCTGTGAAGTCTGGCGTGGGCACTTTGCGCTTCCCACCTGAATTGGGAGAGATGCAGAGGCTAGACAATTTGGAAAATCTCGCCAGCGTTTCGAGATCCTTGCTCTCTAAAGGTGCATCTCCTTGCACTCGAAGCGTCAAGGACTCCAGCTCGGCCAAGGAGTGCAACGGGGCAATGACCAAAGTAGGTGGTTCGGCGACATATCTCGGAGGTAGTTCCAGGTCAAGACTGACTAGTCGTGGCATAAGCAAACCAATACGACGCAAAGTGGGATGCGTTGCCTCGCCACGAAGTGACCTAAGCTGGGGAAACTGCGAAGAAGTCTGCGTGAGGTCTGGAATGATCCCTTCGAACTTCAGCAATTCGAGATGTGAGAGAGCCGAAAGGCAGCTAAGCATACGCTCCGTTGATACTGACTTAGACGGATGGAGTTGCGAGTCGAGCTTGAGCTTACGAAGTTGTTGCAGAGGTTCGACGATATCTGCGAGCATTGCGGTTGAGCTTGGATCGTGCTCCCGCAATTTAAGCTGTAGCGTCTTTACCCTCGGACAAAGAGTTGCCACGGAGACGGCTAGATCCTTGGGGACCACGTGTTCTGACCGCAGATCTAGGGAGCGAAGTGAAGGACCTAGGAGCTTGTGTACCCAATCTTCAGCAGCGGGCAAGACCTCCTGTTCTGATCTGTCACAGATTTGCACCGATTCTAGCTTGCGAAATGATAGAGTCGAGAGCTGCTCGTTCGTCCTCTCAGAGTAGACGGTCAGAAGATCGCGGACCTGGTCCACATAATACTGGCGCCGACCAGGCTCGATCTTTTCCAGTGGAGTGGTTGATCTGCGAAGGGACAAATGCCGCCACGCGATAGCCATGACTGGATTGAACCAGCTTCGCGCCACACATGCTAGGTGCCAGTATTGTTTTCTCTCCCCTGGAAAATACGGCTCCATGCGATGATGGATGATTAGCGAGACAAGCTCTGGAAGGCGAAAGACCTCAGCCATGGGATCGCGGTGAGCCATCATTCAAGTCGTAAGGTGTTGAATGAAATGACAAGCAAAGCCGGAAGGAGGAAATGCGGCAAGGTTTTCTGTCGTGAAAATTTCGAAGAGAGGTGAAGTCAGGAAGGAAGGAATCCTCCGCCATCCTGTTGCCTGCTTTGACTCACTTGAGTAGCGCCTAGCCGGTACGATTCATACATCGAACTTGATATCTCGTTAGCATCCATCCGATGGCCATGTGACTGAGAATGTTTAGTTACAAGTCGTTACCTAGGCTCGACTACCGCCGATGCGCATCAGCCAACAGAGCCTTGGCATTGCTGTGCTACCTTGTTGTCAAGAAGTTTTGGCCGTCGAAGATCGTCGACTTTTGACCAGAATTTCGACCCTCAAAGCACAACTTTCGATGTACTACAATTCAAAGCAGCAATGACCTCTCATAGTGATCGCTCTAATGCTGATCATCCTTCTCAGAATACCTATCGCTCGTTGCAAGGAGCTCTATAACGGTGCCGAACGATTTCCGGGTATTGCGTGGCCAGAAGATGTCGTCTCAATGTGGCCAGAACCTCGAAACCACAATCTCTATGGGGTGCTTTCGTGAACGCCTTCCTTCGCAAACGAGGGCGAACTCAACGAGTAGAATGGCTTCTCTCATGGGCATGTGGTCCTACTCGAACCCTCTGAATCACTATTGCCATGAACTCAAGCTTCCATATGGGTAGCGAAGTCCAAGACTCGTGAACAACTCGCCGCGATACATGTATCCGCGCCCACCATGACGCGATCTCCGAAACCACGGTTCATACGAGCGCCATCGAAGCCATAGGACTCCAGTAATACGGAGAGACGATCTATTGGTCTATCAAGAGCTCTGAGTCCATGTGTGAACCTCATATATTGGGCGAAATTGTCTTGACTCGAGACATCACGGTCACGAAGGGACGTGAAAGAGCAGTGTAATGATGTTTGACTTGAGCATATCTGCACGACCAACATATGAGTACAAGTAGATTGGCCGAGCCAGCAAGCGACGGTCACTTGGTCTATCGGTGATCTGTTGCGAAGACATCATCGTCCCGTGCGGAGTATAATTGATACCTGAGAGCCAAACTCCCGGTTTCCTTGAGAGTGGTATGGACGGCTGCTTCATAATGTGCACCCCACATTGTCAGCACGACACTGGCGACTGACTTCTCTCGAGGCGATCGTCCACTACAATGTTCATGCGTGGCGAGCTGATTAGTGAACCGGGTGCTACAGCTTCGAGGCAGGAAAGTACCTTCAATCCGACCTTCGACAGACTCCCAATGTCTTCCTTTCCCCCGCCTCAGATCGATTCCTTTCGGGACCATCCAGGAACTTCGCAGGCTTGTGGTATGTCGCGATCTCACGAGATCTCCAGACCAATATCATGCTGACTGTGTTTAGGCCTTTTCGGAAGCCCAGCCGTAAGACGTTCTGTCAGCCTGACTTTACTCCAACCAAATTGGGCCTTGCGCCTGTCCAAGACATTGTACCCCGCAAGCACAAAATGTGTGAATGAAGAGAATCTCACCTATGCGCGTGTCGTGACCAAGGGCTGGAACCTGGTTGCTGGTCATCGCCAGTGTTAACCGAGTGTCTTGATTCAAGGAGATTGGATGGAGCATTGCACTCTTGAACGGACAGCATAGAGAACACCGAGGCAATCGAAAATTTTATGTATATTGATGACAGATCAGCAGAGTTACGTTCGGTGCTCATTGACTTCCGACGACGTATCAAAGCTTATTGAAACGTCCAGCATAGGTGGTATGGCAAGCTTGGAGGTGAGCGCTCATCCTCATTTGACGAATGCGACTTCAATCATTCGGTCATATGGCACGGAGACGGATTGCTTGTCAGCCGCCTTAGCGTTGTCGATGTTATAAGGCTGATGGACCACCGTCGGAAGTGACGAGGCTGGTGCGTGTAACCTCGGACTCTCTAGCTTGCGAAATTCGTCAGCAAACATGGTGGCAGACGAAATGCACGATGCTTCTCTGGATTCCAAAGAGCACATCGAAGACGCTCGGATCAACAGCGACACTCCCACTGCACCCGACTTTGCCCGTGATATGGCCATCAGCGCCGACCTCAATCGCTTGCGAAGTGCCGGCTCGATTATGATGACTCCGGAAATGTTCGAAAGACTCTATCTTCAGCCACAAGGACCAGTAAAAGGAGACCTGCGGAAGACATTCGGGAACCCGACACCCTTAGCGCTTGTAGGCTTCGTGATTGCTCTGACACCTCTGAGCTGCAATCTGATGGGATGGCGCGGAAGCGGCGGACTTGGAGCAGCGAACATGTGAGCGACAGTAGCACAACATTTTGTGATGGTCTCACATGGCTGACCAGACTGCGTGTCCAGTGGCGTCTTTTACTTCATTGGCGGTCCGTGCATGATGATCGGCGGATTTCTGGAATTTCTGCTTGGCAACACCTTCTCCTTCGTCGTCTTCATGTTCTATGGTGGTATCTTTCTTGGCTGGGCTGCGACTCTGCATCCATACTACAATTCGGCTGGTGCATACTCTCCCACAGCCAGCTATGCGGAAGGCCTGACCGAGCCAAGCTTCTATGCCAGCCTTGGTGAGTTGATACACTGTGCACCTTAGGATTTGCTTGCTGACTTCCTCTTTCTCAAGCATTCTGGCCGATGGCTGCCGGCATCCTGACTCTGTATTTCATGATCTGTGCTGTACGCATCAACGCTGTCTTCTTCATGGTCTTCTTCACCATTGCCCTAGGATTCGAGCTTCTTGCTGGCGCATTCTGGGAGTTTGGCAATGGTGATATGGACAGCTATAATGATTTGCTACAGGTAAGTGGTCGTTGTGATTCTACCACATAAGCTAATGGGGACAGGGTGGCGGCGGTTGCTGGTTCGCCGCGAGCATTCTTGGCTGGTATCTTTTGCTCATACAACTACTCGATGCGTCTGGCTTTACTTGGAAACTGCCTGTGGGCGACTTCAGCAAGTACTGGGATAGTAAGCGACCTCAATTGGCACAAGCTGAGGTCTAAACATCGATCAAGCACAAGGTATCTGCCGCCGACAATTGATATTTGTGCCCGATCGGTTTTCGACGCGCTGCACATAGCTCGTTCAGAATCCGGAGAAGTCCGTCAGCGCCGCTCTAAGCCAGACATCTGGGTCCGATGTGCTCTCGTTCTGGTCATCGTCTGGGGACAGCATCCGTGTGGCGATCTTTGGCAGGTGGCGGCGGAGGCTCACTGAGTTCGTACCCTTCTTTGATCGGCTGAAGACGACTCACTCTAGATCTGTTCTTAATCACGAGAGCGCCTGCCATCGTGCAAAGAAAGACGAATATCGGTATAGTCAGGAACCTGCTCGCTGTCTACACATAATTAGCGTGAAACGTGGTTGAGGATCGCTAGAAGAGCTTACTGAATTGTTACAGATGTGTCGGAAATCCTCTCCACTTCCTGTGAAGATGCTCTGCATTTGACATGCCCAGCCTTCGAATGTGAAGTGACTGGATGTTGAGAGCACATCACTATAGGAGAAGGTCGAGCTCTGACGCTCCCCGACGCAGGCAACAATCAGCGCCACAATATTTGCCAACGCCGCGCAAGCAATAACCACGTAGCACGACAGTCCCACTACACTTGAGGAGAAATGCTTCTCTGCGGTCAGTAAAGAAGTTCGTTGGCAAGAGCGTGTACTTACCCGATTCCAACGGCCGAGACCGTGAAGAGCCAAGACCGTGACTGCCCCAAGCGCAAAAGCTGCGGCCACTATAAAGGCAGTACTTGGGCCAGTCAAGATGTTCTGTGGCATCAAGGAAAGTCGTTGCCGGCCATCATCTGGAGACAAGTAGATATATGTTCGGTCTCCGCCTGCCAAATCGTTGCGAATGGACACCTGAAGACCGATCTGTACCAGGGCGAGGACGAAAACTATCGAAGCCGTTGCAATCAGAACCGTGATATGAGCTCTCATCGCCGTGTCTGTGATGCTCTATAAGAGAGCAATGGAGACTGGATATCCATCAGTAGATAAAGCTGCGTGCCAAGACTCTAAAAGCATGCCAAGGGCGCGTGAAGGCGTACGCGCCCGGCATGTGCAGGGGCCTGACTACGCCGCATAGGTACTCTTGAACAACAAATACGTGCATAGATTCCGCTAAATACATCAAAGACTAGAGCGCGCAACAGACAACCCTTGCTCGACTCATGCGAGCTTTGGCTTTGCATTCGCGGCCATCTCTTCTGGGCTTTCCCAACGTGGACCCTCTGGAGAGAAGAGGCTCCTCTTGTCGGTCTTTGCATTTCGCTTCATAGGAACCAAGCCTTTGTAGTAATTGGTCGAAGTTGTCCTACAGATACTGCTTGAGCTGCTTGAGCTTGGGATGGCGTATGAAGTGACCGTCACGGGAGGCGCCTAGATTCCATCATTAGCATAATATAGATTTGCAGACATTCGAGACGACATACCGTGATTGTCACTACGCCTCCGCCTGAGCCGCCACTGCCTTGGGTGACGGTTATAGTGCCTCCTCCACCACTGCCTCCCGAGCCTACGGAAGCTGTCACGGTTGGGCCTTGCTGAGTAAATGTGGCGGTGCCTCCATTCGTTGTCACGGTCGGGCCGGAGATATAGACGCTTTGGGTCGCTGTTGCCGTGGAGAATTGATTTGATATCGAGACCGAAACGGTTGTCGCAGTGATCTAGCATATATGTCAGCGTCCACGCTCAATGCCTTATCTATGTGAGGGCTCATGGCTTACTGTATTCGTGGAAGCTGGGACATATGACACGCTGACGACTGTCGAAATGCCAACCGTGCTGATCACCGTGATGTCGTGGCTAACGACTGTACTGTACTGCGTGATGTATTGGTACACAGTTGTCGGGACGTAAGCAGTTGGAGCTGGACCTGTGCCTGGGCCTTATTTTACTGATTAGTTCCACTGTCGGATGACCATACTCTTGACAGACTTACCTGTTCCATAGGTTGAGACAACAGTGACACCGTTGCTAACCACAGTGGAGACTCCCGAGGGTACGTAGGAAGTAGGCCCAGGGCTGTAAAAGGTCAGATGGATCTGGAAAGCTTGTGAAAGATACAGGACTCACCCGCTACCTGGATTGGTGTTGCAAGTCGCGACTGTCGGTAGTGCTGTCACTCCGTACTCTCCGCAGAGATTCTCGGCGAAGGAGATCACGTCTGCGAGAACCATCAGCAAGATCAATTGAAAAGCAGCAGAATCATCACTTACCAGCTTGTCCTTGTGCATTGCACCTTTGGCTCACACAGCAGGACCATTGCTCAAGGAGGTTCTGGTTCGAGCAAATGCACGTAGCATCATTCTCATCACACCCGTCGTATCCATCGATACAGAGCTGCGAGCAGGTCGGTAAATCAGTCACTCCTGGCAAATACTGTGTCACTGTCGCGCCAGGACCACTTTGCGTGACAGTAGGGCCAGGCCCACTCCCTGGATTCGTGTTACAGGTCGCAACCGTAGGCAATGCTGTCACTCCATATTCTCCACAAAGGTTCTCAGCGAAGGAGATCACATCGGCTTGACCTTGAGCACTGCACCGCTGGCTCACACAGCAAGACCATTGTTCGAGGAGATTCTGGTTCGAGCAAATACAAGTAGCATCATTTTCATCACATCCGTCATAGCCATCAATGCAAATTTGAGAGCAAGTCGGCAAGTCCGTTACACCTGGCAGATATTGCGTCGCGGTAGCCGTAGCTCCAATTCCAGTTCCAGGCCCAGTCCCAGGTCCATTTCCTGGGTTGGTATTGCATGTAGCCATAGTTGGGAGAGCAGTGACGCCGTAATCTCCACAGAGGTTCTGCGCAAAAGAGATCACATCAGCTTGACCCTGAGCATTGCAGCGTTGGCTGACGCAGCATGACCACTGCTGAAGAAGGTTCTGATTCGAACAGATACAGGTAGCGTCGTCCTCAGCGCATCCATCGTAGCCGTCGATACATGTCTGAGAGCAAGTTGGAAGATCTGTGACACCAGGCAGATATGCGGTCGAGATAAGAGTCGCAGTTTGGCCTGGATTCGGTGCAGTCGAGACGCCGCTGGGCATGTTGCCACCTCCGCCTGGGTTGGTCGCTCTCTTGACCAATCTAGCAGAATGTGTATTCGCCATGTTCACTCCGGTCGTGCCATCCTTCAGTAGACAGTTGTCGGTATCTTGGTCTGCGATGAATGATACTCCGGCACACTGCGTAGACGTGGTGTTGACAATATTGTACATATCGCAAGAGTTGATACAGTCTGATAGTCGACCCTGGGTCTGCGTGACCAAAGTGTTGTCGGTGAAGAGTGTGTTGCACAAGATAGTGTACTCTAGTCCCATGCTGTCGATGAAGCTAGCGCCGTTTGAGTATGGGCAAGTAGGCAAAGCAGTCGTCAGACCAGAAGTGGTCGACGACGGGCCGCCTCCAGATGTGCGAGAACTGCTGATAGCGCTCGTTGTGGGCACTTGCGTATAAGTGACTGAGCTGCCTTGATCATTAGTCGTGGTAACAATCTGCTGTCCAGGACGGCTGGTCATGCTGCCACCTCCGCCAATGATAATGTAACCGGGGTTTGGGCAGATGGCACCCTCCAAACAGGTGGTGTAGGTGTAAGTGGTATGGATAGTCACATAGCCAGTGCCAGAAACGACTCGCGGGCAAGTACCTCCCGTCGAGGTTGGTGTAAAGATTGGAGGAATGCCGCTGGAAGCTGGTCCGACAGGTCCTGACGGAAGGCCACAATTTGAGCCATCTGGACAGATTGTAGGCTGAATACCGCATGTGTAACAAACACTTTGAGGAACACCTGTTTGAGAGATTGGAGAAGTAGTCGTGGTGTACACATAGAACGATCCAGTCGAGCTACCACTCGTGATCGAAGTGAAAGAGCCGCCGGGCGGTAAAGTCGATACGACAGTGGTCGTCGTCGGTGTCAAAGTTACAACACTACCAGAGTCAGAAACTGTGGTTGTTGGAAGACCAAAAGTTGTGGTGCCAGTGACAGTTGTCGTGATTGAAGGCACAGTCTGAGTCTGGGTGGTCGTAATGGAAGTTCCGCCATAAATCGGCGGTGGTAGTTCTTCGACCTGGGCAGCTCCTACTGCTCCTGGAAGATTGTATGTTCCGGTCACCTCGCTGAAGAGTGTGCAACTGGTCGGCGGGAGGAAAGTCACCGCGATACACCCAGTCGTAGCGTCACAAGCGGCTTGACAGGTTGCAAGGTCGGGAGTTTCGTATCGCTTTCCGAGTCGTGTAGTGGTGCTGTTCGCCTTGCTTCTCCCTGGTGTGATCTGGTCATCTGAAATGGTTGTGCCGGTGTAGCCGACGCCACACGATAGCTCATATGTCTGTCCGCTGGTTGTAGCGCATCCATTGATAGACTGACCTGTAGTTCCGCAAACGTCGCTGTACGCAGCCGGACACGGCGGAGCTGGAGAAGCAGAGGCAGAGGCAGATGCGGACGCAGATGAGCTGCTGGCCGTTTGAGCCAGCGAGAACGTGGGAGCCAACGAGAGCGTGGGAGCCAGCGAGGATGAAGTCGATTCTGCAGTCACGGAAGATGCCGAACTCGTGGCATGGGTTATAGCCTGGTAATACACCTCCGTGCAGCTATCCAGCCCTTCTTGACCTCTATCCAAGTAGATCGTGGTAAACCCGCTCGAGCCCAGGCAAGCAGAGAACGTGGAGTAGCCATAGACAGCGAGCGTGCCGTTTTCACACACAGACCATCCATCGGTAAAGATGGCGCCAACCGATGGTGCATCTGACCAGGTAAGCGCCCAATCAGCAGTAATGAATGCCAGCCGATTTTGATTGTCTCGAAGGACACCGTCTGAGACCGTGAATAGGCTGTACGCCTGTCTTTTGGCTATAGAGCGCTTCAGAGGATCGCCAGAAGCGTTTCGGATCGAAATTTGGAATGAACCGGGATAATCATATGTGCAGCCAGAAGGCGCCGGGGGCGGTGTTGGAGCAGCTGTCCAAGAGCTGTATCCTGCGATTTCGGTAGTGGACTCAGTCATACTGCTATCTGATGGGAGGTCTGTAGGCTCAATGCTGGAGATCGTGGTCATTTCCATGGTCGAGCTGAACGTGAGGCCATCTGAAATCCACTCTGAAACACTCGTCTCGATGATCGTGCTCTCTGCGGTCGTAGCTGGGTAGGGCTCGATGTCCGGCGTACTAGTCATCTCAGTTGAGGAAGGATCACCGTAGCCGTCGGAAATCGAGGCAGGTACGGGCGTAGGAATGTAATATGTCGGCTCATCCGGCAGTGATGGTGTCACCTCCGGCTCCCAACTGGTCATCTCGACTTCCGAAGTATAGGTGAGGCCGTCTGATGTCCAAGTAGAAGCGCTAGTCGAGACAATTGCATCGTATGAGCTAGCTGAAGTCGACACGGCCAAGCTGCTAGTGGCAGAAGACAGTGGCCCGGTGTAAACAGACGACGATAGCGTCGAGGTGGTTGCACCCATGCCCATCGGAATTGTATTCGTGGTCTGCAGCCCAGTCGTGACGGATGACAAGCTAGTCGAATAGATCGATGTGGTAGCAACAGCCGATGGCATCTGGTAGACCTGTATGCCATTGATGTCCCAGTATGCCTCAGTCAAGCTCTGTGGATTGTTGCCAACGAAGTCGACGCAGCGGTCAAGGCTGCTCGTTGCATTTGATCGCGGACAATTCGGATATTGAGATGAGTATACACTTCCTGCCCACGAACCACAAAAAGCGATGTTGATGACAATGCTCATGTTCTGAAAGTGCGAATCGATATCACAGCTACCTTGCGCGTTCACTGCAGGCACACCAAACTCAGAGACGTCCGGAGCTCCGGCAGTGATACTGTCCGGAATACTATCTCTGGGGAACCACCAGTGTTTGATATAGTTCGAGGTCCATTCTGTCACATATACGCCACCTCCATTGTCATTGAAGTCAACGCCGTAGTTGTTTGGCAAAGCTGTGGTGTCCTGAAGCTCTGAACCGCATCCACGGTTGTCAGCCACGGCCGAATCGCAGTTGGCCGATGTGAAGGTAGCTATTTGATCGTCACCAGCGATACTGCAATTGGGGCTAGTGTGCATGGCCATAGTGTTGAATCCGACAGTGTTCGTGCCTTCAATGATATCTATTTCTCCGGTAGAAGGCCAGTTGGGACCCAACAACCAGTAGGCTGGCCATGTTCCACAGCCAGTCGGTATATGTGTCGCGTCAAAAACGAAAAGTCCGTGGTAGTAGCTATTGTCGGACGTGATGCGAATACTTGGTCGCCCAGCTCCACCTCTTGGCCACAGGTTGGTCGTGTCCGGTTTAATGATAGCCGTACCATAGTCTGAGATATATGTGTAGCCATTTTGGTCTGCTACTGATTCGTTCACGTATTGCACGTGAGCCCAGGTCAGGTCATATGTGTCGTAGTAGTTGAATTTGTCGAAGAAATTCTCGGCGCTGTAGTCGTCCACCAGCTGATACGATGCTGCCCCCGGCGCTCCAGCTCCAGCAAAATATTGTCCTCCTGGATAGCTCTGCGCTGAGGCATAGGAAATCGACGAGAGCAGCGCTGCCAGAGCCGTCCTCGAAGCGAGTGGCGAGGACTGCATCGTGGCTGCAATCGCGTGGCCTGGGAGAGCGTTTCCTCACAAGGTTCAGAGACCACTTCCACTTGAATGATGAACAAAATACTATTAGAGACCTTCAATGCATGGAGAGCGCTAAGAAGACTGCGACAGATGCAGAAACGCGTTGTTGACGAACCCGACCTACCTCTGCATTCCTCACCAGCCCAGTGATGGGGATGCAGTCTGAGCGCTCCATTCCCGGCTTCCGCTCGCGAGATGAACATGGCAGTCGCCACATGAGATGCACACCAGACTGATTGTAGATGGCCATTCCTATTCTCGACCTATATCGTGAGTCCAGCTTCGCAGACGATCTAGTGCCCACGCGTAGCTCCATGGCTACCAAACGGAGCTCCTTATGGTATGATGTACTTCAGAGCTTGGTATTGGAGATTTCCTCTATTGTTGTTCAACAAGTGTGATGAAGTTGTGAAAGTCGTGATGTTGTTTCCTTGGCAGTGGCCTGCACCACACTTAGGGTCGCCTCGGATCACCACCACCGGTGTATCTTTCTCCTTTCACTGCACAAACATTGCAATAATATCTACATCATTCAAGCTTAGTATCGCACCAAAAGACGAAAATGCTGTCGCGACCAGCCACGAAATTGTCTCTGCTGCCGGACGATGTCGCCGCCTACGAACAACGCAAAGCGCAACGCGAAGCCATGAAGCAAGATCAGGAGCTCGGCGGCGACATGTACGGCATCGACGAAGCATATATGCAGCAGTCAAAGACAAAGGCCAAGACCAAGGAGCAGAGAATTGGTATTGGGAGTTCAAGAAAGTGATGCAGCCCACTCAGGCCTTGGCCATTGCTTCGCTCAGTCCAATCGTTGGCATTTGAGTAATGAAGCATTTCCAGATATCAGCTCTCCTTGTTGAGAATCTGGAGTGCAGTGAGCGGTAATGCCCGCAACCTGGTTCTGGCCAAGCATTTGGTTGCAATGCGTCCGCATTCCAACGCGCAAGGCGCAACAACATGGCCCAAGGGGGGCACGCGCCTGGCTTCCGCTGGGCGCTGCCATGTTCAGGGAGCAGACACGGCAGAACTGCTTGCCATCATCTTTGTACTGTTGGCGCACGAAGATCACGAACTATACCCGGGATACATGAAATAAATCACATCAAGACGAGATCTTCCGCACGCAGAGGCGAGCCGCCGTCAGGAGTTTGCTCAGAACGTCATTATGGCTGCCAGAAGCATTGGCCTTAGTCTAGCCATCACAGCGATTATCTTCTTTGTCTCTTTCCTCAGACCTGTCTACGCCGAGGTGCAGGTCGCGCTCAATCAAGACTCTCAAGACGTACCTCTGTCACCACTGGAGCTGAGATTCGAGCTTAACGATGCTGGGAGCCCGGATCTCAGTCAGAAAGTCGAGAAGAGAGCAGCAGCGCCGAACGAACAAAACAATGCCACGGAGGGCCATCACATGTACAAGCGACAATATTCGACGGGTTCTGGCACGCCATATTGGTACTCGCAGATAAAACGCCAAGGCAGCCCAGCTTATGGCAACAATGCTACATACAAGATTTGGCGCAATGTCAAAGATTACGGAGCCAGAGGCGATGGTGTGACCGATGACACTGACGCGATCCAAGCTGCTATTGCTGATGGCTTTCGATGCGGATTTTGGGGAACACCAGAAGAATTGGACGACCCACGTAATTGCGAATCGCAGACCACCACTCCGGCCATCGTATATGTGCCTGCAGGAACATATATGATCTCAAAGCCCGTAGTAATGTGGTACTACACCCATTTCATTGGAGATGCCAACAACTTGCCTATCCTCAAGGCGACTTCCGGCTTTTCCGGCATTGGCATTCTCGACACCGACCCGTACATCGTCTATCAGACGCAGTGGTACACAAATCAGAACAACTTCTGGCGCAATGTACGCAATCTCATTATTGACACGACAAATGTCCCGTCGGGTACGAGTGTCCACGGAATCCACTGGCAGGTCTCGCAAGCCACCACTATGCAGAATGTCGTGTTTGTTATGCCGATCGGAGGAGACAACCCACAACATCTGGGCATTTTCATGGACAACGGATCCTCCCTCTTCTTGGAAGATCTAATCTTCATCGGAGGCCAGTACGGTCTGTTCGCCGGCAACCAGCAATACAACATGCGCAACCTGACCTTCTACAGTTGTGACACCGGAATCTTTCAAAACTGGGGCTGGTCATGGAGCTACAAGAGTTTGACTTTCAATCAGTGCCGCGTTGGATTTGACATGTCTCAGGGAGGCGATGGGTCTCCAGCTGTCGGTGGCATCCAGATCACAGACTCTACTTTCAACGACTGCGACATTGGCATCCTTGCACTTTACCCAACCAATGTGACTGCGAAGACTGGATTGGGAACAGGCACCCTTGGGCTTGACAATGTGGACTTCGTCAACACTGACCCGGCGATTGCCTACCCCAATGGCACTGTTATCTGGCCGGGCAATCAACTGATCGAAGCATTCGCTCAGGGCGCAGCATACACTGTCTACGACTCTGATCAGGTAGTAGGCAACGAGATGTGCTATCGCCCAACCGCAAACGTATCACGTATCCAGCGAACATTCAATGCACCACCAAAGAGCCCAAGTCTCATAGATTCCAACGGCAGATACTATGAGCGGAGCAAGCCGCAGTATGAGGGCGTCCCGGTGTCGCAGTTCAAGTCCATCATGGACTTCGGATGCCCAAACGATGGAGTTACAGATGCGACAGACTGCGTGCAGCGCTTTTTCAACTCACTTACAGCGGACCAAGTCGGGTTCATCGACCACGGCGCCTATGTCATCACCAATACAGTCACGATTCCGAACAATGTCAAGCTTCAAGGTGAAGTGTGGCCACTATTCATGGTCACTGGACCAAACTTCCAGAACGAGTTTGCACCCATTGTTGCCTTTAGAGTCGGTCAGCCTGGCGATGTTGGAACGACTGAGCTGGTAGAAATCCTCTTCGAAACAATCGGTCCCGTTCCGGGCTGTATCATGATGGAATGGAATCTTGCTGGTGCATACCCTGGCGCGACCGGCATGTGGGACACGCATTGGCGCATTGGAGGTAGTAATGGTACCGAGCTACAACTCACTCAATGCATGAAGAATCAGCGTGTTGCTCACGGTGCTCAGAAACAATGTTGGGGCGCATTCATGAACGTCCACTTCACCCGCACCGCCAAGAACGTCATGATCTCGCACAGCTGGGTCTGGATCGCTGATCACGAGCTCGACTTGCCCGGACAATCGCAGATCGACATCTACAACGGCCGTGGAATCCTGATTGAGTCGGAAGGACCCATGTGGTTCTACGGATCCGGCTCGGAGCACAGTATGCTGTACAACTACCAATTCGCGGGAGCCAGTAATATCTACTTCGCTATCATGCAATCAGAGACAGCGTACATGCAGACCAACCCGAACGCTCTCGCATCCTTTACAGCACAGCCTGGCCCGCCCTGGAATGATCCTACCTTCGACGACTGCTTTTTGGGTAACTGTATCAAGGTAAGCTTAGCACTGCAATTCGATCACACATCGCCTACTGACAATTCTCTGCAGACTGCCGCCGTTCGTGTCTACAACAGCACATACCTCTACCTCTACGGCCTGGGACTCTATTCTTTCTTCCAGAACTACGATTCGGCGTGCATCGTCACCACCAACTGCGACCAGTTCCGAGTCTATATTGAGCAGAGTCAAGGAGTTTACCTTTACGGGTTCACTTCTGTCGCTGCGGAATATATGGCTTATGTGGATGGTGTTGCTTTGGTGCCTTCTCAGCCGAATTTTGCAACATTTGGGAATACGGTTGCGTTGTTGGAGTATCCTTGAGCAGAGCCTAAGGATGGGGAGCATGGGATGGGTAGATTTGTGGGACCAAGTAGATTGTGAATTGAAATGGGAGTTGTCAAGCAAAATCTCTCCTGACCTATTCCATGGCAGTGTTGCTGAACTTCTGGTACGGAACCTCGGTGGCACTCTCAAGCATTGGTTGATCGTGCACATTGGGAAGGTGGAGTGGGAAGGTAATCTGCTCTGCAACTCATTGTCCAACGATCTCAGATGAGATCGTAGTTGCGTTGACCCATGGCTTGGAAGAAAACACATTGGATGTTCCTTCTGGAGCAACTAAGGTGCCGAAGTTTGGTATTCTTACGTGAGAATGTCACCAGCTTTACAAGGCGAGACACATTTCGATTTCATCGCCAGCATGGAGCCATCACTTGTCGAGATTGTTCGTGACCGAATCCTGAATCCCATTGAGAGAATGGTCTGCGAGCCTAGGTGAACATCGAGCATGAACTTCAGCTCTTTGAGCAGTTTGGAAGCCGGAAATGTCTATCTCCTTTCCTTTTCGTTATTCAAAGCCTCTCCTAACAATCACTCCCTTTCATCCCCAGCTCAATCTGTAATCGTCTTTCGACGTACATCAATCTTATGAGCGTCCTCCTTGCCCTTCGACCACGCATCTTTATCAATATGAGGCATCTTGTGTGTCTGCGGCTTAGTCAATGGATATTTATGCTTTTGTTTCTCCTCGAAATCTTTGATCAGCTGCTTCGTCTTCTCTCGGAATTTGACGACTTCGTTCTTGCTCGAGAATGCTGGTGCATCTGGCTCAGGTGTATAGAGAGCAGATATCAAATTGTCCACTTTGGAGGTCGATACTAGCGACTGGTTGTCGTCAAAATCGAAATCAAGGTCATCGTCGTCATTCCAGTCTTCTGGCTCGAGCTGGTCGCTGTGGCCATGTTCATCCGAGCTGGTGCAAGAGTCATTGTCGCTTGGGAACGTGGTCCCCGCCTCGTCTGTGTTCCCATGAGCGTCGCCAAAGATCTTTTGTTTGCCGAGTCTGGTGAGTGTAATCACTTCCGCGTTGCCATCGTTCTCCAGGACCTCGAGATCGATTAGGCGGTTGAGAATATCGACAGCTTCCGTCTCTGCATGAAAAGGCATGCCAAGGTCCGGATCGCTCTCAAGCTCGTCATTGATGGTAGCCACGAGGGTAATGCAGTTTGCGGAGCTGTTTCTGAATACGCTTGTAGCAACTCGCTTCATCATCTTTTGGAAGAGAAGGACCCGTTGTGGGCTGATTGGCGTCGTGTGCTCCTCATCTGTATCTCTCATAACTTCGTCGATCCCCCTAGTCAACTCCGAGTCTGGATCTGTGTGTGGGCTGACGCCGTCGTCTTCTGCATCACCATCCTCATCCTTGTCCTCAATCGTCACAGGTCGAGGGTTGCCATGGTTAGAAAGTCCTTTCAGACGATCCAGCTCAGCTTTTCTCTGGGCCTTTTCCTCTCGGATGCGTGCTGCAAGTGTCTCCTCCGCAGCCCTCGCAGCGCGCAGCTCTTCCGCTTTGATTTCTTCCTGTGCCATCTTCTGCAACTCCTTACTTAGAGCCATCATGTAGCTATTCTTTTTAGTTGCGAAGCAATTGTCGTTTGTGGTCTTGAGCTTACGACACCATTCGCCTGCTAGGCTGTATACCATCTCAAATGCGTGAGCTGCTGCCACCGAGTTGTTCGCAAGGCCGCAGAAGACGATGCCAAGCTTGGTCTTGTTTTCACCATAGGTCCGATAACTTGCCTTCGAGTCGAAGAACAGTTCGATAGCATACATCATAGGGTAAAGCCAAACGCTCTTCTTGACGATTTTGCTTGGATCGCCATCGCGGTGCGTGAGATGAACGATACTTTCGCCAACGTAGTTTTGCTGCTCTTCCGGAGTCGCATGCTCGAGTACCTCCGCCTGACTGACATTGTACTGCTTCATCCGGCGAGTGGCGAGCAAGAGGGCTGCTTTGGCCTCGGCTTCTGGTGTGTCAGGGTGGCGAGAGAGGTCTAGACATTTCTTGATAGTGGCAAGAATGCCTTCGTTGACATCCGCGACCGATGACCGCACTGTCATTGCAGCATCTGCTGTTTCTACAACGGTTGCCTTGAACAATGGCGGTGCGTTGAGCTTAAAAACTATCCTCTTCGGAGCCCTATGAGCTTCCCTATGTAGAAACCTTGCGTATCTGGCCATGACTTTGCTTCGACCATGATCGTACCCCTTCTGAGTTATTTCGCCGTCTCGATATTCAAGGTTGAGAAGTTCGAGTTTTATTTGAAGACTTATAGGCAGATCAGCCAAGTCCGGTTCTGTCTTGTCAGCCATTGTTTGTCGGGCTCGTAGAGTGGTTTCCTGGTTGCAGTATTTATTAGATTCGCGACGATACGCTCGCTGTAATATGTCATCTATGATCGCTGATCGGCGGGCGTCCATTGTTGGTACTGGATTTTTAGACTCAACAGATACCGCAAGGATGTGAGATTCTCGCTGAGCTGCGAAGAAAATGGCGTTATGATGAGAGTCAGAGTGCTGTGGTAAGTGCAGCGTTTGCACATAGTTGCGGTGCGACGTGCTCATGCGCGGAACTGGCGCGAAGTCACATGCCATAAAACATGCTCCCGTGACTCTCATCCATACCCCTTGCTCTTCAGGGAGGCAAGAAGACAAAAAACGATTGTCCAATAGCTTTCCCGGTACTGTTAAAGGCTCATGTCTAAAATGGAAGCGAGACTAGGATCATCTGTTATACCAAACCGATGTGCTCTTCGCGCCTGATCACATCTTCATCGCATCGACCTTCTCTCCCCTCGTCTCGACCTCACCAATCGAGTGTGCAGCATGCTCCTCAACTACACGTTTCGGAATGACAACATCCTCTTCGCCATTGAAGTATTCCGTCTCCTCGATGTAGAACACGGCCAGAAAAGCAAAGACGATCACACCCGTAGTGTAGAATGTGAAAATCACAGCAGCTTCTTTGATGTAAGGCACCGCGATGGAATCAAGTCCGAAGCAAATTGCTTCACCAGCTGCGAGACAGCCTCGAAATATGCCCTAAAATTGGTCAGCTGAAAGCCACGATGCTAGGAGACGTGTCGTACGGCATAATTTGCGCACTTGCGAGGCGAGTTTGTCAACGCGCCAAGGAAGTAGAGAATGATGTATTGCCATAATGCTCCTGTGATCCAGTTCAAAATGAATAAGAAGAAAATCGCTACGAATCCATCGTCAGTCCAGTCGAGCGGATCTTTTGGTGGGCTCGAGCGGTCGTAGTCCCGAACACGGATCATCTCCCAGACCCAAGCTGCGATCAGAGGTATGCCGACGACAGCAAGTCCTATCAGGGCGCGAGTCCGACGTTTCCCTATAATGCACAGATCAGTGATTCGCCACGAGAATGCAGTAGCCAGCTTAATCGCACAGGCTTTGTGGTCCAAGATCATTTGCAGTCCCCAGCCTGCGGGAATCTGAATGAGGACTGATATAAACGAAAGCAGTGAACGAGTGCGCAGGTTGTTGTGGAAGGCATTGACAGAGCCACCGTATACCAGAAAGCACTCTGCAGGCAAGAAACCGGGAATCTGCAAGCAAGTATCAGTGAGTCTCATTCGAGCACGCCGCTGAGCAAGCACCTTACCATGACCAGTAACTTCCAGTCTTTAAACGTCTCGATTGTAGCTTTCACTTCTTGCAGGAACCCACGAGCTTTGACAACGCCCACAGTCGTGCCATCATCGCGGATCACCTTGTTCGGTGGAAGTAGCAGAAAAGCTATAAGCATTCCTACACCTTCCAAAACCATGAAGACGATGTACACAGCAGGAGGGCATCCAGAGTTTGACTCGACCAGAGAAAGTCAGCATCATAATCCGGTATTTGACGCCGCGCTCCCAGGAGGGGAGGCACATACTGAATTGCGGTTGACAAGCAAAGGTATAATGCCACCGACCACAGATCCCACTGCCTGCAGGTTCGCCGATCTAGTGATGTAGCTTCCACGCTCTTGCTCTTCAGAGTACGACATGGCAACGTATCCCATCGTGACGAAGATCAAGCCGGCCGAAAGCTGTCATGAACAATCAGTCCTGTGCCTACCGGTATAAAGGTCTTCGATTCCCCCTCACCCCAATAGCCACGCCAGCAAAGATTGGAAACGCCTGCTTTCCTTGATCATCAAAGTACCATAGCGAGCCGATGTACAAAATATATCCGGCAACTCCTAGACAAGCAGTAATCGCAGGTCCGATCGTGTTCAAGACTGATCCGCCGAACCAGCAGGAGAACACCCATACTGCACAAAGGGTGGCATTGACGATTTGCACTGTCGAAGCAGAATTTGGTCGACCGCCGCCGGCTCCAAGGAGGTTAAGAGCCACGTATAGTCCTGCTGTCAAGCCGATAAGGATGCCAATGATGATGCTGCCACGCCATCAGCTGGACTGCACTCAGCTCGAAGTTGCAAGTCTGGTGATCTTACTTCTGCCAGTAGGGAGAGTTCTGTCGTAATTCAGGAAGACCTGGAATCTTGATGCTTCCAGGCACTCTCACGGAGGATCCTGTCATTAGAGCCATTTCGATGATAAACCACACTTCCAGTGAGACGGCAGAACAGAAGGGAGGAGCAGAGGAGTGATCGTATACTTACCTTTCCTGCTTTCCTAAACTGTTGTGCTCCTCATTAGACAGCCATGTATAGCGGGATAAGAGCGAGCCTGCGACAGGGAACTTGGGCTCATCATGCTTGAGCTCATCATAGTTTGCAGTTCCGGTCTCTGGGGCGCTGTAGAAGCTCATGCTTCTGACGGTCGTTCAAGGTCTTATCTATTGCCCTCGTAATCGTCGAGTGAGGTGCTTGCGATAACATGAAAGACTGTGCAAGAGTTCATCTCGGACAGGATTTGATGGAACGGATCGAGCTCCCATCGGATTTGTGCGACGGACATGAGCGCAGGCAAGGGTGACTGCCTGTCCAGAAAATGCGAATGGAACTTCTGTGTAGCAATCCCAATAGAAGATTCCACAATGATTATTTAGCGAGAGCATAATCGTTCGCAAGCTGTAGTGTTGTCGAGATACAGACAGCAGTCGCCGGAATCAAGAGCAGGAGCCATTGTCTTAGCAAGCTTCTGGTGGAAAGTGCACGGCCTTCCCGTTGCGGCAATGGCGGCGACGAAAATGCGGAATAGAACTGGTACACCAAAATGGTGGCTGCAAGTCATATAAGGTATCGTGATTTATCTGAACGCTTCTCTACAGATCCCAAATACAGCTCTCCCAAAATCGCTCAAGAAAGCTGCTTGCTTTGTAGTACATGATTTTGTGAACCCATGCTCCTGCTTGCTGCACTCAAGCACCTATAACAAATCGCTTATTGCGCACTGCTGCGGGTGGTGCGCTTGTTCACCTCGTCCTTGGCCTTGTCAGCGCCGGATGCAACAGCATCGGCGACATCATCCTTGGTCTTTTGTGCGGTAGCCTTGGCCTTCTCAGCCTTGGCCTTCAACTCTTCCTTGCTTGGGGTGGCAGAGGAGCCGGCGGAGAAAACGACGAGAAGGATGGTGATGATGGCGAGGGCGATAGTGCCGGCGACTTCTGGAACGAATTTGACAGCGTCAACTGGGTTCTTCTGGACGAGCTCAAGGAAGAGAGCGGTCTTCTCCTTGATGTAGAGAACTGGGTCCTCCATGAAGACAAGATCCATTGGTGACTTCTTGGTGTCCTCGACTGGCTTGGTAGCCTTCTCAGCCTTCTCCTCTCCTGGGCGCTTGACGTCCCAAGTCTCCTTCTTGAAGGCCTTAGCCTGAGCCTCGTCGTGGCCGATGTAGATGTTGTCGAAGAGGATGTTCTCGGTCATGGTCCAGAGCTCGAAGCCGATCTAGCAAAGATAATTAGTACAGGTATGGTATCCAGAGCGTCAGGATCACTTACAGCGCCCATAGGCTCAAAGTCAGATGGGGACTTATCCTCGAAGAAAGCTGGGTTGGCGATCTTCTGTGGCTTCCAAACACCCTTGTACTCTGGGTTGTCGATCATAGGAGCGGACCACTTGCCCTTGTATGCTGGGTTCTTGATCATTGGCTTCTCCCATGGGCCACAGCCAGAGACCTCGTCACACTTGGGGTTGGAGATTTGTGGTGCAACCCAGTCACCGTCCTCCTCGTCATCCCAGTCCTCTGGCTTCTCAGCAGCTGGGTCTGGAATGGTGAGTGGCTCATCCTCGAGCCAGTCCTCTGGCTTGGTAGCCTCCTCGTCAACAATTTCGTATGGGGCATCCTCATCCCAATCCTCTGGCTTGGTGGCATCTGGGTCGCGGATCTTAGCCTCATCAACCCAAGTGTCTGGCTTCTTGTCATCTGGGTCGTCAATCTCAGCTGCTGGATTGACAGCTGGGGTGAAGTCCTCGAGGAGGGAGCCGTTCTTCTTGGACTCGCCGTTGATCAAGAGCTCGAAAGTCTGGTCTGGGCGGACGATGAGGGAGTAGAGGTTGGATAGCTTGTTGATCTCGGCGGATGGAGCAGCGTTCATGTGCTTCTCCTCGTACTCGCCAGTCTTTGGGTTCTTGTGGCGGAAGATGAAGTGGACCTTGTTGGTAGCGCCGCACTTGTCTGGACCAAACATGATAATGTATGGCGAGGCGTTGGAGAACTCGTCGGAGGCCAGAGCGGCATTCTCCTGGAGAAGCTTCATGTAGGCACCACCGCACTCAAGGAACGACTGGAGCTTGACCTCATATGAGACAACCAGAGACTTGCCCTTGTTGTCAATGGGCTCATCAAACTTGGCGGAGATGGCGTGGTGGGCAGCCTTGTCCTTGAGCACCAGACCCTTGTCGCCGGCGATGCCCTTGTAGATAATGGGCTCCTCGACCTCCCAGTTGCCCACATACTGCCACTCCTCCTCAGTGTTCTCCTTCTTGGCGTGCGAGGCCTTCCACCGAGCGTCCCAGCCGTCGGTGAACTGCTCAACAAAGGGTGCCTTCAGTGTGGTTGGCTTGGGAAAGTGTCAGTAGGAAGCTGCGACTCGGAGTACTCGAGCATGTCTTAGCAATCGAATACGTACTGTGAATGCGGGCAGCGATGCCTCGACTGCTGATGCGGCGGCATCTTTCTCTTCCGCCTGGTCGTCTGCCGATACCAGAGCGGCGGCACCAAGCGCCAAAAGCGAAGTGACCTTCATCGTGTTGCTACCGTCTGCAGACGAAGCGCAAAAGAGTGTCGAAGGAGTTGAAGAAAGTCAATGTCGAGGTGGAAGAGTGGTCGAATGGCGTGCGATATTTGAGTCGCTGGCTGGGGTGGTACTTCTAACGGACAGGTGGCTCGAAAGATGGAAAGCTAAAGAAGCTCCAAATCCAGGGCCAATGCATCGCGCTAAAAAGATGCGGGGCCCGTTCACCATTCACTTCAGCCGCGACATTCGCATGTGCTTCCGCATTGCTTTCCCGCACTCACATGCATGTGCAGAATGCGTGAGGAGTGAATAGACAACCTCTATACACACGGCTCAGCGAAGATATTTTGCACGAGCCCGCTGAAGGACTTGCTCAAGCATCATCACAGCACGGCATTCAGGACATGGATGGATCAGGCAGGTGCTAATGAGGCCTCTAGCAACGCCTCCGACGTTGTGCACCGCTCGGCTTTTCGGTAGGCGTATACAAAGGCACATGCAAAGCGCCTCAATTCTTGAGTGAATAGCTTCTATTAGGCTTTCCTGCCACGTCGATATGTGTTCCGGTGTCTCGGACGTTACGATTTACGAAAGGATCTGAACCAGGGACAGCAAGAGCGACAAATGGCAGGGAACAAGAAATGATGGCTAGCCGACAAGCAAAGAGCTGGTATTGGGATATCTCATATCCTTCCTGAGAAGACCGATTCATCTCGCAACAAGGACTGGAGTGAATTACCACTCATGCACCGCGTCTGCCCAGCAGAGCAATAAACTCTTGAACTTTCTGCGGATCATCGTGAAAGACTCCTTTCTTGCACTGAGTAATGGTGGTAGAGGCTGTCTGTTGGACACCTCGCATCACCATGCACATATGGGAGCATTCCCCTACGACAATAAGTCCCTTGGGCCCCAGAACGAACTGAACCGCATCTGCAACTTCCTCTGTCAGTCGCTCCTGGACTTGCAGTCGTCGCGCATAGATTTCAACCAAGCGGGCAAACTTCGACAAGCCAAGAACATAGTCTTTTGGAATGTATCCAATATGAATCTTCCCGACGAAAGGCACAAGATGATGCTCGCAGAGACTTGCCACATGGATATCTCGCACAATTACCATGTCGCTGCCTTCAACCTCGAAGAGGGCATCCTTTGTAACAAGCTCTGGTCTTATGCCGTAGCCTTGTGTAAAGAATGCCATAGCTTTCGCAAAGCGCTCTGGTGTCTGTTGGAGGTCTTTACGCTCGGGATCATCGCCAATGCTGCTGAGGATCGTCTTGGCCGCGGTCGTGATTTTGGCTATGGTCTGGCTGTCCCTTCTTTTCCTGAACCGAGCGATGGCAACGCCTGGGATGCTGTTGAGATCGGACCTCATCGACATATCGTTGTCGTCAGTACTCATTTGGTGGGCTTTCGGACGCTGGCGAATACGGTGTGCAGATACCGAAGCTTGAGACTGAACTAGCAAGTCTAACTGTGCATGTTGTGAATTAAGAGGCGTCTTTTGACTGAGAGCTTGCTTGCTTCGTCAACCACCAAGACAAAGAATGATTTAGTCTCGGGGATGACACAAAGCATGAACCAAACGAAGTATGAGACGGAACACGTCCCGTTTGCCAGGCCAGACGACTCTCGAAAGTGCGAATTTGCGCATTTGTTGCTTTCATTGTGTTGCGCATTGGAATGAGGCCTTTGCATACAATTCACACCAGACACGCGAACAGATCAAAAGACCTAAGGCCTCACTTGCAAATCAACGTGTTCTCGCAATTGAAGTATGGCGACTTTAGAGCAACTCAAGGACGCTCTGCGAAAAGCTGCAGTTTCCGCCTCAAAAGAGACCTTGACTCATCGACACTACAGCGATGGCTTTGAGCTCTTCCTCCAACATCCAGGCTTGTCAAACTACGACACCTTCGTCGTTCCTCAGCTTTCGAAATCAATCTCTGACGTTACCAAGACGAAGCATTCCATCTCCATCCTGGAGATTGGTCCTGGTCCGAAGACCGTGCTTGGCCAGCTTCCTGTGGCTCTGCGAAGAAAGATCAAAAAGTATGTCGCATTTGAGCCTAACGAGATCTCTGCCAGCGAGCTTGAGAGGTACCTTCAGCTAAAGCAAGAGGAGGATACGCCTTTCCCATATATGGCGGGCAAACCTGACATCATTCGAGTTTCATACAACGCAGATAGAGATACTGTCCCAGAGACTGCGCTCCATGAAGACGAGAAGTTCGACATTATATTGTTCTGCCACAGCATGTATGGGATGAAGCCTAGACGGTCTTTCATCGAAAAAGCTGTGGACACACTACTCAAGCGCGAAGGAGGCTCGATCATTGTTTTCCATCGAGGCGAAAATCTATCATTTGATGGTCTTGCATGCTGCGAAGGTGCTTGCCATCCCACGGGCCGTCTTTGCATTCCAGACGAAGATGAAGAGATTGATAAGTTTGCTGCATTCATAGCTGGCTTCAGGATCCAAGACTACGCCATAAGGCAACAGTGGCGAAGTATCTGCCGTAATCTGAGCCATCCCAAAGATGGTGACTCTGGCAACCTCACTTTTAGCTCGCCCGAGATCATGGTGGCTTTCAATGCGAGTGCAGCCACAGTTCCAGAGCTTGCTTCGGAAATGTCCTCGTTGAACGAAAACAGACCGATCAAGAACCCTGAGGCCCGCCATTCTCATCCAGCTGTCATAATGAAGCCCACAGATCCCGGTCAAGTTCAAGAGTGCCTTAGATGGGCCAGCAAACACAATCTGACCCTGACCGTCATCGGTGGAAGTCACAGTGGGCAGTGTGTGGCTGACAACGTTGTCGCGATCGACATGAGCGCTTTCTCACAGACATACATCGTGCCACGCGAGGAAGATACGTCGAATGCCACAGCAAGCTTGATCGTGGCTGGAGCTGGTTGCAAAGTAGGTGAGATCATACGCACAGCCATGGAAGCCGGCTTGACTGTACCTCTGGGTGCTCGACCAAGCGTAGGCGCGGGACTATGGTTGCAAGGCGGCATTGGGCACCTCTCCCGACTGTATGGGCTGACTTGTGACGCCATTGCTGGCGCAGTGTTCGTGGAGAGCTCGGGGCAGATGCTTTGCGTTGGAGAAATACCTGACAAGCACATGAACCTGCCACCAGATATCGTACGACGAGAAGATGAAGCGGAACTCTTGTGGGCGATCAGGGGTGCCGGCACCAACATCGGCGTTTTGTTGTACGTTGCTTTCAAAACGTTTGCGGCACCATCGTACGTAGTCCGGCATTGGACGCTTTCACCTAGCGGCGAAATCGACTTACGAAGCGGGATGATGCAACTCAGCAAAATGGCGAGACGTCTCTCCCGAAACGCTTCTGTGGATCTCTACCTGTTCTATGATGCGGAACAGCTCAAACTGGGCGTGAGCTCGTATGAGGTTCTCTGCGCGAAGCATGCCGCAGGCGTCACTGTTCAAAGTACATCACCTCTGACCATCACACTACGACAAATGCTGGGTCACGAAGGCTCAGCTGCCATTGCTAATGCATTCGAACTTTTCGATAAGGAGATGTACATATCGGGCATGCACGGCGGTCATGGTGGCGGAAAGACGTCGTCCTTCAAACGATGCGTGTTCTTCAGAAAGATTGAATCGACCAAGATCCTTGACATGCTTTCGGCCGCCATGGATGCTCGGCCCACGCCGATGTGCTATCTTCATCTGCTTCAAGGAGGTGGTGCAATTGCAGACACAAAGCCTGATGCCACCGCTTTTGGCTGCCGAGACTGGGATTACGCTTGCGTGATCACTGGTGTATGGCAACGACATGAAGACGGCTCAGATATTGCCCGCGCTGCAACTCAGTGGGTATACGATATGGTCACACGCCTGCTGCCTCTGAGCAGCGGTGTCTATGGAGCTGATCTTGGACCAGATCCACGAGACGCGAAATTAGCAGCACATGCGTTCGGACCAAATCGACAGCGGCTAGCTCGTCTCAAGCATGGAATCGACCCACACAATGTACTGGCTTACGCCTGCCCGCTATCGAAGGCGCCTCCAACACCGAAGCTCATCGTGCTTGTCACAGGTAATCATGGCGTTGGTAAGAACTACTGTGCCGAAGTTTGGTCTTCATATTTGAACAGGGAGGGGTATGACACCCTTGTCAGCAGTATCAGCGACGTGACCAAACAGCAATACGCAGAAGCTACGGGAGCTGATCTGAACAAATTACTCAATGATCGCGCTTACAAAGAACAGCACCGACAAGCCTTGACAGCTTTCTTTCAACAGCAAGTTCGTGATCGACCCTCTCTACCAGAGGAGCATTTCATGCAAGTTGTACAATCCAGACATTCTTCCGACATTCTACTCATCACCGGCATGAGAGATGACTCGCCCGTCGCTGCCTTCTCGCATCTGGTTCCGCACAGCAAGTTGCTTGAAATACGTGTCACCAACGCCGAGGAGGGCGCTGTCAACCCCTTCATGTGCCAAACTCTTGACCACACTCACCTAAATATCATTGGCCAGCCAGAAAAAACCACCGAACTGAGCGCGCAGCGCTTGATACTTCCCTACCTCGACCATCGTCTCCAAAATCTTTCCGATATGGTCCGCATCATTCCAGACTTCCCACAACCAGGAGTCGAGTTCCACGATATCCTTGGCATTACACAGCAGCCGCGCGGACTCTTGGATTGCACAAGACTTATGATCCATCGCCTCCCGACTGCACATAGCGCCATAGTCTGCTGTGAAAGTGGCGGCTTTGTCTTCGGTTCAGCATTAGCATACCAACTCAATCTTCCCCTCGCCTTGGTACGGGAAGCTGGGAAACTTCCTCCGCCTGTTTTCGAGGTCACGAGAGAGACTTCGTTCATCTCATCAAAGCGTTCTGGGGGCGCCGAGCAGAAGAGGTATGAGATGAGTGTGAATGCTGTGCCTAGGAATGGGTCAGTGATAGTGGTGGACGACGTGCTTTCATCAGGTGAGACACTGATTGCGATGCTTCAGCTTTTGCAGGAGGCAGAAGTACCTGCCGACAAGATCACTGTCATTGTCGTTGCGGAATTCCCCGTTCATGGAGGGAGGAAGCGTTTGCAGGAGCGTGGATTCAGAGACGTCAAGATTCAAAGTCTTCTGGTGTTTGGCTGCAGCTGAACGATAGCTGTGCCTCATGTCTATCTTAGAAGTGATCGTAGTCAAGACCAATGAGCATACTCCACATCTAGTCAATCTATCAAGCAGTCGCTCTCAAATTTACCCGCCTTACCTCATCGCCATTACTATGTCTGATGTGGTATGCCCTGCCCCCCAGCAACTTTAAGCACACCCAACTCATCCGCAGGCTCCTCGTACCCACCGTCCCCACTCACATCCACATCCACAGCCTCAGCCCTAAACTTCTCAAGTTCAGGCGGCTCCCTCAACGCCCTCGTATTCCTCACAACCCTAACCTCCGCCGCCCTCGTCAACTTCAAATGCCTTTCCATCTCCCTATCCTTCTCCGCAGCCTCACCAACCCCGTCATTCAAAACCTTAGCCTCCCCAAGCTCTTTACTCACAGCCTCGTAATGCCTCGCAGTATCCTTAAGCACAGCATGCATACTCGCCAAAACCTTACTCACAGCTTTAGCCAAAGGGAGTTCCGGGCCTGGAACAGAATCCTCAGGTTTCCAGCTAGCGGTCTGAAGAACTCCAGCTTCTTTCGCAGCTTCTCTTAACCTCGCAACAAGTAATGCCGCGAACATATCTCCCGTCCCAGAGAAGAAAACGGGTAGAGCTGGGACCGTGATCCGGAATAATCTTGGTTTTCCTTGACTTGTCGCTGTGCTTCCGATAACACTCAGCATCGCACTCCCCTCCTGCCCCTCAACCGGCGTCGCCGCCCCCGTCCTCGGTAAACGTATACTCGTAACAACAACATTCGGAACCCCAAACATCCCATGCAACTTCCCAATCGCAATCCCCATACCCTCTAAATCCCTAATCTTCTCCCCAGAAAGCAGCTCCGCCTCAAACAAATTCGGTAATATCAAATCCGCATCTTTCAAAAGTCCCTTATAAGCTTCCACACATTCTTCCGCAACATAAATTCTTCCATTATCACCCATTACAGGATCGAGGATCCAGAAAAAAGAGCCAGGGCGTGTGGCTGCGCGATACTTGTTGTCGCGACCGATTTTTCCGACTTCGTGGACGAGAGCGGCAGAGGGACAGTAGCCTGATAAGAGGACGTCGAAGTTGTGTAATAAGGCGGATTTGAGACCGGTGTAGAGATCGGAGACTTCGGAGGGGGTGGTTTTGCGGCCTGTGAAGGTGCGGTAGGCGACGTGGTTACCTGGTGGTGATGAGTACCGCAGTGATGTCTCTCTGGTTGCTGAGCAGAGATGGTATGGTATGCTTCTTACTGTAATTTACGGTATGTATGGCAGAAACCTCGCAGCCCAGTGTCTGCATACAGAATGTTGCCATTGTATTCCCGACATAGCTTTCAAGGCGTCGCGTTTTAGTATACGATATGCTTGCTCTTCATATTTCCGCGATCAGACTTACCCTGAGGTGACCTTTGCGACTTACTATTAGCTCTTATCACAGATATCTACGGACTCTTGCTTGGAGCACCCACATGACTGGCAATGGCCAGGACGTGAGTCTCTGGGACAAGCTCTTCAACGTCGCTCTCCGCCATAACGTTGCAGGCGATATGTTAACGGAAGTTCGTGTTGGAGAAAGGGCTAGATTTGTTTGGTGACTGTGCACTGCTGTGGAAGAGGTCGCTAATCAACAAATGACGTGGGTGTTGCTGTGAGAAAAAGTCCCTGCAGATTTCGGTCTCGCTTCCTTTCGGCACCCTGCTCCGATCAACTCCGATATCACGGCCCTGCGCCTTGGTGTGCTTCCATCGCTTCATGCATCTCGCGGCTTTCTTACGTTGTCCTCGTATATTCGTTCATGCAGCAGACAATCCGACTTTGCGATGCGAGATCAGTGGGAAGGCTGCCAGAATGTCGGTACGGCCTTCCAATTTTGGGCAATGTTTCGTCCCATGCTATACGGTCTACTCCTCGTCTCCGATCTGTTCATCTTTCGTCAGTGAACACTTTCAACAATGTCCTGTAATTGACGTACCTTTGGTGCGAGGTAGAATCTCAGGTAGCTGTTGTTGCTGAGACCGTACTCGACAAGCAGTGGCACTTCGTTGCTCAAGCACAGCTTGACCTGTGTAGAAAGGCCGCTAGCCTTGCAAAAGTTCATGAGATACTTGAGCGAGAAAGTGAGGGCGACAGGCTCGGAGAGGTTGATCTCGATGTTCTGGTCGGGCTTTTCAACGTTCGTATGCGATCGCAGTGTGACGGAGCCGTTGCCAATGTCTCCTGCGCATTTGAAGCCTACGCCGTCCTTTGTGCATTCGATGGAGACTGCATATTATATCAGCTCTATTGCCTCATCCAGCATGATATCTGTTCACTGCTCATACCTGACTCCGACAAGGCGGAAAGATCTCTTGTGATGCGCTGAAACTCAGCACTTGGCATGGTAATGGTCGCAGCGTACTCTGTATCTGGAATTCCCAAATGCTCTTGATCAATATCCATCAACTTGATATCGTACTCGCTGATTCTGTCGCTCTCGGAGCTCTCGAATGTGAAGTTGACGACATCTGGCGCATCCTCGGCCTTCATGGTGAGAATGTCCTCTTGCGCCGCGCATCGTAGGACCTTGGTGAGGGACGTGAGGTTGATTCCGAGGGCAATGTTACGATCGCAGCGGAAGGGAGAGAAAGATTCGGACTTGAGCATCATGGACACGAGGGCGACGTGCGAGTTGTCCATGGCTTGGAGGGCGATTCCGGAGTCATTGCAGTCGAAGTTGCAGTCTTGGACGAGGTCTTTGATGGCGTCGACCACCTATGACAATCTAGTGAGCTCGTGTGTCTCCATCTGTATTATTGGAGAAATTCAGTACCTTCTTGAGAAGGTTGGCCTGCTCGAGACGTGCTTCCAGCACTGTGTGGCGGTCAGCGTTTGTTCGTTCTTAACAACTTCTAGCACGTACTCTTTGCGCTTGCTTATATGGTACCTGTGATATCGAGAAGGTGTAGTTACTTCGTTGGCTGGATTTGCGCAGATGGAAATGCAGTGCGATACAATGTGTTTGTGGCAGGTCGAAGTGGGAGAAAGTTTGGTAAGACGCGCTTTCTCGGTGGTGGGGCGTGTTTGGTCGCGTTCGCGACGCGATTAGCTCTAGTCAAAGCCCTGTGTGAAATTTTGACGGTGGTATCACTTAAGCATGTTTCACCAAGACCTCAGCTAGGCTGCTCACGACGGTGCACTGGATTGTTTTTTGTTTGCAGATCCCACAATCGGTTCCACTGGAGTCTGCGAAATTGGCTTAGTTGGCAAATTTCGAGACGAGGTAGCATTGTGAATCTGCTTGCACTATGACTTTTCATACAATTCAAGCAGGAGTATACCCGATGGTCATCGCAGTCCGAAGCACGCATCGCAGATGATTTAGCTTAATAAGAAATGAATGTGGAAAGGCCAGGTATTGATTGGATGGCGATGGCTCCGCTAGCCTTGCTCTATTCATCTCAACATCTCATTGCTTGCAGCTCTGGCCCCTGAAATGTCCTCTTAGAAGAGGTCTTTCTCCGCCTGACCAAGATGTTGAAGAGATTACTAAGGACAAGGTCGCTTTTCGCCCCCGTGGCGCCATGTCAGAGGTCTCTTTAGCGTCGACCAACCATGCCAGAGGGAAGCTATCCGCTCGATGTGGGTGGGAGGGCCGAACCTTGACTTTCTGCTGCACGCGCTTGCTCCGTGATCCTGTAGCTCCTCAGGATGTTAATGTGCCCCAGGGTGCCACGTGCCTCGGCCGACATTTTGAACGATGAGCGAATCGCGCAACGCTTTCATCTCTCAATAGGAAGGAGGACCTGAGTCGGTGTTGTTCGGAGCTGAAGTTGACATTGTGATCGCAATGATGAGCCCGGTGTAAGTGCACCGAAGCTTGCACCGGTCGTTGTATTGTCGTCGGCATGACCATGATGCAGATCGTCGCGCACGGAGAGCTGATCGCTTCAAGCTTTGCACAAGCCATAGAAGAGGGTCCAAGTAAGAACAAACGACATCAGCCCTCCAAACATGTCTCCAGCCCACAGGTCGCCGAATGGTCTGAAAAAGTAGCTTTTCGCATCTTGCTCCGCTTTCAGTGTGAAGATGAGTACGGAGACTATTGCCGTGCCGAAGAAGTAGAAGATGAAACCTGGCCAGGACTCCAGGCCTAGTGTGCCTGCTGCTACGCCAAATAGGGAGGCGGTAAGAGCACGAATGTTCGAGACGGTCTAGTGGCAACGTGCATGTATTAGTGTATAGACATAGCGCAATTCGTACAGCGTATCATGTGAGATGGGATAGATTCTAGTTCGGTCAAGGATGCGAGGCGAAGGGCAGCTGGACTCACGCGAGCATTGTGTTGGACGCTGTCCTGCACGATTGGGTGCGTGGTCAATTCCCATTCATCAATCATATTGGCCGATGTTGTTACGATGTCTGGTGGCGCAGTCCGTACACGTTCCGCTTTGCGCACTGGATATACTGGTCCAGTCGTAGAGCCAGAGAACGAGTAGAGACTGCGGGTACCTGTCGCCAAGCGTGGCTCGTCGACGCAGAAACGTAGACCCCTGGTGCCTGTAGCGAGATGTCCGGAGCCGGGATGGCAGTATTTGCGAGACCGATAGTGTATGTTCCGTCCAGGCGGGATTTGCGAGGGTTGTGCTGATGGCAGACTGCGTCAAAGTTTGGATGAAAGGTGATGTCCTGGCCGATGGAGCTTGGTTGTCGTCCGAGGCAGTCGCACTAAGCCAAGAAAGGCCTTGGCCTGAGGTTTCCGTCGGCGTCCGAGCGCCCGACTTGTCCAAACGTCACTTTGGGAATATCGTTGCTTCTTCCACTTGACCGCCCTGGCGATCCAACTCGCTGACGCGCGGAAACGTCTTGCGGCTCAAACGGCTGCGGGCCTGACGGGCAGAGAATGGCTCCTGCATTTCATGATTGCACTGCGGCTTCGGCAAGGCTTAGGTCCTGTCTCCGGAGCAGGTGCATTTGCAACAGGGCAAGCCATTAGAGTCTGGTGTTCATCGAACAGGGCACTGTTGTCAGAATGATTGAGGTGAGCGAGGGAAAAATAAGGTGTACCTTCGCTCTATCAAGGCCCTTCTGGGACCATTCTCAGCGAATGTCTGTATTTCCTTCGGGATACTGTGCTAACCATTGATCTCAAACACATTACTTGTCCAGAAGATGCCCAGCACCCTCCCATGCCTCCGAACCAAAATGACTACCCAGTCTGAACTCCGCGCTATGCCATTGTTCCCAAAATGCTAAATCGCTCAAAGCTTCAGATCCCAAGGTGGGCAGAAACCACAACAGCAGAATCAACCGGTCGTGCCAAGTCAGGCCTCTTCAAGCAGCTTTCCGTATTCATCCAAATACCTGCGAGTGTCAGCTATTCTGAATCATGTCAAGACCTGGTCGGCTCCAAACTAACATTTGCAAATACCGACTCAACGTGTATCCTGGTATTGACGTAGCTGCCTGTAGCAACTGTATCGCTCTCCTAAAGTACTGTTGCTTGATGCGGGGACTTGACGTATTCCCAAGGGACATGTATGCTTCTGCAGCCTATTGAGAAAGGTTAGCGAAGCAGGCGATATTGAGTAGGGCAAGTTGCAACATACTGTCGCAAGGAGATCGCCAGAGATATTCTGTTGTGAGGTTGCTGCGGCAATCGCGCGCTCAAGATATTCTGTTGCAGGCTGAAGGAAGCCTCTTGCTTCGACGTAGTCGGCACTTCCAGCACGTCGCTCTGCTTCAGCTGCGGAAGCGGAATCGTTGCCCGATCGAATAGATAGTTGAGACGTTGTGCTTGACGACGAATGGCCTTCAGCTCGATGTATTTTGGCCAGCGTCGGCTGTGCTCTCGATAGCCAGACCTGCCCTATGCCTCTCAGAGCCGCAAGATTACCTGGCTCGCGTTGATTGATGACGAGCCATTGCCGCGAGCACCATGATGCGATATCGATCACGCCGCCGCTGTCTGCATCCATGAATGCTAGGCGCTGCATAGCAGCTATCATCCACACTTGTTCTGATGTTCGGTCGGATTTCTGCATGAAGGTCGTTGTATCAAGGTGAGTAATGATGGTCCTGGCCAGAGTGAGGTAGTTGCGCCAGTCTTGGGGTGATGTGCGTAACATCGTGTAGATCTGATTGAGACTTGTCTTGCATACGTTAATTCGCTGCTCTTCATTCATGACTTTCGCAACAGTTAGAAAGAACAAAAGTATCTGGGTTAGTAGGTCTCTCATGCTGACCATGCCTGTATCGACCTTTCATCTTGTATCTCTGATATCTTTCTCTCAGCTTGCGAGTGCGCGCCGCTACGTCCCAGTAACGACTACACCACGGCATGGGGATGTCAAATGCGAGGATCTTTGTAGGATTCCTGGCCCCGACCGCCTGTTGAAATGAGTACCTGCTGAAGCAGTTCTGTGGCTGCGCGATCAACAAATCACAGCCGGGGAGCTTGCGAGCGTGCATGGTCCGAACGTGGCGCTCGACCCAAGCGACAGGTAGCCTAAGTCGATTGCATGTCGATGGGACGAGATATAGTAGACCAGCAGCGGTATCGCCACCCTTGACGCAAGAACGGATGCTTGACTCTGCAGCGGCCGTTCCGAAGTGCTTGTAGCGTGGGAGCCGTGCAGCATGGTTGCTTCAGGTCAAGGGACCATGCATATCATCAGACCATTCAGCACCAACGTAGGAAAGAGTAAGATTCCAGAGCCGGACGGGGCGCATGAAGTGATCGACAGTCCTATAGCCCGCAACAGGTAGTCGCGAGTACGATTCGAGAACCCAAGAGAATGCCAGTCATGGTTGGTAGACGTAGTGTAGTAGGATATGTCCTAAAATGAGCTTCTGATTAGCAAGCACAAGACCTTGGCAATTTACTAGATGGCAGATTGAGGCCAGGCCAAACATGTCTTGACAAAGCGAGGTATCGTTCATCGCAGTCGAAGACTTGAGCCTTACGTGCGCATTCGGCGATGTAATGACGAGCGCCGTGGTGGTTCAGAGTAGCTCCGAGGTGAATCTGAAGTTGAGCAGCCCGGCATGATGCTTGTACCCGACTTCGGTTGGCACAAAGACCGATTAAACCATGCGACAGCGGGAAGGATGGAAGTTTGGTAATTCAGATACCGCTACTTTCTCTAGGCTGCTCATCGCGAGGCTCACGAGAACTAGGCATCACTTGCGCAGTCACCTCTTTACTCCAATCAGCAGGCAAAGGGAACAGCAGCCGCGCTGCAAGCCATCTTTGCTTTAGACTTCGCGTACCGATGCCCAGTTGAGAAGGCGAGTGCGCGACTGCGGCAACTGCGGACGAAAGAGTGCTGGCTGTTTCGATCTGTGATGTTGTCCTTGGTTGCACTAAAACTTGTGTTCTGCGAAGAAGCGAAGCAGTTCTCGACGATCGGGTAACGTTGTCACAAGGAGCAACAAGCGCGACGTCAGAGTTTGTCATGCCTGCGACTGCACCATCGACCAGCATGCAAGATGCTGACCTGCGGGCTGTACAGCAGACGGGGCGCTGGGCTTCCCTGTCTATCATCGCACAGCCCTGCGAGGTACCGTCCCTGTACCGGTGGCAGATGAATGTGTAGATGATTCCTCCCGCACTCCTTCGAAAGATCGAAATTGTGCTTCCCGTAGGGCTGAGATGCAGCTTCAAGGTGGCGTTCGGTGGAAAAGCTCCTGCTCTCCCATCGAGACTGCAGACCTCAGCTTGCAACCTTCTTGTCGCCAAGGCAAAGCAGCTAAACGGGATCTGACGAGTATGTTCTTCGTTGTTGCCGGTCTTGTGCAGGCCGCGAATGCGACGGACGTGATAAATCCGTCCGGTGTTTGAAATCCACCATCGCAGTGGCTCAGCTGCCTGGCCTTGCGCGCTCTGGTGAGCTTCCAGATGTTGGGGACACGAAGCACTGCAGGCGATGTGGAGATATCAGCGCTTGTAGCATGGATGTGAATGCGCAGTAGCGGTCATAACAACGTCGCGAGCAATTCGCACGTTGTCGGTGAGATTCTCACGAGTCGAGACCGAAGAGAGGCGTTTCGGTGCAATCTCTAGACCCTTGTAGCTATACTTTGTCAGAACTACCGTCTACCCCTGATACTGTGGACCAGTGGACCCGTCACAAGCCCGATGACCGCAGCGCGTGAGACCCGACAGTTGTACGACAACTCGTGAACTCCCTACGGCTCGAATCGCCTGCACAGTCTCTTCCGTACCATCGCAATCGCAACTGCAATTCGAGACGAAGATATCGCAGCGTACCGACCAGCGCCAGCGCAAGCCTCACATCCGGCCGGCTCGAGAACCTCGCGAGAACGACGATCTGTTTGCTGACTGAGACCGAACGACATACAGCCAGTGCTCCGTATCGGCATACGGGACCTCGCTTTCCTTCATTATTCCACGTGCCCACTCGCGCGAATATGCTGGATCTGCTTTGATAATCCAAATGAATGGAGACTGTACACGCACAGGATAGTCCTCTGGCCGCGTATCTGGAAGGTATGTAGCGACTCTGGTTATTGGCACCCCGGCTACCTCTATCCGGTCCTTCCCAAGCCCATTGCTCCGCCAACATCCACCACTATATGATCCTAGACTGACTTCGTGAAAAAGGCGAGGGAACCTTTGTCGAGCCTGATTTGGCTGATATCGACGAATCGCACCCAGAACACGCTTCAGACCCCGCGGTGAGCGGCACGCCCGCCACAAAATCGTACGCGCCGCCGTCGAGACTCCAACTGCATCCACGCGTCAGAATACCTCCCAGCCTACCGTCGAGTGCCGTGGCACAAGTCCCACAGAGCACTTTCACTAGGATTCATCATGCTTGGTCATCAGCTGTCAACTCCAGATTAGGAGCTTCAGACAATGCCAAGTTCTTAGAACACTTCCGCTACACCATCGTAGCCTCGCAACTGCTTAACGAGTATCTCGATCATGGCTCTCTGAACCCTGTCTCCACACCAACAGTACCAAGTCTGGGCGTCGATGGCACGAGCGATGTACTCAAAGAGCCAAGAGATACTGCCAATCTCGTTGGTGCACTATCAGCAGCTGCGGTTGCCTTTGCACTGGTACTTCTCATAGATTGGCTTCGCGCACGTCGGATTAGCAAGAGCAAGGTCGTACTAGTGCTTACGGTGCTGGCAATAGCTGCATTTGTTGGGTATGGCTACTTGCGTCGACAGTGGTTACAGAATCTGAGACGCCAAGTCGTGGAAGCTGCAACAGGTCTGACAACCAACTGGCAAGCATACGAGCTCTCCAGTAGTTCAGCTCTGTCTCTCATTCAGGAAGTGGAGCTCGTGTCAAAAGGATACAGGCTGAGCACGCCTTTGCCACCAGCCTCACGCATCGAAGAGAATAGTGCCGCGCGGAGGTGTTCTAAGCTGCGCGCAGCATTGCACAAAGCGTATGCCGGGACGATACCAAAGTGCATCGAAGCATGCGCTGCCCTCCGAGCACTGATCGACGATGATGACCTGGAGAAGTACTTCGAGGTCTACGACATCAGCACGCAGGATGCTAGAGAAGCCTCGGGTAGCCCTTTGTGTGTCTTGGAAGACGATCCTGAATCACTCAAGTCTCTGCGAGTTCTCAGCTATCGGTCAGGCATCCTTCGAAGGGTGACATTATGCTCACTAATGGCCCTAGAAGCCGATGGTGGCAAAGCTGATTTTCGACGATGGGGGGTCGCCACCGCAGTCATGGACAAGCTCAGCAGGAGTATCGCTTGCTCCACTGAGCGGGTTCGGAAGCTGCTGACAGAGATGGAGAACTTCAGCTTGCCATCGCCGGCAAAATTCGCTAATACTCCAGTTCGCGAGAAGATGCGTGGTCAAGTGCGCAAGATCAGTGCACTTGGCACCGGCATCAGAGGTTTGCAGGCCAAAATGCAGATCTTGCGCGAGGAGACAAACAACTCGATCGAGCAGTCCGACGATCTTACTGATCTTGGCCCGACATTAATGGCACAGTACGAAGCAATTGGAGCGGACTTGAAAGAGCTTCTCCAAGCTTGGGAGACTGGCAAGCAGTCTTTGCAGAACAACATCACGCGACATGAACGTCGAATATCACTGGCCTCCAGTGGGTTGAGATCACCTGTTTCGAGCCTGGGTGGGCTTACCGCAGTTGAGGAAGCAGATGGGTCTCCTGCTGATGCGCTGAAAGTGCTGAACGGAGATTCGAGTGGATCAAGATCAAACCGATCTAGCCTGAATACTTCTAATAACTCCGACGAGGAGATGGTCTTTGAAGCTGTAGCCATGCCCAGACAGCGGGCAACAACACTCACACGTGAGGAGCGCATCGCAAAGATGCACGAAGAACGAGCAAAGCAAGCTGATCTTCGTGCTAAGCGAGATGCGAATACAAGCATGCTGCGCGAGCTGGAGTCTGTCATAAATCTACGACCCAAGAAGACCGCCGCGAATGGCAATGGACCCGCACGCGTTACTTCTCTTTGACGCCATACTTTACCGCCGGTTCTGGAGATTCAGGATCCGGAATGATTTCATATTTCTCTGATCGCTGTATAGCATTTTCTAAGGCGCATAGAATTAGCCAGGACATACGAGATACCCTTCATAAGTACAGACAGGGCAGAAAAAGGGACAATATTGGATATTAGCAAGGCGTTCTGGGTACAGACGGAGCTTGAAGACTGCCACAGTACTGGGCGTCTGGACGGTGGTACATATTGTGTATGAAACATAAGTTCAATTGCAGCCATCCTCTTGGCATACCAATCTGACGATCAATCATGTCTTTGGACATTTACGTTGACATTTGGACCAACTTCGCCAGGCGCACTAACTGAGGTGATGTTGTCCACTCTTGAAGCCGTGGAGATCTTTGCCCTTTTGGAACATGGCCGAATCAGCTACAGCAGATTGTTGAACCCGATTACAAAGGTGGGGAGAGGCGAATTCATCTGCTTGCCTATCAGCTCGCAAGCACCAAGTGTATCATGCCAAGTGGTGCACTGACGAGGCAGTACAACATGAATTTAAAGCATGACTGCTTCCCACTGACGCACTGGCGTCAGCTTCTCCTGGACAGGCAGGAAGTATGTCCTCGCAAGAACGAGCAATCGCAATGGAGAAAAGCCAGCCTCTCGAACAAGCACTTTCCGAAACGACGTCTGAGAACCAGCGTGGAGATGTTCTGCTGACTGTGGACAAGGAAGCGGAGCGCTCCTATTTGAGGAAACTAGACTTGTTCTTGCTACCTTTTCTTTCGCTCTGCTACTTTTTCAGTGCAGTAGATCGGGTAGGTGGCTTTGCCCTTCTACAGGACAACAATTCAGAAGCTGACTTAGGTCGTGTAGAGCAACATCGGCAATGCTAAAACCGACGGCATGGACAAGGACATGAATTTCACCGGCAATCAGTACTCACTTCTGATCCTTTTGTTCAATGTGCCGTTCGGGATCATGGACCTTCCTCTGACATTGTTGACCAAGAGATTCTCCGGCAAGATCATGCTGCCATTACTCATCGTCGGATGGGGCTCGATGGCCATTGTCCAAGCTGCCGCGACAAGCTTCGCCGGCATGCTACCGATTCGACTGCTACTGGCAAGTTTCGAAGCTGGTTTCTACTGCGGTGTCATCTTCTACCTGACGCTGTTCTATACTCGCGGCGAGCTCTCCTTCAGACTGGCTATCTTCTTCGGTAGCGCATTACTGGCCGCCGCCTTCAGTGGTCTCATCAGCTTTGGAGTCTTTCAGATCAACGATCCACGCATTCATGGCTGGCAATGGCTCTTCTTTATCGAAGGTGCAGCAACTGTTCTTGTTGGCGTTGTCGCGTACTTCTGGCTGCCTTCAAGAGTTGAGACTGCCTGGTTTCTGACAAGGAGAGAAAAGGATGCTGCCAGGGCTCGCACGCTGAGAGATGGCTCGAACAGGATCAACACGAAGTTGACGATGAGAGATGCTTTTTCTAGTTGGAAGAGTTGGCACTTTGTGCACTGGGCTGTAATCTGCTTCACTTATCCGGTTGCGTTCAGCACGACTTCCAACTTCTTGCCACAGATTGGTGAGCAGAATTATCGTGCTTCATGACAAGAAGCTATGTGCTGATGAATGTGCAGTCCAACGTCTAGGCTACTCCGTTGTCAAGACCAACCTCTGGACTGTAGCACCGAATTGCGTGGGCTTCGTGGTTCTACTCTGCTTCGCCAAATCTTCCGACCACTTTCGTGAGCGTGGCTTTCACATCGTCGGCGCTCTAACGACTTCTCTCGTTGGTATGATCATCCTCGCCAGCATCGATGCACTCGAGAATAAAGGAGTAGCATACTTTGCCTGCTTCTTGATGGCTTCCGGCGCCTACGTTCCATCAGTACTAGTCCACTCCTGGCACAACAACAATGATCTCGACGAAGCCAGTAGAGCTGCGAGGACGGGCTTTCTGGTAGGCTTGGGAAATCTTGCTGGTGTGATCTCTGGTGCTACGTTTCGTGTTGAGTATGCGCCTTCGTATTGGCCGACATTGGCGGCGACATCCATCTGCAATGGGGTATGCATTGTTGCCGTGCTTGGTATGAGCTATTGGATGAGGAGTGAGAATAAGAGACGGAATCGAGAGCAAGGGCAGATATTGAGAGCTGGGGAGGTGGATACTGAGCTTTTGACTGAGGGTGAGAAGTCGCCGGATTGGAGGTACTTTGTCTGATGTGCTCGCAATGGCACAAGCCGCCACCCTCACTTCGACGTCTTCAGAACTCGTAAAGCTTCCAAATTTGGTCACCGCAAATTGACCCGTGCGTGCCTGCCTCGAGAAGTATCTCGAGCGGCGACGACACTGGACGACTGCAACCTTTCATTGACGATCAACGTCTCGACAGACACCTTCACTACGGCTCATATCGACATCAGGCACATCGCAAGAGCTGCAACCCTGACGCTGAGCGACTTCGAGATTATCATGCGGTCGCCAAAAGTCCTTGCGCTCTCTACCACACAGCCTGAAAGCAGCGTTCACATGCCTGCTCACAATACAATGCCTGTTACTGCATCGGCTGTCATCAATCAAGACAATGCTTCCGTTGCTGAGCGTCATGTCTTTCCCTTCTTCGACCTGCCACGCGAACTCAGGGATATTATCTACGAGTTTGTCGGCGCTGTCACCTATACTGCCAAACTCGAATGTGACCTGAAGCTCGAAGCTGACACGAAGCGTAACAATATACGTGGGGTCTCCAAGCAGTTCCGAAAAGAGTATGAGGAAGTTATAATCAAAATGCCGCAGCACCTCGAGCTCACAGACTGCTTCATCACCACTACCTACGAGGATGAGTGGATTTTACCATATACTGCTCGCAGATCCACCCACGTTCACATCAATCTCGTGAGTGAGGCTGGCTCGAACAGCTGGGGTGATTGGAGCATCTGGCGCAATTGCATTCCTATGGTGCTCTGCCAATTGAGAAGCATGCGATCATTGACCATTCGCCTCGATCTGGCTCTGGATGAATGGGAGGAGGACGTGGACCGGGCTGAGTCGGAGCTGCGGAAGAGATTTTGGGCGGTCATGCCATTCGAAAGCTTCAAGGTCTACAAGTCGAATGTCATCTGGTCTGCCAACAAGGATAGCAGGGGAATTGAGGACGAGACCTTGCTGCTTGAGTTTTCGGGCGAGTCGAAACAGTTACAGAAGTTATACGAATTCTGAAGGCCTAATGTCTCAATACTTGCGAAGCATCAGCTCGTTAGGACATCATTGCTGATGCTGAGGAGCTGGATTTGCATTATCGACAAAGCGTGGGAAGACGAATATGGCGCTATCGGATTTTTCTCTGCTCTATCTGTTGAGCGTGCATGGCTCGCCACTCAAGAGTCTTGCAAGGCAGTGAAGCGCGAATGAAGAATGGTATCTGAAAGACAGAGGTTAGAGCACTTCAGCATACTCATAATGGCTCCCAAGCATATGACGTAGACTCTTTACACTCTGTATTTCACCTAATCGTGGTTCCAGTACCAAGAAGCATGTGAAAAGACTCGACAATCCTTGGCCACGTACATTCCAAATGCCTCACTTGGGGCAACTGCTTGTGACTGGTCCGTGCATAAGCTTCCGTCCCGTCACTTCCCATTTCCTCGCTCAAGTCGCAACGTAAAGCTCGCACTCAAAGTCAACTACTATACTCGACAGCACAGTCCCACCTCGACCATTGAAGAGTTGCCAGGACATGGCATCATCACCTGCCGACAACACTGCAAATGTCGCCGACACACAATATGACCTGCGCCGCGACATCTTTCCGTTCTTCAGCTTACCCAGGGAACTGCGCGACATAATTTACACTGAGCCTGCACTGATCGATGAGTGCAGCACAGCCCTAGCTGATCAGGATTTTGTGCCTGTGGTCGTCGACCGCGCCAGAAATCCGCTGCCACTCCATGACAGCCTCCATCTCCCAGATCGTGACGGGCTCCGGATCAGCGCATCCATCAGAAAGACCAACCTCTTAACTGTGTCGAAGCAATTCCTCGCCGAGTATATCGACGCCACGAAGTCTACCTGCAACAAGGTGGTAGTCACCGACATCAACTATGGCGACAATGGCATCACTCTCCCGAACTGGACCAAGCCATGCTCAAGCATCCAGTTCAATCTAGCCGCCTGGTGTATTCACGATGAGTATCCCGAAGATGACTTTGATGGCTTGTGGGGCCTGATTCATTCAACATACTATCCACAAGAATTACCCAACGTCACGGAGGTAGAGATTCGCATCAACACTCAAACCTCCTTCCCCGAAAAGTCGATCCGAGATATCCTGAACCGCGACTGGATTCAGTTTCCACACCTGAAGAGCCTTGATGTCTATCGCATCGCTGAGCCAGTCGCCTGGAAGCCACACAACATGTCACCAGTCTTCACTTATGAGGAGCCGGAGACTTTGCTGTTGCGGTTCTCGCCCGAAAAGGCACGCGTGGAGCTCGTGGAGGGATAGAGAAATATCGAGAGGATTGCCGCATCATAATAGATTGCTATAGAGACGAAGGTTTCTGCCTAGAAGACTGAGTAGTGCACTTCGGGGGCGAATCAGGTTGGTCGCAGGTTAGAGCAAATCTCGCAGGAAGTGGTCTGCATTGTCCTCAGCAGCGAATGCTGAAGCATTTCAAGTGGCTACAAGCGCAGTGGGAAGTAGCGCGGTGCCTGTAATCCTCAGTATCTATACAAATGCAATGCTCGCAAGCCGAGATAAAAGCCTGTGTCTTTGCCTCACCAAATTATGCAGTTTCATGTGCAGCTCGAGTCCCTCACTTCCTGGCCCGTGCTTGGACTCTTCGAAGCTAGAGCTTCATAAGCGGGCCCACACATTGGAAGTGTTCCCGAGTCTTCTCTCCAACTCTTTCCAACAATCTCAAAGCAGTTCCGCGACTGCAATCCAAACCACCACAGCGACCATGACAACCTGCAGTGTCGTGTCGCGGCGCGACATCTTTCCCTTCTTCAGTCTGCCTCGAGAAATCCGCGATCAGATCTACCAGGAGCCGGCTCTTATCGATGAGCAGAACACCATAGACTTTGCAGATCGAGACTGTCAGCCATGGATGCTCAATACCGCCGGCCAACCACTCCCACTCCACATTAGCCTCACCCTCACCGACAGCGACGACCTCGAGATAAGAACGTACACCAAGAAGCCAAACCTCATGACAATTTGCAAACAGTTCCACGATGAGTACAACGATGCCATCGAAGTCGCCTGCAGCAAGCTTGTCATCACCGACAAGTTCGCTCATGGTGACGCTGGAGACGTGGAGCTGCCATCCTGGACCAAGAACTGCACAAAGGTCCAATTCAACCTGTCACTGTTTGGCGACCTCGACTTTTATTCTCCCGACGTTCTAGTGAACCAAACCATGAGACAACTGCCTCGGGCAAGTGAGCTTCATATCCGCGTGAATTTCACGCCTACAGCGCTCGATTGCATGCTACCATTGACGATGGAGCAGATCAGAAACTTCCTCAATAAAGATCTTCTCCCGATCGACGGACTCAAGACCCTAGATGTCTACTCTGTTGAAGAGCCGATCGCATGGTTGGGATATTGGCCCTTGTTCACGTTCGAGGAGGATGATAAACCAGTTCTGAAATACTCAGAGGAGTTGAAGAAGGTCGAGCTGGTTGAGGAAGGACAAGGCTAGCTGAGCATGGGCCCTATGGAAGTGGCGGAAGACCCTTGGGGAGGCGATCTGAAACCAGGATCGGAATCAGGCGGTATAGAAGGGAGGATCGACCGGTGAGGTTAATGCAGAAATCGTGTTCGGGAACTAGTGTTCCAACAGAACTGTTCATGGGCGGAGTCCATCTTTACTTCGGCGGAAGCATGAAGCATGCAATCGATCAGGGCAGTAGCGAGAACCTTTGCACACGTCTGAGAGGACAGAGGCGTTGTAGTATCAGTATAGACCCACTTGTTAAAGTTTTCCATCTGCTGCCCTCTTTCTCGCGCCTAGTGGGTAGTCACCAATACTCACATGATGATTCGAGATCCGAAGCTTTCACATGCAGCGGGAAGGGTACCTGGTCCGTGCTCAACCTCCGCATTATCACTATTTCTATCGTCAACTTCTTCTAACTCGTCCTGCAACACTACACATACCTCCCTTTCCAAGACTGCCAAGTATGGCCGACGCAAAAATCGCGCTTCAACACCTGATACCAGCAGATATGGCCTCTACAAATGACTCCGCCGCCGCCGAGTCGAAGCGCCACATCTTCCCCTTCTTCTCCCTCCCACGCGAATTGCGCGATGCTGTGTACGAAGATGCCGCTCTCAAGGTCGAACGAGTCCAAGAGTGTCCTAACGAAGGCGTTGCACTCAAGACCAAAGCGCTGTGCCCTAAACTCCTGCGCATCAACAAACAGTTCCATACCGAATACATCGAAGCCAACAAAAAGAACCCCGACCTCGCCAGCCTTATCCTGACAGATCGCGTCCTAGACGCCGGTGGCCGAGGTTTCGTAAAGTTCCCACCCTGGACCGCAACCATAACCACCCTCAAGTTCAACTGCGCCTACGCTTGCGACCATCCACATCTCTTCGCCCGCAAAATGGTCATGACTGAGATCAAGTTGTACATCAAGGACTGCACCCATCAGCTGCCACAAAACGCCAACGTCGACATCAGATTGAACATCCACGACGACCATCAAGAGCCATTCATCCGTCAACAGCTTGAGGAGAAGTTCACCGGCATCCCACACCTGCGCAGTCTGAAGGTCTGGGACCACGGCGATCCAGATGAATGGGTTCGTGTCGACGCGACAGGTGTGCGGCGTTGCAACATTGACGAGGAGGAGCCATTCTGGGATCCGATGCTTGAGTGGGATAAGGAGAAGACGATGTGGATGTAGGATGACGATTGGGGATGTTGCGGCATTTAGAGGGAGTTGCTTTCGAGAGAGGAGGCGAGGGCGGGTAACGACGGCGAAAACTGATATCATGGTTATTTGCATCGGTGAGGGATGAGACAAGGGAGTCTTGCGGGATTAGGGAGACATGACCTCGAGGTCTGGCACTCGTAGTCTCATCTGAAGACTGCATGTGAAGTCGGCGTCGTTTCTGATGGATCATAGCATGGGCGATGAGGCTGGAGGTCGAGTTGGAGCGTTTATTCGCATTGGACTTGAAGCATTCGAGCAGATTGTTCTGTATTTTCCGGAGCAATATCTCGAAGGCGTTGGGCAGTTCTTTGATGATCGCGGCACGGAAGGCGGCTAAAAGCTTTCAAAGTCGTTGACTGGAACATGACTATACACAGGTATACAAGGCTATCTCTTTCAAAAAGAAGTCACATCTTTGGAAAACTTCTTCAAAATTCCCTTAGCGCCTGGCTTTCATTGCTCATATGCTCCGGTCCCTCTAGTACTCGAGCGTCACATCCTGTCCCTTTACCTTTCCGATCACGATGCCCGCTGCGTACTTGGGAATGACTTCGTCGTCGTGCATCATCTCGAATTCCTCTGATGCGTCCTTGCCCATATGCGAGAAAAGTGCTTGTGGGCCACCTGGGTGCTCGTCTACCCAGTCGGTCACGTTCATGACGATACCCTTGACGGCGATCCAGAGGTCGTCCTTCTTGTTGTGCTTGGCGACCTCCTCAAGAGAGTATTCTTGCTCTGGAACCTTGAAGTCCTTGATGTCGTTCGCCTTGGTGACCTGGCCTGGGTCCTTGGAGTCCTTTGAGCCGCCCATGACTGGGGCCGCAGATACCTGGCCTTGCTGCTGGATTGACGATCCCGATGAAGCTCCAACACCGGATCCAGATCCCCACTCGACGGAAATCTTGCCTGGCTGGCTTGGGTCGATGTGAAGGCTGATCTGGCCAGCACGCTGAGCAGCAGTGCTTGCGCCACCAGCAAGGACTTGTTGGAAGAGGTACTTGCTCGAACTTGAACCTGCGACACGGCCGTAGACGACACATCCGAGAAGCGAAGAACCACCAAGACGGTTGGCACCGTGGACACCACCAGCCAGCTCACCGCAAATGAACAGACCATCGAATGGCTTACCGTCCTTGCCGAGCACCTCCGACTTGTCGTTGATCTCAATACCACCCATGGTAAAGTGGAGCACAGGCTCCATCTGTGCAACGTGGAAGTCATCATTGACCTCGACGGGGAAGTTGTGGAAGAACTTCTTCTTGAATGGATCCTTCTCCTCTCCGTTTGCGTACTTGTTGTATGCGGTGAAGGTCTCGTTGAGCTTGTCCTTGCCACAACCGATCTCCTTTGCGAGCTCTGCTCCAGTCATCTTCTTCATGAGACCACGTCCAGAGTAGTGGCGAGTGTGGAAGTCGAGAGTGTTTGATGCCTTGCTGTTGAGCACAAGTCTGATCGGCCAGTTGCCCTGCTCCTTTTGCTTCCACATCTCGTTGGAGACGAAGTCACGATGCTGCAGTTCGTCGACGAATCGCTCACCCTTGCAGTTGAGCAAAAGCCCACCCTCACCACGGAGAGCCTCAGCTGCCAAGAACTTCGTCTTCGCGGTTGGGTCCTTGGGGTCAACGAGACCAGTTGGGTGCACCTGCACCTTGTCCATATCAATGTCGTTTGCGCCAATGCTCATCAACATCTTGTGTCCGTCTCCAGTGGCGTGGTTGCCGTTTGTGGTGGAGAGATCGAAGGTGTCGGGTCTGTGCTTCTTGAGGAGCGAGGTCTCTGTGAAGTCGGCAGCGTAACCACCGGTGGCGAGCACGACTGGTCCGTTGACTGTGTACTCCTCGCCATTGAGCTCGTATGTCACACCGGTGGCCTTGTTGCCCTCCATGTTGATCTTCTTGACATTTGCCTTCTTGATCAGCTCGACGCGCTCGGCCTCATTCTCGCAAAGCTCTTCCCATCGCTGCATGAGCGCATATGTGATAGCCATACCGGGGAACTTGGCATCGTGGCCACGGTGCGTTCGCTCGTAGGAGTGACCACTGTAAAAGTGTTAGAAATGGAAAATCGGTCACAAGGAAAATGGTCGGTACGTACCCTAACCGCGAAACGAGAGTAAGATCGAGGTTGAAGATGTCCTGCAGCCATTCTACGGCAGATGCGGACTGATATGTGAGAACTTTGATGAGATCTGGTCGTGCCTTGTCTCGTGCGGACTTGATTGTGTCGTCGTAGAACTGCTTTACGCTGTCCTTGATGCCGTGCTCAACCTGTGTGCGGGTCAAAGCACCGTTGATACCGGATGTGGCCTTGGTGGAGTTGCCACCCATGAAGTCTGTCCTAAAGGTCAGCAAACCCACCTTTCCCCATCTTCAGCTCTACATACTGTTCTTGTCGAGCAGCAGCACATTGCCGCCGTTCAAGTAGATTGTGTGAGCCGCGCTCAAGCCGGAAACTGCGCTTTCGTCAGCCAATGCCCTGCATTCCTTTACGCTATAGACTTACGGCCGGCGCCGACGACAATGACTCTCTCAGGCATGATGGAGATTATGCGTCTGCAAGAACTAGATGCAGATGCGCGTGGCAACGAGCTGCACGGCAACTCAGTCGAGAATGATGGTGATGATGGATGGAGACCAGCAGAATGTGAGATGATGACCACGACTGGGCTCTCTCGGCACGTTATATTCCTGGTGCAGGGGACAACAATTCGCTCGCATGTGAACGCTGGCTCTGGCACTGAAAGCAGTCCGCTGACCACCAGACCTCGGCCTTGTCGTCTCGTGATCGCTTTTCACATGCCCCCGCCATCTCCGCTTGTGGAGAAGCAGGAACCAATTGCGTGTCGTCCGAAGTCAGCCTCCAGATCTTTGTTTGCATCTGCGTTTACATTTGGACCTCTTGTCCGCGGTCGCCGAATTTGTAGTATCGTGCTGCAGATTCTTCATTCACTCACAGCTGTATGTAGAAACATCGGAGGCACCTTCCGGTCTGAACAACATGGAGAATCTCCTTCCGACACCCCAAATCAAAGCCCGAGCGTCTCGAATTCGGCTTATTCAACACCGATAGTTTGCCGATGAGACAGAGAAGCAGGTAATGACAGTTAACCCGACCGCGCTAAACGCGGGAGTAACTAAGCACGTGACTCGGCTCGGTTAGACTTTCCGCCGTATAGTTAGGTAGGCTTTTATAGGGTTAGCTTTTACGGATCGTCCTTTCCTTATATAATCTACTAATATTAATAATATCTCGAGCTATTTAAATTACTACTAATATCTATTCGAATTACTAACGAACGATATTATTTAGATTATAACTTAGATAGATTCGAACGATTAAGCTCCTTAATATTATCTCTATCTACTTCGATCTAAGCCTTCTATAAGAGGCTATTTAATTCTATTAATTAGATTATTCGAAGCCTAATTATTCGAATTAGTATATTAGTTTATTCGAATTAGCGTTACTCGAATAGGATTCTAGTCTTATTCGAATTATATCTTTCTCTCTAGATATCGGCTTACTATTTACTAAAGAAGATCTAAATATCTTTTTAAAAGGTTATAAAAAGTACGAAAACTAGTTCTTTACTAAAGGAAGAGTCTATACTAACGAAATAGATCTTAGTAGCGACGAGACTAAACTAGATAAATCTATCGTACTATTACGTAGACCGATAAACCTAATAATAGTTAAATATATCGACTTTATTAGTATATTACCTTTATATCTAGATACTAATAATAATAGCTATATATTTCTTATTAATCTTTATACTAAGATTAATATTACTAAAGAGACTATAGTAAACGGTTTAGTTAAGCGAGTTATTAAGGATATCGATATAAATAATTCGAATAGGACCGTATTCTTATTCGAATAGATCGAGTTTAAATAAAGGAAGCTAATTATTTAAATTAGATCTAATATTCGCGAACCGCTTAAAAGAGTATATCTACTATATAGTATATCTTCTTCGATCGACTCGGATAAGGCGTAAAGTATTATAAATACGTATATTAATATAGTAGTATATATTACTACTAATATCTCGATAATACCTTTTATTTAATAGACTATATAAGCCTTCTAGACGACTTTCTTAAGTAACTAGCTATCTATCGATACGAGGATCCTAATACTACTAAGCTAGATCTACTAAAAAGAAATACTATAAAGTAAGTACTAATTCGAATTAGATATAAGACTAACTCGAATAGGTTTTATTCGAATTAGCGATATCTTTAATTCGAATAATCGCTTATCTAGCGACCGGCTCCTCTTAGGGTATAAGCCCTTCGATCGACTAGGTCGCTTTTACTAATATATTCTAGTATATACTTTAGTATCTAAGACCGATTCGAACGATCTATTATCTATAGCGATTCGAAGAGCTTATATAGTCCTATAATAGGATAATTCCGGCTTCTAAATATAAGTATCTTACTTCGAATATAATAATTTAAATAAGTACTCGATCTAATTCGAATAGTATAATAGTAGTCGTAGATTCTATATCCGCTATTCGAATCGATAAGTAACTACTATAAATCGAGACGATTACTTCTTTAAGCCTATTCGATATACTAATTAGATCGATACGGACTATCTCTAGAACTTCTACTTAAGATCGCGATCTATACTATATACTTACTATTACTAAATTAAGTAAAGTAATAAACGGAAGAAATATTACGGTAATATTATTCGAATAAGATATACCCCTTATTCGAATTATATTTATTCGAATAGATACTAACTTTAATTCGAATTAGGGTTTATATATCTATAAAATCCCGGAGAGATACTATACTATAGCTACTTAGTATCCTTTCTTAAGCTTATACTAGAAGATCTCGTTAAATATCCGTATATTCTATAGATATTAAGAGGTATATATACGTATCCTCTACTATCTTCTAATAGACTACTAGTATCGATTCTTAAAGAGATTCGAATCCTAATCGTCTACTATACGAATAATAAGCTTACTTTTAGTAAGCGCTATTCGAATCGCGATATTATCTTATTCGAATTATACTTACTCGAATAGGACCTTAAACTAACTCGAATTAGCTAGCTTTAAATAAACCGAGATATATAAGGAGTAGTTAAAGGATAAGGGTATTAGTACGATTAAGAAGCTTATATAAGGCGTAGTAATTAAGGATAGGATCTTAGTAGAGATTATAAGATAAAGGCTCTTTCGTTATCTAAAGGATACTTACTTTATAGGCGTCCTATTTAAATACGAATAGTAGGAATTAGACTCCGAGACGATAAGTAACTCGAATAAGTATACTAATTAATTCGAATTATAACTATTCGATTAAGAAGACCTACTAATTCGAATATAGTAATATATCTAAGGCCTATAGAATTTAAGTAATAATATAATAGTTATATACTTTTATAAAGTATTAGCGTAGCTCTTTTACTAGCTCGACTATTTTAAAGTCGATATATCCTTTTAGCGGATATAATAGAAGAACTTAAATAAGATAATCTTCGTAAAATTTAATAAGCGCTAGAATAAGAGTATATAATTCGAATTAGATATCTCCTTAGTTCGAATAGCGATACTAATAAGAGATTCGAATTATAATACCGACTAACTCGAATTAGATATCGTTCTCGCGAGATACTTTATTAAAGGAGAAATAACTCGAATCTATAAGCTATATTTCGATCGCCTTTTACGCCTTATCGATAAGATTACTAGAACGCTACTATAATAGTTATATATCTATAGTAGTAAGGGTATCTTCGGAGTCGTAGCTAATATAAGTATAAAATAAGCCGCTAGTATAATTCGAATCCTAGAATATCCTTATTCGAATAAGCTTCGCTCGAATAATAAATAGTACTAATTCGAATAACGTAGATCTTAGCTAATACCTCTATAGTCTATATCTACGCTTTACGATTTAAGAATACTAAATTATAACTCTTATCTACTATAATATTTACTTTAAACGATCGATTAAGCGTATAGCTAGTAAGAGCTAGATAGATACTTATTCGAAGATAGAGAGCCTTCTATCGTAGCTCTTATAAGAAGCCTATATTAATATAGTTCGAGAACTAATCGGTTAGTATTATTCGAGTTAGCGAATATTTTTATTCGAATAGTTATTATTCGAATAATAGATACTAACGATTCGAATTAGCTTATCCGTTAAAGAAAGTACGAGATTAGGCGATTAATAAGCTATTACTAATAATCCGGTATAGTATAAATATATACTAGTCTATAATAGACGCGTTTATCTTCTACTAGATTCGATTATATATAAATACTATTAAGTCTTTAAGTATATAGATCTATTAGATAGGGATACGATAGGATCTACTCTCTACGATTAAATAGTAAGTTAATTCGAATTAAATCTCCTAATAATTCGAATAGAGATTATTCGAGCTAGCGACTATTATTACTCGAATATCCGATATTAGTAGGAGCGCCTAATCTCGATACTATTAGTATAAGCTCTTTAGACCTTCGGAAGAAGTACTCGACTTCGATACTATTAGCTTAAGCTCTTCTAACTCGGCCTAATTCGAATAACCCCGCCTAACGATTCGAATAAATACTATTCGAGCTAGCGACTATTATTATTCGAATATCCGATATTAGTAGGAGCGCCCGATCTCGATACCGTTAGTATAAGCTCTTTAGACCTTTAGAAGAAGTACTCGACCTCGATACCGTTAGCTTAAGCTCTTCTAACTCGGCCTAATTCGAATAACCCCGCCTAACGATTCGAATAAGTACTATTCGAGCTAGCGACTATTATTACTCGAATATCTAATATTAGCGGAAGTACTCGATCTCGATATTATTAGTATAAGCTCTTCTAATATAATTACGGCTCCCTTCGCTCTAATTCGAATAGTATTATTAGATAATTCGAATAAGTACTAGTCGAATTAGCGACCGTCCCTACTCGAATAGATATTCTCTATAAGATCTAGGATATTCTCGAAGATATCTAGCCTAATCGTCGAGCTTCTTATCGACTATATCGTCGAATTAACGATAGGCGTCCTATTTAAATAAGAAAGATCGATAGCTCGAATAATCTCGTCCCTTCTACTATTCGAAGAAGAAGCTATACTAATTCGAATAACGCTAACTCTCGTATAGTATAAGAAAGATTAACGATCGACTTATATTAAGCTAGTAAATCCGAGAAGATATAGGTATTTAATAAGGCTAGTATAACAATAGTAGATATAAACGAATAGCTTATTTACTCGCTCTATTAAGAAGTAAGTCTTTATATCTCTAATTCGAATCGCTAATAGAACTAATTCGAATAAAGTCCCTACTCTAAAACGTTCCTATAATATCTTCTATAGTAAGAGATCTACTCCTAGAAGCTTAGCCTTAGCGGCTATTCTAATTAACGATAGTCCGTTACGGCTACTAAAGAAACTAGTAATCCCGAAACCGAGAGAGCTAGATATCGATCCGGTCCCCTATTTAAATTAGCTAAGCGATAATTCGAATCGAGCTATACTACTTCCTAAGCGCCTAATCGAAGATTCTATCGCTTCTCTATCGTCGCTATCGAGTTCGATATTAGTTGCCTTACCTAAGCGAACGAAAGTATAATAATTAAAAGAAGAACTAGCTATCGAACTAGATAAAAGATAAGAAGCGACTCGGATAAAGAAGTTAGAAAATAATCGGCTAGAATTAGAGAACTATAGGCTTTAGCGTAAGCTTAGAATAGACGAATAATTCGAATATATAGAGTTTCTTATTTAAATATAAGATAATTCGAATTAGCCTAAAGCCTTATTCGAATTAGACTATTCTTAGATCTTCTTTCTCTAAACCCTTAAAAAGCCTTAAATTACGATAACTAATATAAAGATATAACTTTTTATCGTTCTTTAAATATACTAAATAAGGTACTTTATAACGATACTTCTTTAGCATACTAATTATCGCTACTAAGTTAGCTTTATTAGTCTTTTTATTTTAAAGTATAGGAAATAGTCGAGGTTATCCTATTAGCGAGCTAGATAGAATAGGCCTATAAGTTATATTAGAATTATTCTATAATAGTAAGTAATAGTTACTTATAACGGCGACCTAGCTAGATCTTTAGATATACTAAAAATAAGTAAGTAAAGCTAATTCGAATAGGAATATCTAGTAATTCGAATAATATACGGATTTTCCTTCGTATTTATTATATTTACTATTATAAAGATAGAAGAAGTTAGAATAGGATTATTACTATTATAACCGTAAGTAGAGATAATAAGAGGTTAGAAAATAAGAAGTATACTTAATAGTATCCTTCTTAGAAGCCGACGATTCTAAAGATAGAGAGCTATAGCTTTATTAGTCTTAATTCGAATAAGAAATTAAGCTAATTCGAATTATACTTCGATATATTCTTCTCTCTCTTTACTTCTAGGGAAAAGCCTTTAAACTCTTCGCTATCGTTATAGTCGTTATTATCGCTATTATCGCTATCGTCGCTATCGTCGCTATCGTTAGAGCTAATAGTAATAGTACTAATAGTATTAGTTTATTAGAGGCCTAAAAGTTAGTATAAAGAAGAAGAGATACTTACTAGATAGATCTAGTAGCCGAAGAGTCTAGGTTCTAGTAACTATCTAAAGATTATATAAGCTTATTCGAATTAGACTATATAGTTATTCGAATAAGATAAGTAATAATTCAAATTAGAGTAGACTTAAATTATTATTATTATTATCCTCTATAATTATAGGAGTAGTAGAGCTCTTACTACGAAGTATCCGACTACTAGAAATAGTATTACTACGGCTCTTACCCTTATCTATCTCTTAGCGAGAGCTACCTCTAATTCGAATTAGTTAGTATATTTATTCGAATAGAAGTATTAGCTAATTCGAATTAGCTTCGAAAAGAGTTACTTACTTAAACTCTTTTTTAGTAGGAGTACCTCTCTTATAGATACTAGCTAGAGAGGCCTTATCTTTCTTAGAAGTAGCTAGGGATCTAATTCGAATAAGGTTAGTATCTAGTTCGAATAAGTAGGGAGTTTAATTCGAATTAACTTACGCTAGAGCTAGATCTAAAACTAAGCTAGTAAGGAAAGTACTAGTAGCTATAGTCTTATAGTCTATTTTAGTAATCTTTCCTTAAGTAATCTCCTTATAGAACTCTATAATTCGAATTAGATTAGTAGTTAATTTAAATAAGTATTAGTACTAATTCGAATTATATACCTTTAGCCTTATTAATCTTACCCTATCTTATACTAGTCTTCTCTTCCTTAATAAAGTAGATCTACTTACTATCTAACTTTATAAACTTTTTATTAACTAGCTTAGAGTTCTTATTAACCGCCTCTTTATAATCCTTACGAATATAGCCTACTAAGGCCTAGCGATCCTTATAAGTTCTCTAATTCGAATTAGTTAGTATATATATTCGAATAAGTAAGTATTCTAGTTCGAATTATATCTTATAGCCCTTAAATCTATAAGTAACTTCTCTTTAGTAGATCTTAATACTAAGCTAGTTATAGCTCTAGCTACCTAGCTTCTTATTCGAATAAGAGAGGGTACTAATTCGAATTATACTACTTTAAATAGTAGAAGATCTTTACTAGCCTCTTTCTTAATAGTATATAGATAGAGATAGTATAAGCGAAAGTTCTTAAAAGCCTAGATATTATAGTAGCCTATAATAGCGGAGATATTATTTACTATAGCTATTTTAATATTAATTCGAATAAGGCTTTAAGCTAATTCGAATAAGAGTATAGTATACTTCGAATAGGCGTAGTAGGGTAGTAGGGTAGTAGGGTAGTAGGGTAGTAGGGTAGTAGGGTATAGGTATTTAGGTTAGGGTAGAAAGCGTAGTTAGGTTTTAGTTAGCGCGGTTAGGTAAGCTTTAGCGCGGTCGCTCCCGCTTTTAGCGCGGTCGGGTCAGCTGAACCCACGAGAAGCAGGGAAAGAAGTCCGAGTGACGCTTTCGCTGCAAGACTTGGGGTCGCGTATGAAGCGCATAAGATCCCACAAATCTGCTCTTTCACAAGCCAGCCTGACCTTCCTACACTTTCTCATAGGTGGCGACCGATCAAGGACCCTTTCGCTGCGGCTGCGAGCCAAAATGCATGCTAGCTCCCACGCCAGTTCGCGGAGAACCAAGATGACATGCTGCACTCCGGGCGCGCGGTGAGGCCCTGCATAGCATTATTCCCGGTGCACGAGAGGTACAGCTCGACATTGGCACTTTTACAAGTGCCCGATCGTGCGGCAGAGTCTACAGATTCTACGATCGGAAGACATGTCTTTCAAAATGCTGGTGTACCTGCTTCCGAAACGTGGTTTTCAGATCTCCGCAATAGCCGTCGGATGCTCGCACGCTGCTCGCATGCTGTCTGCCGACCACACTTGACATCGCTCGTGGCATTCACGACGAGCAACGTGATATTGCTCCTTTCAAGGCACGTGGAAGCAGCACTCAAAAAGTTGCCAGTCATCAAGCATTGCATTGCATCGTATGGTTTGTATTAGGTTGGCTCCAGGCTTCTGACCAGCTTCCTCCCCTTGGTCTGCCTCGAGCCGCTTCAAATCAAACAGAAAGAAATCGCTTTTATGCATTCAGGCCATGGCACCGCATCGTATCGCTGGTCGGCGATATCCATGATCACTTCTCCAAGCTCGACGCTCCGCTCTATTGGTAGACGGTGTTGTGACAGTCCCAGGAGCCCTGCGCTTCTGGGTAAGCCTCCTTAAGAGCAACATTCAAAGCATCCTGTGCTCCTCCCTGAGCCCAGAAATACAAGGCCGTATTGCCGAAGTTGTCATCGACACAGTGGTAAAAGCTGAACCCGGTGTAGACGTGTTTCTTGATAGTCTCGCGAATTGAATCGCAGCCACCGCCTTGGTTGTATGGCTAAAAAGAGTGAGAATAGTCAGTACTATGGATTGTCGCTTAGCGCATGAGATCATTGACTTACGAAACCAGTCTGTGCCCAGTACATGAAGTCGCCGCCACTAAGATCCGTGCTGCGGCAGTCGATGTGATGCTCCTCGATTGGGTTTATAGCTGCGACGGCGCGGGCTGAGAGAGCTGCAGCAGATGTCTTGCCAATCAGGGAGTTCTTGCAGCTCGTGCAGCATCGCTCATCTGGATAGATCTCCCACAGAGCTGCCGAGAGCAAGTCCTGCTGGCCATTCTGAGTGGACAAACTGATGAACGTATCGCCGAAGCCGTCATCTTCGCAGCGATAGTCCTCGATCGGGACGGCGATGTGCTTCTCGATGGTGTCGAGGATGGCAGCGCAGCCACCTCCGTTCTCATATGGCTAAGGCAAGAGAAGATGTCAGCACTGCGGCTTGCTCATCAGTGTCAGGATATGTTGACTCACGTAGCCGACTTGAGCAGTGTGGAGGGTGCCAGCGGAGCCACCAGGGCCGCTGCGGCACATGATATGCTTCTCGTTCATGGGAAGATCACCTGGGCTCTGAGCAGATGCCATGACGGCGAGGGTTGTGGTGAGGAGCTTGCTAAGCTGCATGGTTGTTGCTGGCGGAAGGTCAGTTTCTTCTATTAGTGCGCTTGTTTGGATGAAGTATACTGCTGTTGGAGGTAGGTGTTGGTCGAGGATGTGTGCCGAGGGTGTTCGAGGTTGTATGTTGGGGGTCAATTGAAAGAGAAGAAGACTGAAAAGTCGCAGGAACATATAGGGCACGCCAACATCACTTGCAGGCACTAGCTCTTGTAAGTGAGGCCAATGGCACATCTGAAGCTGACTCGAACAGAAGTGAACTCACATGTGAGAAATTGATGCCTTCAAGTCGCCGTAGAACAAGAATCAGAGTTGGGAGCACAATTTGCAACAGACCTGATGAATTTTTTTCAAGCTTGCAAGACCAAATGAGCTTCAGCTATGCTACACCGCTCCACTCCAACCATTCGAGATGTCCGTTCGAGCAAGTCACTGACTCTGCCGATGCTCAGAGACGAGCTCTGCAGCACAGATGCCCATACCTGAGCTCGACATCAAAGAAGTCGATTGTAGCCTTGCAATTTCGTGCGAGTCATCAGGCCAATAGCACCGTCCGACTATAATTATGAGTTCATGATCATATTCTGCAGATGCGTGATGTGATGCGGACAGCTTGGCTCGAGATATTCAACAGAGTGAGCACAGTCCTTCCTCTTGGCGCGAGGTCTTTGATGTTAAGACGTCCTCACACAGCATCGTAATTCTGAGGTCAAGCTATGGCACGTGGCATGAGCCAGGACACCGCGGGTAACACGATAGATCACCAATATAGATTCTCTACCTGCTCAAGTTCGTGAAGATCCAAGTGTAAACTCCTGGGAGTATGACATATCCCTTCTTCCCTCAACGCTTGTAAGCCTTGTGATGTGCCGCGTGGCCTGGTCGATCATGGCATATCCCACACGAGGGCCTTGGGAAGATAAGTTTCTTGCCCTGATAAAGCCATTTCGAGAGAGGTTGGAAACGTTTGGACTGTCTCCCAAAGCAAAGCTGCAGCAAACAAGACTTTTGATTGCCCGGAGAAGGTATATCATGTTCAAATTCAGACTCACGCGGAGTAGTATCGCCACAACAATGACGAGTTGAAATTCGTATTCAAGCTGGAAATAATATACACTGCAGACGTCCCTCACTCGCCGCTTTCTCGTCTTCCTTCTCTTCTGCAAACGCGTCGGCGATCGTACTCTGAACCAGATGCTGCTTGATTGCTTGTCTCTTTTCTTCGACGACGGTATGGAGCTTGAAGACTGCCCTCTCACTGTCCTTCACTCTGTCGTCCAGGGGCTAGAGGCGGCTTGTGAAGAATGGATGCGTTGCTTGTGACGACAGATCCGACTTCACCTCCAGCTCGTGATCCTTGGCATGTGATTTTGCCGTCCGTGCTCTTTCCGCTGTGCGTGCGGCACAATTTAAGAGTGCTTCCTCAAGACCTTCTATTTCCTTTTACATTACACCCCGACTGCACTCAGAAACCACACTCGAGCGTCCACGACCAATTCCAACTCAGACAATCCCTTTATCAAGCCACCCACAAATTCAAACAACCTACCACAAAGGCACTGTAAGTTATCTCTCCGCTTTGACGCGACCTGCGCTGACTCGAGAACAGAACTACACACGAACCGCCAATATGCGTTTCATCCTTGCCATCGCTGCCCTCGTCGGCGCCGCCTTCGCCAGCGCCCTGCCAAGCTACAGCGCCTCCAATGCTGGCGCCATCAACGGCGTCATGCCCATCCCTCAGTCCGCCCTCGACCCGAACCAGACACTCGACATCGCCCGTGAGCAGGGCCCGGACCCAGACGAGGCCTACTGCTACCTCTGCATGGGCTGCTGGGCGAAGCAGAACGGTGCTCTGGTGATCTCTTACAACGTCCACATCGGCTTCGCATACTCCGTAAGTAATCCTTATTGCCAGAGATGCCGAAACGCGCTGACATAGATCGCAGTCCGGTCACGAGTTTAACAACGGCAATGGTCTGCAGGACCAATGCACCAACATCTTCTGGGACCTTGAGCACCGCACTGGCGCGATCTCCATGTGGAAGTGCGAGGCCGACGATTACACGGATCGCACCACTCTGCATTTCAACAATATCGTCGGTCAGGGTGGAGATCTGAGCGATGTGCTCAACAAGTTCTACCCGGACGTCGCGGCGCGGAACCCATTCAACTGCCCAGATAAATAGGCGACACCGAGGCGGCGGACACTGCATAGTAGGGTCAGCATGAATCATTGAGTTTTCGGAGTTCATCAAAGGTTTCATCCTTCAAAAGCGACTTCAGAGCGCAGTCAGCATGGATGGGAAAGTGTTCATGCAATGAGATATCAAGTACAGGACAGCCACCGTGCTAGTTCGGTAAAGATTGCAAAAGTTGGCACATTGCGCCACCTCACAACATCTACTGTGCTTCTTCCTTCTCAAGTAGCAAGTCTTTGATGCCGTTGCCAGAGCTGATATCCTCAGTAGTAGTTGTAGTGCGCAACGTCATCAAGCAACAGAACCGATGTGGCCACAAGCGTGGAGGACGAAGCCATCCTCACAGTCACATTGACCATCTTCTTGAAGCCTGAGAACTGTTTATAATCCATGGAGGCGTTGAAGATTGGACCCAGTCCCAGTGAACCCTCTCCGGCGACAGGAACGTAAGAAAAAGACTTTTCAGAAACAGTCTTGCCTTCGACATTGACACCTGTAGCGCTGAAGTCACATCGAACGGCGGTTCCAAGTATGGCGGTCGCAGTGTTGACCCTGCAGCCATACCAGAACCCGACGAGATCGAAGGACTTGGTATCTCCTGTGATGCTGATGACACCGTTCGGGTAGACGCTAATCGGTGAGCCTGATAAGATACCTTCGGTGAGGCCTCGAGTCAGGCCAACACCTGCAGCATTTGACGGTGAGTGGGCCTGCACTCCTGGTAAGAAGAACGATCGATCCTTCCCATAGTCAGCGATGACAATCGACTGAATGCAGTCTGGTCTGACGTACTGAGTAACCGAATTTGCTGTCGTAAAGCAAGCCATTCTGCTTACCGATGGGCTTTGACAGGGTCGGGAGGAGGCTGGAGACGACATTGTCGAACTGATCAAGTTAGCAGGGTGTACTTCAGTCTGCGGTCGTACTTACATTGTCAATAAGGAGCTCAGGTGTCACTGTTGGGGCAGCTGCACCGAGCCTCAGCAATAGAGTCAAACACCACAGGAAGCACATGGTCGTTATCAGTCGCAGATCGCAGAGTATTGTCCAGCTCAGTCTCGACCATATTCAAGGCCATGGTCAATATATGTAGTCTTCTTTAGAGGCGTCTTGCGTCTTGAAAGAGGTACTGCACAAGATCTGGTCGCCAAGTCTGCAGCCATTTACACGGACATCTTCGGGTTGGTTATTTCTCGACTCTGGAAGCGAGTGGCTTGCGCCGCGTTCGACATAATGACAAGGAGAATTGGCGATGTCTCGTAAGTCCTGCAGTAATAGGCGTAATGCTCTTCAGGCTGTGATCGGGAACAGGATTCAGGTCGAATCGACGCTGCCACAAGGTAACCGTTGAATCCCGGAACGGCATAGCAGAGGCTTTGAAGCAACTCAGTGCTTGCTGCAATACTACCATACAGCAACGAGAATAGTGAGGACAATGGCACGCGGCCAGGAACGACCCGGGTGGAGGCCTTCGATTGCCCTCCATCAATCGTAATGTGCTTGAGATGCAGCCAAGACAGGTCATAACAACACCGCCAGCAGGTTTCTCTGCGAGCAATGTCTTTCCATACATCTGTCTCTTCAAGTCTCACAGCTCTTTCAGATGCGTGCTTCCACCCCTAGGTATGCTCTGCGTCTCCAGCATCCTCGGAACCCGTGACATTGGGAAGGCGTCGTCACGATCGAAATTCGAATCTCAGGCGGCCTGCTTCTGGATCTGGTGCGAGCATCCAATCGGACGAGAGTCAGACTGATATTGGTGCTGAAGAAAGCGTTGCTTCACGTTGCCTCTCCCACCGGCTTTCTCCACGATACCGATACCCCGGCTGCCACGTGAGAAAGGTGGCGTCACCAAGCATGCGAACCTTCCACCCAAGCATCAAGCCATTTCTTGGTAAAGCTTGCCCAATATCACTTCTCTGCATCATTCCAGCAGACATCTCGGCCCCTGGTCGTACAGTCTGGCCAGACCATAGACAATGTTCCATCAGCTCGCCCTTATGCCAACACACCTCGCACAACAGCTGCTGAGGAACGCCGCATCCGCCACTAAAACGCGTCCTCCGACCACGCTGCAGTACCCGAGGCTATGTTATGGGCAACAGCCAACACTTCGAAGAATGTGGCCTCTCCACAGGCCAGAATTAGGCTACAAGAAGAGCAGCAGAAGATCTTCCTCATTCATGCCAGCCTGCTCACGCGATGACCATGCAAAAGGATCTAAGGGAGTGAAGAAACGTGGAGTCTAGAGTTACATCTTCGCTTCCTTCAAGATCCGCAGCTCCACCAATCTTTGGAGTCCAAACTCAATTAGCGCCTCGTCTCTCGCCGTCAGAGAAAACACCCACGAGACCATCCCGCTCTTCCTCTTTGCTCTCTTCCACTACAGCTGACCTCGTTGCTAGGCTTTCATCACTTACACTGTAGGCGCTCGCCGTCAATGGAGTTCGTGTGTGCATTCTTCTGTCTACTACTCAAAGCTCTTCGGTAGATTGCCCAAAAGCACCTCGTCCAACAGCAATAAACACCCAAAAGCGACGTTCGCCCAGAAGCACCAGCACTTCCAAGGAGTAATTCAAAGAAGAACCAACCACCATGTCGGGCCAAATTACCGACCGCGAGAGCACCGATAGTGCAGCATTGGCACTCCTCGGAAAGAAGCAAGTTCTCAAGCGTCGATTCGGCCTTGTAACACTATTTGGTTTTGCTGTCTGCGAATTGATTACCTGGGAAACTGTTCTTGCACTGTTTAGCGAGCCTTTCGAAAATGGAGGGCCTGGTGGTGCAGTCTACGGCTACATCATTGCATGGACCTCAACTATGTCCGTATATACTGTGATCTCCGAACTAGCTTCTCTTGCACCCATTGCAGGTGGCCAGTACTGTAAGTCTCTCACTATCCGAACCATGAGCTTGACTGATCGAAGGTAGACTGGGTCTACATGCTTGCTCCACCAAAATGGAAGACTGTCTCGAGCTACATTGTCGGATGGCTCACAACATTAGCCTGGATTGCAACGGTAGCAACAGAAACACTCTTTGCTGGACTTATGCTTCAGGGTGCTGCAATCCTCGACAATCCAGACTATGACGCCAGACCATGGCAAGGAACACTCTTGACGTGGGCAGTCATTGTCGGCTGCATCTTCGTCAATGTGGTGATCCCGAACCTGCTCCCTAAATTCGAGGTTTTCATCCTGGTATTTCATCTTGCCGGCTTTGTGGCGATTGTCGCAACACTCTGGGTCATGACACCCACAATCACTCCGAGTCACACCGTCTGGATGACATCTCTAAACGAAGGCGGCTGGCCAACACAAGGATTATCATACTGCGTTGGCTTTCTCGGCAATGTGGCTACCTTCGTTGGAGCTGATGCTTCAGTCCACCTGGCAGAAGAGGTTTCAAATGCCGCCAAAAATATCCCTCGAGCAATTCTCGGCGCCATGCTCATCAATGGAGTCGTTGGCTTCGTCATGATGGTCACAATCCTGTACTGCCTTGGAGACGTCACTTCCGTTCTTGAGACCAAAACCGGATATCCCTTTATCCAAATCTTCTACAACAGCGTTCAGAACATCGCTGGAGCCACTGTCATGACAGCTGTTGTCCTCGCACTCACATGGTCATGCGCAATTGGCATCACGACCACAGCATCCCGCATGACCTGGTCCTTTGCTCGAGATCGCGGCTTGCCTTTCTCCAAATATATGGAGCGAGTAGACCGTAAAACCAAGATTCCCATCGTCGCTGTCTTGGTGTGCACCACGATTGCAGCCTTACTCGCGCTCATCTACATTGGCTCCTACACTGCCTTCAACGATGTCATCTCCTTGACCATCACCGGCTTCTACGGCTCATACCTCTTGCCTGCATCCTTCCTGCTGTATCGTCGTCTCAAAGGCCAAATCCTCCCACACGGTAGCCAGACACAAGTGGCTACCCAGGCAATGCGCGAGGGTAGCGAGAAGTCTCCCGAAGATTTCAAGGAAGGCGTCGATGCTATGGCAGAAGATCTCGACCTGGCTCAGACACCTCTTGTCTGGGGACCTTGGCATCTTCCAGGTTGGCTGGGAATTGCAAACAACATCTACGCATGCTGCTACATGGTCTTTGTGATCTTCTGGAGTGTCTGGCCGCCTTCGACTCCAGTCTCGGCATCGACAATGAATTACTCTGTAGTCGTGACTGGTGGTGTCATGATTCTGAGTGCGGTCTGGTACTACATTGGTGGCAAGAAGCAGTACAAGGGACCTCTCATCGACGATGAAGTCGCAGCGATCATGAGAGCTGGATCAGTGGTTTCCATGCACTGAGCTGAGACATATACATACGTGCCCATCTAATGCGCAAACCTGAAATCCATCCTCTTAGCCCCCTCATCCTCCGTATTCCTCACATAATCCACCTTCTCCTCACCTGTGAGCTTAGCCCAAGCCTCTTCCCTCCTCTTATTCCTTCCAACATAATAGTACTTGACCACAACAAACAACACAATATTGAAACAACAGAATCCTAGCAGAATCCTGTTGCCTCGAATGTAATATGGTCGATCATCATCTCGATAAATGTTCGTACCGATGATGTTTCCAGCTTGCACCATCATATTGTAAAGCGCAGCAGAAACAGCCCTCGTCCGCACACTATTCGAGTTCCTGGAGTTCCAGGCAACCAGAATCGCATGACAGTATGGGTACGAGAGAAGCCCAGTAAGAAGCCCATATCGAACCCAATCCGAAACCGAAGATCCAAGCGCGACCAAAGCGGCGAGGAATGGGAAGATCCAGATATTCGAAGTACTCGACACCAATGCTCTCTCATTAAACCACTCCGAAACCTTACTGATCACAAGAAGGTTGACCCCAAACATGAACTGACTCGGAATCGTCAACAAGTTCGCATTGAACGTACTCCACCCCATCTGTCTCAAAATATAAGAAATATAAGTACTCGCCGGCTGAGGAGGAACATAAGTCGTAAGTCCCACAAGATATAACGGCCAGAGATCATAATCTTTAAGACACTTCCAAAGTCGATCCAGAGTGACGGCTTGCCGATTATTCATATCTCCTTTGCTTGGGTCGTCACGTAGGAGTCGATTTACGAGAATTTTCTCTTCGCGTTCAGTAAACCAGCCTTTTTTACCTCGAATCCAACCTTTCGTTTGAGTAATTGAGGCGGGCATTAGACCCCAAGATGCGAGTCCCACACAAGCGGTTATACAGCCTTCGATTAAGAAAAGCCATTGCCAACCGCTCCAGCCCTGGAGACCGCGCATTTGGAGTATTCCGGCTGCGAGGAGGGAGCCGAGGATATTGCAGGTTGAAAGTACGGTCCAGAACCAGGAGAGTCGGATGGGGAGCTCTTTGGCTTTGTACCAGTATGTTATGTAGAGAACTGTGTCGGGGATGAAACCTCCCATTAGGAGGCTGAGGAGACAGCGGCAGGCGTAGTAGCCTTGTTTGTTTTTTAGACCGGCTTGGGCTGCGGAGACGATTGACCAGGATGTTATTATGAAGGGGATCCAGATGTCTGGACCGAGCTTTTTTGAAATTAGGCCTGAGGGGAGTTCGGCTGCAAGGAAGGAGACGAGGAAGATTGTTTGGCCGTAATTGAAGTCGTTTGTGTTCATGTTTAGTTCTTCGAGCATGTCGTCTGAGATGGCTGGGGAAAGATGAAGGTGTCAGTAGAGGTGCTAGGTGTAGTGTGCATGGTTTCGACGTACCTCGATTGATGTTTCTTCGATTCAAATCCAAAGCGAGGAACATGAGCCAGCACCAGACCATAATTCGAAAGTCGATCTTTCTTTTCAGCTTCTTCTCTTCATCGGCAGACCAAGTGATGTCTGGGTCGAATCGGTGTCGTCCTTCATATTTTGCCTTTTCGTAGACATCTCGCCAGTAGTCTGCGACCTTCTCATCGGCAAAGACATGGTTACGATCGGATCCATGGTCTCCCTCGACAAGTTCAGAAGAGCTCAGTGAGCCTTGTGAGCTCTTCTCTTGGACGGTCTCGAACTCTTTGTTGTCGGTTGGCAGGGCAGTAGGCGCGGTGTCATCCTTCAGAGTCGACGCCATCGCCGCGGAAACGCTCGAGCCAGGAATTGTATGTACCAGAAAACTCACAATGCACTTACCTCATTAGTAGCAGGCATATATACTTATGGTCAGACAATCGATGCAACTAGGGCACCTCATGGCATCCACGTTTGATGCAACGATCTGCGGTTCTTCCAGAAAACTTCGTCTCGCGCCATCGACCAAGTGGATGAGAGGACGATGTCCTTTGTCCGTAGCCGACCATGGCAGGGTTGGCAAGCATGCCATCCTTCAACTTCAAAGAGCTGCAATAGGATAGAAAAGGTCTTATCGCATTGGCAAGAACTTGGCGGGCATGGGATGTGAAAGACCGCGCAGGAACTGGACTTCTTCTTGCTGGTAGATCCAGGTCCCGAGAGGAGGGATGAGTATGGGTTGTTGAGATGTCGTGATTGGTGCCAAGAATTCGTTATGTTTGAGCAGTGCATCAGGAAGCTGTCCGAGATCTTGACAACGCCATGATGCTTACGTCCGCAGCGTGGTGGGCGACATGACAGCTTGTTGTCAGCCATGGAGTCTTCTCACGATCACAAATTGGCGCGGCACAAGCCCAGAATTCCACGGTATAAATGACAGACTGCGAAGGTGGATGGTATTCCAGGAGAATATTCTCAAATCGGAAAACCCCGAGCTTTTTGAGCCGCACCCTCTCAGCTCTGCCTACTATACTAATTAGTTAGTAAACCGAGCATTTGCTATCGTTCTATATAGTCAATAGTTCTAAGAATTAGCGTTGTTTATCGTTGTTACCGTCGCTATTACTCTACTAAGTCTTCGCTACTATAGAGTATTTCTACTAGTATAGTACCTTACTACTAAGTCGTCTACTATAGCTCCTTTTACTATATAAGATAAGGCTATTATTAAATAGCTACTTAAAGATAGCTCTATACTAAAGAATATATAGCTCTTATAGTATAATTAGAATAACTATAGAAGCTCGTTTACTATAGTTAAGTATATTACTACTAAGATAAAGAAATATAGTACTTTAATAGATATACTAAGAGATAAGCTAGGCTATCTAAAGAAGATAATAACGTATATAAGAGACTATATTATCGACGTTCTTATAGCTAAGAGAATAATCTAAGTTAATAAGTTATAAGAGTATATTATTATCTAGTTTAGTATATATATTAGCTATATATAAGGGACTAGATATATAGTAACGTATAGGATACCTATTAACTAATAGATCGATAGAAGGTAGAACTAATAAGTACCTTATTTAGAACTATATATAGTACTATATAAAAAGTATATATATATACTAAGTAAGTCTTAGTAGGAGATATTACTTCCTCGAGGTCCTTATAATTATCTCCTTCTCTCTAGTATAGCTATCCTTAGCTATAGATATAGTCTAATCTTATATTAAGCTCCTCTATCTAGTATATTTATTACGCTTCTTATATATTCTAGTCGCTCTATACTAGTTACTATATATAAGAAATCTATCGTCTAGTAGACTCGCCTTTATTATAAATATATAAAAGTAGTTACTATATATTTACTATATAGTTTTAAGAACGTATTAATTATAGACTATAGTAATATATACTTATTATAAGCTATATAAGTATTTAAAGCGCCTATTATCTATCTAAGAACTCTTCTCTATTCTTAAGCTTCTAATATTTAATACGTCTACGCTTTATAACTACCTTATATACTTCTTACCTACTTTTAGTAAGAACTTTATCTCCTATACTAATATCTATACTAGTAATCGCCTCGCCTAGTATATAAGCTCTATCTATACTATAGACGAGTCGTAAGTATAGTATATATAACCTAGCTACTATTAATATTTCTATATAGAAATACTAGAAGAAGGTAGCTAAGAGCTATATCTACTACTTCTACTATATAACTACTAATAGTATATATACTCTTTACTAGTACTTTATATATACTTTATAACTAACTTACTACTATAGAGGATCTCGTTAATATCTATAAGGATAGTAATATAAATTTAGCTAATAAGAAGAAGTATAAGTAGTAAGCTTATTAATTACTTATACTTTATATACGCCTCTTAACTAACTCTTATTAGCTACGCTAATAGTTAGTATCCTTATAAGTCTATTACTACTCCCTCTCTTATCTCGTATCTAAGTCGTATATACGATACGTATAGATAGTATAATAAGTATAACTCCTTCGATCTATAGTATAATAGTAATACTTAGCTAGCCTAGTAAGCCCTTACTAATATTAAGGCCGAGCTCTAAGTCTATATCGACTATAAGTATATCCTACTCTTTATATACTTTTCGCTTACTAATCGCGTATAGTCCTACTATCCCTTATATATATCTTCTATTATAATAAGAATAACGTTACTACTACTAGTATACCTATTAAGAGTAAGAGCTATATAGATAGTATATAGGCTACTAGTAATCTCGACCTTATCGAGGTACTAGAATATATTAACTCTAACCTCTCTAGTCTCGTTAAGATTAGCTACTAGATAAGTCTCTTTATCTAGTCTTCTCTTATACTTCGTATACTAACCTTATTAGAATCTCGTCCTTCGTAGTAGCTCTACTACTATAGCTACTATAGCTACTATTAACGAGGCTACTAGCTATACTACTACTAATAATAATAACGAAGACGAGGAGAATAATAATAATACTCTTATAGATAGTAGTTTAGACGTCTAAGTAGTATAGTAGCGGTACGTATATATACTATATATATAGTTTCTTAGTCTTAGGCTACTAGCTCTTTTAATAGCGAAACGAGTATATACTATTAATCTTATCTTATTCTTATTCTTACTTATACTTATAACTCGCTTATACTTCGAAAGTATTAAGTACTATAGTATCCTTTATATAATTAGCTAGTTCCTATATATTATACTTATCTAGCTATCCTATCTACTTAATAAGGTAGTAGATCTTCCTTTTTTATATTCTCTTCTTTATAATCTCTTCTATATACTACTCGTCTACTTCCTCTATAATAGGTATACTTATATTATACTCCTTATCCTCGCGACTCTTCTAAGGCTTAAGTAGTAATTTATAAAATATATTATAGATTCTTATACTCGATAGTAGCGCTAGGCGATACGCCTACGTATCTACTATATTAATAATATAAAAGGGACCTAGAAACTTTAGTTCGAGTTTCTTCTTTAGTATATCTAGCTTAATATTCTTAGATACTAGTAATACTAGATTACCTATACTATACTTCTTTACTTTATAATAAGCGTTATAGTACTTCGCCTAATACTTAGCTATAGTCTTCTAGTATTATATAAGTTCCTCGTATACTTATCGTAATTATTCTATAGCGTCGATTACTACTAGTATTCTTCTCTTAGATAGCTTATCCTAAGCTATAGAAGTCGCTAGAGTTAATATAGATACTATATCTAGATCGTAGCTATATAGTATCCTAAAGGGGCTTATATAGAATATAGAGTATACGCTATTATTATAGGTAAATTCTACCTATAGTAACTATAATACCTAGTCTTTCTAGTCTTTAGAGTAGTAGTAATATAGGTACTACTTAAGCGTCTAATCTATACGCTCTATCTAACTATTAGTCTATAGATAAAAGGCTATACTAAGCTTACGCTTTATATATACTTCGTAGTAGAAGTCGCTCTAAAACTAGCTTATAAATAGAGATCCTTAGTCGCTTATAATATCTACTAGTACTCTAAACCTTCTAATTACTTCCCTTTAAAGGATCTCTATAAGCTCTACTACTATATACTTCTTCGTTATAGAGATAAAGAGGCTTATCTTTATATAGTAGTCGACTATTACGAGTATCGTAGTATAGATATAGATACTAAGCTTACTTAGTAGAAGATTAGTAATAAAGTCTATCGTTAATTCCTACTATAGTCTTTCTAGTATTAGTAACGTAGCTAACTTACTATATAGGCGATAGCGTCTCGTCTTCGATCTCTAGTATATTATATAGATAGAGATATACTTAGTAATCTCTTAGAATATATTAGGCTAGAAGTACTTCCTACGGATTAGCTCTATAGTCTTTATATATCTAAAGTATCCTATAAGTAGATCGTTATAGTATATACGTATTACTTATACTCTTAGTATATAATCCTTTAGTATAAATATAGTATTATCCTAGAAAAGGATATTATTACGGAGCGAATATCCTTTAAATATACCTCCGTTACTCTTTATAGTCTTATATAGTTCTTTCGCTAAGGGCTCTAACTATTAGAAAGTCTATATAAAGCTAAGTAATAAGTCTAGTACTTAGTAGTATAGACTATTATCCTTAACGACTACTATAGCTATCTTTACTAGATAGGAAATAAAGCTATTACGCCTACCTTATATAGCTTCTACTTCTCTTATAGAGATATATATTATAGAGATACGCTTTATATATAATTCTATATTCTTAGTAAGGTTAGACTATACTAAAAGCTTAGCTTATAGAGTTAGTAGTAGATTACTTACTATCTACGACTTGCCTTTATAGTTACTTCTTCTTAATAGTATATTAGTAGGATTCTTCTTCCCTATCTAGTATATAATTATAAAGTCGAAGGGAGCTAGGAATATAGCCTATCTTACTTATCTACTAACTAACTACTTTATAGTCTAGAATCCCTTAAGATTAGTATAGCCGACGAGTACGTATACTATATACTAAGAGCTATTAAAGTACGATCTCTAATACTTAAAGGATTCTACTACTACTAGTAGTTCTTAGTTATAGGTTTTATAATTAGTCTCTATAGGGATTATCTTCCTTAACTAGAAAGTAATAGAATACTAGTAGTCTTCTTCTCTTTATTACGAAAGGATATCTACTACTACGAATATAGATATAGTAGTTTTAAGATATAAGAGCTTCGTAGAGTCGAAGTATCGAAGTATCGATATAGAGTAGAAAGTATTCTTTAGGCTTTAGAAAGCCTACTCCTTAGCTACGTCCTATTTAATCTAATCTAGCTTCTTACTATTCTTAGCTCCCTTTAAGAGGGCTATTAGAGGTATAACGATTCTCGAGTAGTTAGGAATAAACCTATAATAGAAGTTATAGAATCTAAGGAAAGACTAGATCTTAGTAAAAGTCGAGGGCCGCGGCTACTTAGTAATTACGTTTACCCTACTCTAATCTATTAAGACGTCTTTAGTACTTATAATAAATCCTAGGAACTTAACTTATTTCTTCTAGAAGGAGTACTTCTTCTAATTCGTATATAAAGCGAACTTCTAAAGCCGCTTAAGTACCGTATATACGTCGTATATATAGTCCCCTTATATCTTACTATAGACTAGGATATTATCTAGATAGACTATATAGTATATATTAACTAATCTAGTAAGGGCTTAGTTAATATAGCCCTAAAACGTTATAGGTATATTAGTTAAACTAAAGGGTATAATATAATACTTAAAGTATCTATATTATATATAAAACGTAGTCTTCTACTCGTCGCCTTACTTAATCTAGATATAATAGTATATATCCTATAGGTCTAAGAACGTATACTATTCGGCGTCCTTAAGCCTATTAAGCGTCTTACTTATAAGGAATAGAGAGTAATAATTCTTAATAGTAATTTTATTTAACCCTCTATAATCGATATAGGGTTAGAGACTACTATCCTTCTTTAGTATAAATAAGATTAGCGTACCTACCTCGCTTACGCTAGGCTAGATCTAATTATTATTAAGGGCTTTAATAAAGTATTCGCGAAGCTTACGAAGTTCTCGTTTAGACTAATAGTAGAGAGCCTTATATAGTAGTTTCTTACTATCGATTAGATCGATTATATACTCTATACCCTTATAGAGTTTATATCTTACTTTAGGTATTAACGTAAAGATATCTATAAAGTCCTTAAACTCGTTAGATAGGTCTACTCTATTAGAGATATTAATACTATATAAGTTAATTATATATACGTATATCGCGCTACGTATATCCTTCTAGAACTACTATAGTTCTCGAATACTAATTATATATATACTACCGGCTTTACTATAGGTCTACGTATCTATTACGCTATCGACGATAACCTTCTAATCTCTTCTCTATAGCCTACCTAAGATAATATCTAGACTTAGTATCTCGAAGATATAGAAAGTACTACTTATAACTCGCTCTTATTCTAATAAGTCTATAATATATAGGCTTAGGTAATATACTCTATAGTAGTAGCCTCGCTCTCCTTAGAAGCTATCTATACTTAGAAGTATAGTATTAATAATCTACTAGGATTAGTACTAAAGGACAAATTCTTAGAAGATAATATTAATATTAGTAGTATTATCTAGTAAGTATTTAATTCGTATATTTCTATATAACTATTATACTATATACTCGCTTCGATAGTATATAAATAACTAAGCTATTAGAATTAGTTATAGTACTTATTTTTAGCTCTTAGATAGTACTTTTCCTTTTCTCTTATTAGCTACTTTAATCTTATATATACTATATAAGTCGCCGTCCTTCTATAAGTAGTAGTTAGAGTAATTAGTCTTATAATAGTCCTTCCTATAGTATCTATAATATTCGACTTTATTAATATCCTAATCGCCTTTCTTATTATTACTTTATAACTACTTATTACTTACTTTTCGATTACGAGTAGACTACTCCTTACTACTACTACTACTATAGTTATTAAAGCGACGCTTCTTTTTACTCTTACTATAGTTATTATCGTTATACTCTCGTCGCTTTCTATATACCTTATCTAGTATCTTAATATAAGCTATAAGCTCTACGAGCTCTTATCGTAATACTAGGATAGCGTAGTACTTAATAATTACGCTACGTAGCGTAGGCTATAGCTTTATAAGTAGATATCGTACTCGTTATACCTTAGTATAGTCGCTTAGCTAATCTTCTAGTACTACGAGCTCGAGGATAAAGTTCTAAACCGACTAGTTCTTATACTAACGAATACTCTTATACTCGAGGGTTATGTCTAGTATACGATTTATAGGATTACTAATATAGTCGTAGTAGAAGTCCTTAAAGTCCTAATATATATATATATCTAGGTTCTCGATATTATAGTTATTATACTACTTCTTATAAGTATCGCCTACGAGGTATATAATACTATATAGCGTCTTACTATTATTTATATAGTAGGTATCCTCTAATAATATAAAGATTAAGGCTAGTTTTTATAGAAACCTCCTCGCCTCTTTAATAGTATTATCTTTAAAAGGCTTAGGTTCCTTTAGTTATAGCTTACTACTTATAAAGCCTACGACTACGTCTACTATACTTAGTTTACCTATATCGCTTAGGATATATACTAGTATAGAATATAGACTTAGTCGATATAGAAGGATATAGATTATAGTCTCGATAGACTCGGAGTTAGAAGAGTTAGAGTTATTAGTAGTAGTAGGCCCTATAGGCTTCTACTCTAGTTACTTATCGCCTACTTCTCGACTAGCTCTTACCTATACTCTTCTAGTATCGCGTTATATACGAAGGCGTATATTTTTACGCTTAAGCTCCTAAGCTTAGACTTCTTATTTTAGTAGTTTCTATTCTATCTTTTCGTATACGAGGCGCTCGTTTAGCGTAGCCTATTACTTATTAAGTATAGCTTATCGTTCGGTATCCTATTAGACGCGTTCCTCGTCGGTCGTAGATATATTATTATTATTAGTTTTACCGCCTAACGCGGTCGCTTCGCCTATATCTATCGTACGAGGTCCTATAGGCCGCTATAATAGATAGACTTATTAGAACTATAAAGAGCTAGGTATATAGTAACGTATAGGATACCTATTAACCGATAGATTAATAGAAGGTAGAACTAATAAGTACCTTATTTAGAACTATATATAGTACTATATAAAAAGTATATATATTACGTATATTCTATATATATATACTAAGTAAGTCTTAGTAGGAGATATTACCTCCTCGAGGTCCTTATACTATATAGCTATTAGAGAGTACCTTAAGGATATAAAGATAACTAATAAAGTAGTATAGCGATAGGCCTCGTAATATAATAAGGAGGTAGAGCTAGTATATCTCTTAAATATATAATACTAGACTACTAAGTAGATTATCTTTATAGATAAGACTTATTATAGTAAGAAGTCTACTATCCGAAGGTATAGATAGGCTTCTAAAGGGTTCCCTTATATAACTAAGGATTATCTTTACCGTCTATAACGATATAGTATCCTTCTAGTATATATAATTAATAGCTAGATACCTAGAGCTACGCTTATTAAGTAAGGTAGTATCGATATCTAGACGTTTATTACTTAGTTATAAGAGCGAGTAATATCTTACTATAGTCTATTTCTAGGTCTACGATTAGTTATTATAATAGATAACTATATAATATATAGCTAGTAACTCGTACGTAATATATACTATTAGTATAGTATAATAGTAGAGTTCTTACTATCGTATTCGCCTTACTTTAATCTAATAGAGCTATCCTTTAGATTATTTAAGTACTAGATAAAGAGGTACTAGTATATTATATCTAGGTATAGTAAGCCTAACTAGTAGGCTAAGTTTAAACGTTATATATAGCTAGCGATTAATAGTTAGGATAAGAGAGTAAACTATAAGAAGTTATTCTACTATATAGGTATAATAGTATAGTAAGTTAGCTTAGCGTAATACCTTCTAGTAGTTAGATTTTAGTATTTAAATATAGAAATAGAAGCGCTAAGTCGGCGCTATAATAGTATATAAAAATCTTATTAATCTAACTAGGTATAGTCGAGTAATATCGCTTTAGGGGTAATAGTATATATACTATAATAGGCGCTAAGACTCCGCTTTCTATCTCTCGCGATCTCGTCGTAAGCTTATTACTTAGAAAGCTAAGTCTATATACTTTAAACGCTTAGAATATAGCGTATAGAGTACGTATCGATATATAGATTTTTATATAAAATATTTTAATATATAGAGAATCTATTAGGAAATATATATTATAGATTAGTTAAGGTTATTATAGTATTATATTAAGATAAATAAAAAAATACGATAAAAAGCTAAGAGGATCTAGAATCTAGAAGTAGGATCTTAGTAGTAAGATATAGAGGACTCGAAATTCGAAACGTATATAGTATATACTATATAAATAGAATATAAAAAAACTAAATAGATAGGATCTAAGTATAGTATATAGACTAATTTATCTATAATTTTTATAAGTATATCTTATATAGTAGTAGTATTATATTACGATCGTAAATCTATTCTTCTCTACTTACTATATACTTAGCTTTATACTTCCTCTAGCGGGCTCGATATATCTATAGATATATAATTACTTCTATAGTATCTTAAGAAGCGGTCTACTTTACTTACTATCTAGTAGAAGGTACTATTAGAAGGTACCTTCTCTTCTAGTTTCTTTAGCTTCTTATCTATCTTAAGTATATCTAGGCTCTAATCCTTTAAAGCTATCTAATCTTATCCTACTTTAATACTTATATTATAGACTAGAAAGCGTTTACGAAGCTAGTAATAGTAGATAATAAGTATACCTAGATCTATCTTATCGTTTATAAGAGGTAGACTTAACTATAGAACGATAGGTTAAGCTACTAGTAGAGCGATAGGTTACTAAGCTACTAGTAGAGTAATAGGAGGTTAATAATAATATAGTAGTAGTAGTCTATAAGCCTATAGATTAGGTATTAGTTATAGCGCTCTATAATAGTAATATTACTACTAGACTAGTAGCTCTTACTTCTTATTCTTACTAGTACTCTTACTTTAGCTATTCTTATTAGAATATCTTATTTAATAGTACTTAATTATCTTCTTAATCGTAGCCTTATTTAGTACCTTAATTAAGTACTTCTCGTCGTATCTTTAAGTTATCTCTTCTTACTAATAAATTATAATAGTAGTAGTTAGCTTATAATAGCGACCTATAAGTATATAGTAACCTATAATACCGTTTTAATAGCCGAGTATATACTATAGATTAGTATAAGCGTATACTTTATAAATAGCTTTATATAGAGCTAGCTAATTATTAGTTTCTTAAAGAGTTAGCTTATTAGTATTTCTACCCTTAGAAGTAGGCTCTTTCTATAGATTAAGTAGCGGACTTAATAGTAGATCTATAGGATTAGAAGATATAGGATTAGCTAAAGAAGTAGCTAGTTTATCGTCGTTCTTTAGACCTAGTTTAGTAAAGGGTATATTAGCTCTATAGCTCTAATACTTAGTTAGTAGGACCTTAATACTAAGAGGCTTTATCTAATAGAAGTATTAGATAATACTAGAGCCTTTACTTAGCTAATCTTCTAACCCTTTAGTTATAAGGAAGGCCTTAGACTAAGGCTTACTATTCTTTACTAGAAGGGCTTAGATTCTATAGTACTACTAGACTAAGTTATAAGCGAAGCCCTTCTTAGTAGTATAGACTATTATAGTGCCCTTAGTAGACTTAATTAGCCGCCTAAGATTAATAGTACTACTATTTATAATAGTATAGTCCTTACTAAGATCTTTATAGTTAAAGTAGACCTAGACCTCGAGATTAATAGTATCTAGCTCTAGCGTAGTTATTAATTACTTAGTAGTAGAAGGCTTCTTAATAGACGGCTTTAGACTAGCCTATTCTACTATAGCCTTCTTAGACGGCTTCTTAATCCTCTTCGTAATCTATATAATAGTAACTTCTTATTCTTCTAGTAGAGGTTTATCTATCTTAGGAGCTTCTAGTTCTTCTACTAGTAATATATTACTTATTAGTAAGCTAATATTATCTTATTATATCTCTCAAATCTCCTTAAACTAGATCTTTTTCTTCTTAGAAATACTTACTAATAAACTTATCTAAGAACTCTTTCTCTTACTAGTAGATTATATATCTATAGAAGTAGTAGTAATCTCTACTACTAACTATTCTACTAGTAAACGAGTATCTTTATTACTTTTCTTAGTATGCTTCTTAGTAGGTATAGAGAGAGCCGTTAGAGATAGTTATATATATTATATTTCTAGCTAGATCTCTACTTCTTAAGAAGACTAACTTCGAGTATACTATACCTACTACTAAGCGTCCTATAATAAAGTAATATCTACTAGATCTCTTTAAGTATATATTAGATCTTCTTTAAATACTATAATATTACTTATATTATTATATATTAAGGCGTTACTAAATAGTAGTATTTCTTTAAGATTTAGAGGTAGAGGAATAGTCTAGATTTAAGACTCTAGTAGATTAGTCTAGTCGTACGTATCTATACTATTAGATAGAGGTAATAGTAATAAAGAATCTTCTTATATTATATATAAGGACCTATACGTAGTATACTATATATTAGCCGTACTAAGCCTCGGGAGGGCCCGGCTTAGCCTACTCTAGACTATTCTAGCTTTTATAGCTCCTTCGTACTCTCTTCTTTCCCTTCCTTATCGATTCGAGTATCTTATACTTAGAATAGTTTAGTCTACGTATTATAACCTACTCTTATATACGAATCGATCTTCTAATATATAACGAACTATTTAGTAATAGCTCCTATCTCGAGGAAGGCCGGTAAATAAACCGCCTAATCTAGAGGTAAGCTAGAAGGCTTAGTAATACTAGATACTATCTCTAAGGAGAGAGGATAATATACCTATAGAAGGCGACGAAGATAAAGGACTAGCCCTACCTAATAAGGACGGATCTATAGAGGACTAGGAAGGGCTAGTCGATAACTAATCTAGCTTAGACGATAATAACCTAGAGCGATAGATCCTCGTAGCTAAGAAAGAGGCTAAGAAGGTAGAATAACGAGCTAAACTAGCTAAAATTAAGGCTAGGACTACTACGGCGAATACGATAATTACGGAACTAGTAGCTAGGAGACCGCTAGCTATTATTAGTCGGCCTACCTTAGACTATACTATATTAACCTCGACTATAATCTCTAAGGCTTATAATCTAATAGTCTTTACGGATAAGAGCCGAGTAGAATAGTAGTAATAGGCCGACTCGGTAGAGAGAATCTTCTATAGAAACCTAACTATCTATATTACTAAGCTTACTAAGGTAGACTTCGGCGAGGAATAGGTCGATTACGAATACTAATTAAAATAGAAGCGCTATACTAAGTCGCTTAGGATAACCTAACCTATATAGGAAGAAATAAAGATATATATACTAGACTCGATAGGATCTATAGAGGAAAGGGCCTAACGGGCCTATATACGACTTCGTTACGCTAAATAAGGCCTCCGAGATCTATTAGAGCTTATAGAGTATATAAAGATCTAGTAGGACGAGATCGGTAAGAATAGATAGTCCTAATAGATATATACTTTTATAGTAGCGCTATACGACGACCTCTAGAAGAGACTAAGTCTTATTAAGCCGCTACTAGCTACTTTAACGGAGATAGAGGATAGAGCGTATAAATAATAGAGGTATATAAAACTAGTAGAAGATAGTAGAGCGAAGGGAAAGGGTCGCCTACGCTCCGATATAACCTATAGTAATATAGATAAGGATATACTAGACCGTAAATAACTATCCGGATCCTAATAGCGGCCTAATAGTCTATCGAGGCCTAATTTAGACTACGGACTATCCTAAAGGGCTAACGATAACTAGATTCGTTACTACTACTACTAAGAGATAGGCTATAAGCGACCGGAATATCCGGCTCTAAAATAGAAGAGATCGGAAAATAATAGCTCTATACTATAGAACGCCTCGTTATAGCTAGAGAAATTTTATATATAGAGGAATAGAGATAATCTACGGAGTTAGGCTCTAAGGTATTAAAGCCTTATAAGGAGCTAATTAGGCTCGATCTAGAGTTTACTAGACTAGATAAGCCTAGGAAGGTAAAGGGCTTACTCGATTATAGTACCTAAAGTAACTTTATTAGTAATATACTAGCTAAAGAGCTCGGTTTATATCTAGAGTATAAGCCTAGTACTCGATATAGGACTCTTAATAGTTAGAGCCTATCTATTAATAGCTACTATCGCGTAAAGTTTCTAGTACTAGATATAAATAGTATAGCGAAAGGATATATAAACGATTTTACTACGGATAGGATTTACGGTTTCGATATAGTCCTAGATATATCCTAGTTATCCTAATAGAATCCCGCTATTAATTTCTACCGCTATATAGTAATATAGAGAAAACGAAATAGCTAAAAATAGTATAAGTTAGCCCTCGTTACTACGGTAACTATACTATAAGATATATTAGATCCCTCGACTATACTATATATAGGATCGCTAGCGCTAAATAACCCCTTATTAATAAAGATTATTCTAGAGCGGTATAAGAAGTACTTAAAGGTCTTCTCTAATAAGGATATATTACTATTACCGGATTATAGGCTATACGAATTAAGTATCGACCTCGTAGATAGTAAGTTATCCCTATAGGGCCTATTATATAACCTTTCGGAGGTAGAGCTAGAGGTTCTATAGAAGTACCTAGAAGAGTACCTCGAGAAGGGCTAGATTAGATCTTCGAGGTTACTAGCTAGTATAGGTATCCTCTTCGCGAAGAAGAAAGATAGTAGTCTATACTTATATATTAACTATCGGGCCTTAAACGCTATTACTATTAAGAATCGCTATCCTCTCCCGCTTATCTAGGAGTCCTTAGATAGGTTAGCGGGCTCGAACGTATATACTAAGCTCGATATACGTAATATCTACTATAGGCTCTATATTAAGGATAGTAACGAGTAGAAAACGGCCTTTAGGACCTATTATAGCCTCTTTAAGTATATAGTAGTCCTATTTAGGCTTACGAATACTCTAGGAATCTTCTAGGTATATATTAATAGTACTTTATCGGATCTAATTAATATATTCTATATCGTATATCTCGATAATATACTAATCTTCTTTAAAAATAAAGAGGAATATAAGTAATATATCTTAGCGATCTTTAAGCGTCTAGAACGGTATAAGCTCTATTATAAACCGTCTAAATACGAGTTCTATACGGATTCGGTATCCTTTCTTAGATATAAGGTTAGCCTATAAGAGGTAGAGATAGAGCTAGAATAGGTTAATATTATACGAGATTAGCTAGTATCTAAATTAGTATATAATATCCGCGTATTTATTAGCTTTATAAACTACTATCGCCGCTTTATTAAGGGATTCTCTCGTATTACGGCGCTACTAAACCGTTTAATAGAGAGGGGGCCTAATATAGTCTATAGTAGTTATAAGTAGTAGAAAGAGGAATCTCGGGAAATCTATATTCCGCCCGATATACTTAAGTTATTCTAAGACCTAAAGGAGACGTTCTACTCGGCGCCTATATTAAAGTACTTCGACCTAGAAAGGCCTATATAGGTCGAAACTAATATATCGGGATATATAGTATTAGGTATCCTATACTAATAGTACGAGTTTAAGGCTAAGATATAGTAGTTCCTAGTTATATACTTCTTAAGAAAGATAAATATAGCGGAGCGGAACTATAATATATACGATATTAAGCTACTAGCTATAGTCGAGACGTTTAAGTACTATCGATACTATCTCGAAGGCGCGAGATATTAGATAGAGCTAATATCGGACTATAATAACCTATAATAGTTTATAACTATTAAGTCCCTATTAAGATACTAAGTAAGATAGATAGAATAGCTCTCCGTATTTAACTTTATAATTATATATACTTTAGGTAAGCTTAATAGTATAGTAGATATAGCGAGTAGAAGGCCGGACTATATAGACGTCGACTATTCTAGCCGCTAGGTAGTCTAAGAAGACTCTAAACTAGTTCTAAAAGCCTTATAGGCCTAGTTAGGGCTAGAAGGCCCGATAACGGACGGGAATATTACTACTAACGTTATAAAAATAGTAGCGAAGCTAGAGGGACCCTTTAAGTACGTCTTAGTAGTACGGATAGAGATAGAAGATAAGACCGATATCCTCTAGAGAATTTAAGTAGCTTAGTAGGAAGATCCGATAGCCTAATAGATCTATAAAGCGATTAAGGATCGGTAGAAAGATCTTTAGCTAATAAGATAGAAGGATAGGAGTAGTATACTATAGCTTAATAAGCGTATCTACGTACTAGTAGATCTATATAGACTTAAGGTACTCCGAATCTACTACGATAACCCTCTTATAGGCTACTTTAGATTTAAAAGAACTATTAAGCTAGTATAGAGAGCGTACGACTAGCTAGATATCCGACGATATATTAAGGACTATACTAAGAGCTATAAAGCTTATAGTAGAGCGAAGCCTAGACGCTATAAGCCGTACGGTAAACTCTATATAGAAGCCCTACTAGAGATATTCTAGAAGGATCTAATACTAGACTTCGTTATAGATCTCCTACTAAGTATATACCTAGACTAAGTATACGACTTAATCCTTATAATAGTAGATAGATTCTCTAAGATAGCCTATTATATCCTAGTAAGGAAGGATATCTTAGCTAAAGGCCTCGTAGATACGTTCCTAAAGGAAGTTATATATCTATATAGAATATTAAAGTTAATTACCTCCGATAGAGGACTAATTCTAATATCTAAGTACTAGAGCTCCTTTTACTACTACCTTAGGGTATATAGAGCCCTTAGTATAGCCTACTATCCTTAGACTAACGGCTAGACTAAGCGTTAGAACTAGATAATAGAGTAATACCTATAGGTATACTATTACTACGAGTAGGATAACTAAGTAAAGCTACTTAGTATAGCGGAGTTCGCGTATAACGACTTAAGTTACTCCTCTACTAGAGCTACTCTATTCTAGATATATTAGGTATAAGACCTACTAAGCGCGAGATAGCCCGAAATAGTCTAGAAGAGTAGTAACTCGGCTAATACGGAGTAGCTCGCTAAACGAGTAGTCGAAACGTAGCTTTCCCTTAAGTAGAGGCTACTAAAAGCTAAGGAAGACTAAGTAAAGTACTATAACCGCTACTATATACTAAAGAAGTATATAGTAGGGGATATAGTATATCTATCTACTTAAAATCTAGCTACTAATAGAGCCTCGAAGAAGTTAGACTATAAGTATATTAGCCTATACCGGATCTCGAAGATTATTAGTAATATAGTATATATCCTAGAGCTACTAAAAACGATATTAATCTACCTAACGTTCTATATCTTACTACTCGAGCTATATAAGGAGATAGATAAAGCTATAAGGGCCTAGGATAATCTAGAAGAGTCTATCCTAGATAATCTAGATATCTATATAGTTAAGAAGATAAAGGGATAGGACTACAATAAGGATAGAAGATAGATTTATAAAGTATCTTAGTAGAGATATAATTCTAAGGAAGATATCTAGAAGTATACTAAGGATATTAGCGGGTCGGTAATACGTATCTATAAAAGGTCGATTAGATAAGGTATAAAGAGACGCCGAGAGTATTAATAGGCTAAGATAGGCCTAAATAGACTAGTATAGGTAGATAGAGATATCCTTTAGATATAGAAGAACGTCTATAGTAAAAAAAAAAACTTAGAAAAGGGATTAGAAGTCTTATTAGATATATTTATATACTATTAATTAGGGTATCTTCCTAAATACTATACTAAAGGGGCTAAGAAGAGGGCTAAAATAGGCTAGAATAGCTCTATAGAGCCTATATAATATATAAATAAACTAAACTAGTCCTCCTTAGTATTAATCTTATTAAAAGAGACTATAATATCGTCTAATAGACTAGAGAGAGTACGAGAAAGGATAGTAGTCCTAGTCTAGGCTACGATAGTAGTCTTAACGGTATATAGAGCGGTATCGAGGGTCTTAATATACTAGAATAGATTAGAATAGACTAAACTAGGATAAGATAGACTAAGCTTATCTTATAGAGGGTAGTAGTACCTATAGCGCTATCTACTATATTAGAAGTAGGTATTAGGCGCTTCTTTCTATTCGAACTAGCTAGAGTTAAGAGAGTACTCTCTTTATTATTATCTACCTTATACTATAATAGGATTAGCTAGGCTAAACTAGGCTAAAATAGGCTTATATACCTTAAAGCTATAGTCGTTACGGGTACGCTTAGCTATAAGTAGGTATAAGGGGCTAGATATATAGTAACGTATAGGATACCCGTTAACTAATAAGTCGATAGAAGGTAGAACTAATAAGTATATATTCGAGTATACGTACGACGCTACGTAAAAAGCCTACGCGTTACGTACGCGGCGTATACGCTAAGGTAAGCCTTAGTAGGAGATATTACCTCTTCGAGATCCTTATAATTATCTCCTTCTCTCTAGTATAGCTATCCTTAGCTATAGATATAGCCTAATCTTATATTAAGCTCCCCTATCTAGCGTATTCGTTACGCTTCTCGTACGTTCTCGTCGCTCTATACTAGTTACTATACGCGAGATTTCCGTCGCTATACTATTCTAGTACTTAGCCTTTACTATTTATAGTAAAGGCTTTATTACTATATTATTTATATATATATTCGTAATTACGTAAAGTAAAGCGGCTTTACGGATAGTCTATAGTAACGGGTTTAAGTATATATAGCGAGTATAAGTAGCCTATAAAGCCTATCTAAGAACTCTCTCTTATTTCTAAGTATCTCCTTTATTTATAGTCTACGCTATATATACGCCCCTCCTACGTCTAGTAACTTACTAGTAAGTACCCTTTTCTTCTCTTTAAATAACCTTAATATCTTTACTATAGCTACTATAGGTCCCTCTAATACTCTAGATAAGTACTACGTAACTACTATATCTATACTTACTACTCCTAAGAAGCGTACTAAGATTATAGCCGAGGGTTATATCTACTATTACGACTATATAACTACTAACCGTAAGCTTCTCGTCCCCGTTATAGTTACGCTACGTATACTAATCGTTTACTAGTCGACTTAGTTAATATCTATACTAAGGGCTACTTCGATCCTAGCTAAGCTATCTACTATCGCTACTATAAGAGTATTAACTAGAAGTATAAGCCGGTACTAGCTCCCGCTCTCTTAGCGCTACTATCGCGCTTACGCGACGTACGCGCTACGCGTAATAAGTTCGAGCTAGATATCTACGACGACCTCGAGGAGCGCTAGTAAGTTTAGACTAATATCGATAACGAGCTCGCTATAGCCGTCTCTAGTATATATATCTTACTTATCGCTTATACTTCGTATAATAATCGCGTATAGCTATTAAGCTAACCCTCCGCGCCTTCTACTATAATAAGAATAAGATCTCCTCCGATAGTACTCTACTTAAGAGTAAGCGCGCCGGCGGCGCTATAGCTACGCTCGGTAGCCTCGATACTATCGGTACGCTTAAGCGTATTAATACTTCCCTTACCGCTCTCGTCGAGATTAGTCGCTATATAAGTTACTACTCCGTATCGTATATACTTCGTATACTAACCGCTCTAGCGTCTAGCCGACGACGGCCTTACTAAGGCTATTAACGCTATCGACGAGATTATAGGCCGTACTATTACTCCTAGTAACGACTCCGACTAAATACGCGCCTATATAGCGTATATATATAACCTCCTCTCCTACTACTTAGTACCTACGGACCGCTAAGCCCTATATAGTTTTTTAATAGCGAAACGAGTACGTACTATTAACTTATCTTAGTCTTATTTTATTTCTATCTACTCTTCGCTTATATCTCGAAGGCGTTAAGTACTATAGTATCTTTAACGTACTTAGCTAGTTTCTATATATTATACTTATTTAGCTATCCTATCTACTTAATAAGGTAATATATCTTCTATTTCCGTATCCTCTTCTTTACGATCTCTTCTACTCGCTACTTATCCGCTTCCTCTACGATAGATATACTTACTTTATATTCCTTATCCTTACGGCTCTTCTAAGACTCTAGTAGTAATATATAAAAGATATTATAGATCTTCGTACTTAATAGTAGTACTAGGCGATACGTCTATATATCTACTACGTCGATAATACGAAACGGTCTAAGAAACTTTAGTCTAAGTTTCTTCTTTAGTATATCTAGCTTAATATTCTTAGATACTAGTAGTACTAGGTTACCTATACTATACTTCTTTACTTTAGAATAAGCATTATAGTACTTCGTCTAATACTTAGCTATAGTTTTCTAGCGTTACGTAAGTATCTCGTATACTTATCGTAATCTATCTATAGCGTCGATTACCGCCGGTATCCTTCCCTTAAATAGCTCGTTCTAAGCTATAGAAGTCGCTAGAGTTAATATAGATACTATATCTAGATCGTATCCGTATAATATCCTAAAGGGACTTATATATAGTATAGGGTATATACTATTATTATATATAAACTCTACTTACGCTAGCTAAGATATCTAGTCTTCTTAGTTCTCTAAGTAGTAGTACTATAGGTACTACTCTAGTATCTAGTTTACTCTCTCTATCTAACCGTTAGTCTATAGATAGAATATAGTACTAAGCTTATACTTTATATACGTCTTATAGTAGAAGTCGCTCTAAAACTAGCTAGTAAATAGCGATCCTCGATCGCTAATAATACCGCTTAGTACTCTAAATCTCCTAATTACCTTCCTTTATAGGATCTCCGTAAGCTCTACGGCTATATACTTCTTCGTCGTTAGGATAAAGAGGCTTATCTTCGTATAGCGGTCGACTATTACGAGTATCGTAGTATAGACGTAGGAGCTAAGCTTACTTAGCGGAAGATTAGTAATAAAGTCTATTATTAATTCTTACTACGGTCTTACTAGTATTAGTAGTATAGATAGTTCGCCGTAGGGGCGGTACCGCTTCGCCTTCGACTACTAGTAGATACTATAGATAGAGATATACTCGGCTATCTCCTAAGATATATTAGACTAGTAGTACTTCCTATATATTAACTCTACTATCTTTATATAGCCGAAATGCTCTACTAAGACGTCGTCGTAATATATACGTATAACTTACGCTCTTAATATATAATCCTTTAGTATATAAATTATATTACCCTAAAAAAGGATATTATTACGGAGCGAATACCCTTTAAATATACCGCTATTACTCTTCGTAGCCTTATATAACTCTTTAGCTAATAGCTCTAATTACTAGAGTATCTATATAAAGCTAAGTAATAGGTCTAGTATATAGTAGTAAGGGCCGTTATCTTTAACGACTATAGCCGCTATCCTTACTAGATAGTAAACGAAGTTATTACGCTATACTTACGTTACTTCTAATCCTCTTATAGAGATATATATTACCGAAATACGTTTTACTACTAGTTCTATACTTCTAGTTAGGTCTAACTATACTAAAAGCTTAGCTTAGAGTATAGGTAGTAGGTTACTTATCGCTTACGTTTTGCCTTCGTAGTCGCTTCTCCTCGATAGTATATTAGTAGGATTCTTCTTTCCTATCTAGTACTTAATTATAAAGTCGAAGGGTACTAGGAATATAGCCTACCTTATCTATCTACTAACTAGTTACTTTATAGTTATAAATCCTTTAAGATTAGCGTAATCGACGAGTACGCGTACTATATACTATAAGTCGTCGAAGTACGATTTCTAATACTTAAAGAATTCTACTACTACTAGTAGTTCTTAGTTATAGGTCTTATAGTTAGTCTCTATAGGGATTATCTTCCTT